>VXBT01002978.1:690475-789168 GCA_013400235.1 Oriolus oriolus
TTTTTGTAGGCGGGATTGCACCCTCTGAAGAGAAAATGTTCCGAAAAGGCTGTAAGAAAGTAAAAATGCGGCAGAGTTTCTTTCCCGGTAGCCTGAATATACTAAATTAAAAGAAAAACACTTCTGAGTTAAGGTATAAAAACCCCCTGTTTGCCTAGCTGCTTCCTCTGTGTTTCCCAGGCTGGGTGTTCATGTTTGCACTGACAGTGGCTGGTTTTCAGACAGTCACTGAAGAAGTTGTGCTGCACAGAAGTGTCAGCCTTGGAGAAACCCACAGTGTGAGCAGAGTCCTGTGCCAGTGGGTCTGAAGAGTTCTTGTGTGTCCACAGATTACCTTGTTTTATATAAGGCAGGAGTCCTGTAATATGCAGTGCTATGGGTATCAAAAGTTAGATCAGCTTTTATGTTAGCTGTGTTGTGATCCATCATGATGTAGCCTGTCATTTAACTTCCATCATCATTATAAATGGAATATGGGTTTTATGCTGTTCACTTAGGCTAATAATGCATCATTGTGATGGTAAAGATTAAGTCCGTGTCTAGGCAGTGCAGAGTGAAGTCCTAGAGCAGTGGTGAGTTATACTGCATACACCTATCTGCAAAACAGCTTAGGTATCTGCTCTAAATGTTGTAATGATATGAATATATTGAGAACTGAATTGATATTGTTAGCTATTGTTCAGCAATCCATTATGTTACAATCTCTTTATGACTTGGATCATATTTTGTGTTATGAGTGCATTTTTTAGAGTCCTGTAAACTTTTTCCTTGCTTATGTCATTAATAACCATGATGGTAATGAACATGTAAGGTTTCTGGATACAATAGAAACCCAGTCAGAAAGTACAGAGTTTCAAGGAGACAGGAAAAACATCCAGTGGGAGCCTATTTTCAGAACTCTCTTGCTTCTCTAGAAATGAGCAATTTGCTGGTTTGAAATTGCAGTTAGTGTTGAAGAGAAAGTGCATTTAGGGAAATATGTTTTTTATTACAAGTGGCTTTGCATATGGGAAATTGGAAAATATTGTTTTCAGTGATTTCTCACAGTAAATCTAAATGCTGTGGGGAAAAAAACAGATGAGCTATCAGTTTGGCATTCCTGCAGCAAATCTGAAGGGAAAGTTCAAGTCGCCAACACAACTGTGGAGCTTACCAAAGCCCAAAGGGGGATAAAAGCATTTCAGCAGTGTGTTGCTCTCGGTCCCATTATGCCTAGGTATGTCTTCCAGTTAGCTATGCTGATAACACTCCAGGAGGGGTGCTGGTGTGCATGGCAGGTGTGTGTGGGTCTGGGAAGAAAATCTTGGGAGAAGCAGAAGAATGTATCAGGATATGTGACCAACTTCAGTGATTCATATAGAATTGCTGTGATATTAATCATAATGAAGTTAATTATTTCAGTCTTTGTGTCCCCCTAGGTAGTACTAGAATAATAGATTTTAAGGACTGGCTCCTGCTTTGGCCAGTGCTGAGAATTTATTGTTTTGCTTTTAAATGCATCAGTAAGGACTGAGATTCTGTGGCGCTAAGTCCTGTCCAGCAAGAGAGAAGTTGCTGCTGCTTTAAAAATAAATGAATAAATGCGCTGTACATTGCTGCTTTCTGTTGCTCTGCTGGCTAAACTTGGTCTATTTCTTACCTCATAATCATTACAGACAGTCAAGTCTCTCTTCATCTGTGGATGAAGATAAAAATTGCAAGGTGTGGATGGATGTAGAAATTGTCTTCTAAAGATCAGTTCATGTCCATAGCCATTGCTACCTTGGGTAAAATGCTGTCATAGAAGCAGCACACCAACATTCCTCTACTAAAAGGTATTATGGAGCTCAGTCTTTGGGATGCGTGTATCTCATTCCTCAAATGGAAATTACAAGTCTGGAATTTACTTATTTATTCTGAGTACAGAATTTATTCAGAAATTCAAGTACAGCTTAGACTCACCAGTAGATGGGACAGTGTGTGGACACCAGCATAGGTGTTGAGAGTTTCCACCCTGTGAATATGCTGATGTGTTCAGTCTGTTGGAGGATAATGCCATTGGATGTAGTTTTGAACAGTTATAAGTATTATTCTCTTTACTTCAGTGGGAATTTCAGATTTAGGATGGAGACAGTGAGGATCCCAAACTTCTTGAAGCTTAGCTTTTGTTCCCTGTGGGTCTTGAGAGTATTGCAGGGGAAGAAGTATGGGAATGTCTGCTCTTTGCTTCATTAGCTGTATTCAAACTATAGCAGCTGTGGAATGAGAAGGGTAGGTAGGATTCTAGTTGCTTGAACAGCCCTTGATTACTTCCCTTAATAGTACTGAAAGCTGTGTGATTCTGGGTCCAGCTGTGAGATTAGGGCAATGTAAACATAACGTGTGATGGTCAGGTCCTATCAGCCTCATGTGGGAAAAAGTGACATCAGAACTGCAGGCCTCCTGCTGAGGAGAACATGTTAAATAGGAGAAGTTATCCCATGATGCACTTTGTAAGGCCTTCATTAGCTGGAAAATCCCAGCATATCCTAAATGTGGCAAGCAGAAGCATGAGTGTAGCCTGTGCATACAGAGTTGGACTTAGGTGAATTCCTGAGTAAATGGCTCTGTGTGTGCCTTCACCTAAGTTATTCCAAGATGCTGCTTTTCCAATTTTGTTCCCCTTTTGAAATTTTCCTGATACTTCCTGAACTATGTGGCAGTCAGAAGCAACAATAACAATGGCAACAATTAATACTACTAATGATGTTTAATTTTGGCTAACCATGGAAAAGGACACAATAATAATGGTGTTACCATTGCAGTTAGAATACCCTGATGGTTACAGTTTGGCCTGTAAATATAGTAATGCCTTCACTGTAAAAAGCAGCCTTTTTTCTTATGGTAAGGACATAAATTTCAGTTCTCATTCCTTATTTGAGCTTAATTATCTTTCACACTTTCTTTCCTTGTGAAAGGAGACAGAATCAGAATTCAGAAATGAAATTTTAAGGCATGTTCGTTGGTAACATCTCAGTCTTTGGAAGGAGGCATATGGTAAATTTTTGTTAAAATGGGAAATGAATTGAAGGATATATGGGAAATGGAAGTCCAGTTGGGAAACTGAGAGGGAGACACTATATACTTTTGCTTGGCAGAGACTTGGAAGCTTCTTGCAGACGCTGTAGCAGAGCTCAAACATGAGCATGTGTAAGAAAGGGAGTGGAGACTGTTTAATAGTAAGACCTTGAATGTCCCTTCTGCTATTCATGCAGGCACTGATATTATTTACATCTCTGTAACCATACTTTAGGGCTGTGCCAAGATTTTAAGTCTCCCCCCTCCAGCTAATTGATTATCTGATGTGAGCTCCTTTGAGTTGGCGGTATCACATATACACAGGGTGAGGTACAGGGGCAGCTGGCATGCTCATTTCTAATTTCAATGTTTGGCAGCTTCCGATATCAGCACGGGGCACACTGAAACACTTGGCGCTTCCCCCAAAAGTAATGAAGTCTTTCACTTAACCCAGTGTGAGGGTAAACAGGATGTTAGCCAGAGTTGCTTTGGTGTCAGATATCAGATAAGGGTAAAACACACAATAATTTATGGACTGAATTAAAAGTTCCTCTTTTACTATTTCATTTTCTGTTCACATTATTATTAATCCATTTGTATGTTTTCTTTGCACTGAAGTTGTAACTTACTATCTGTATAGGACTACAAAAATAATTGAAGTATTTCTTTGATATAAAGCTAGTTTCTTCTTCCACTTGACAAACTGAGAGATGATACACGTTTTCCCTCATAGTACTCATGCTGTGGCTTTAGAATTCTTGCCTAACCTTGTGCTTCTCAACTTTTACTTCTGTAGACCCATGCCAAATTTATTTTACATGAAATGCCAACGAAAAAACTAAATTATGAGAGGAAGAATTGTGGAAAGAATGGATGCATGTAATGGCACAGAACAGAATATGGGTTTATCAATTAATTAAGTGTTTACCAGTACTAATAAAAGTGATTAAGAAAGTACTGGCAGAGGTGATACTTAAAATTGCTCTGTAATATAATTGTCTTGTTGAAGACAGAAAGTATAATTGGTCTAATGTAGACTTCCAAGAATTTGGTAAGGACTTGAGATATTGCTAATTTAGCTGTAGAAGATGCAGTTAGTTCAGGAAATGTACATAACAAAGTACACAGGAAGATAACAAAATTTTACAAAGATATGTAGTATAAACAGGATTCTGCTGTTTCATTCTGTCCTCAATGAAATTTTACTTCATACTTTCATGAATAAATTAGGTCAGAAATACAGGTTTCTACCTATAGGGAGGAAAAAAATAAATATCGTCAATCCAAAGACAATCAGAAAACCATATATAGAAAAATTGAATGACCGTCAGCACTAGAAAAATAAGATAGAGATAAAGCAATCTGTTTCGAAGTGAAAAGTCATGCCTTTGGGGACTAACAGTTGTCATGATTTCAACTGTAAGATGGGGGACCAGCAGGTGGAATCCCTGATAAAGGAGAAAAACTTGAGTTTTATTCAGTGAAGGGCTGAGCCTTCAGTGTGGCATCTCTGTATTTAAAAAGCCAAAAAAACCCCACTTCCCCCAAAACAAACAAACACAAAAAGCCCCCCAAAATAGGAAAAATCTTGAGAGAATACTAGTGCCACTGTGCAGGGTGTTGCCAAAGCCTTATCTGGAGTATTGTATCACCATGTTCAAAAAGGTGAATTCATGCTGGAGCAGGGGCATACAAATCGCTGTGGGGAAGAGAGCTTGGCTTATGAGAGGCTATAGAAACTGACTTCTTTGGCCTTGCAAAGTGAATATGAAGAAAAATGCTTCCTGCCTGCAAATGAATTGAACAGGGCTATTCACCAGGGAAGAAAAAGATATTTAAGCTCAGGCATAATGTTGGCACAGGAACAAGGAGGTATAAACTGTTTACAAATGAACTGAAGCAAGAAACCAGGAATCTGTCGGTTCAAAGTAAGAGTTTCTACATGTTCCTTCAGTAGAAATAGGACTAGGGAAAACAGACTAACTGGACTAGGTAGGTAGAGGTCCTTATGGCAAAGTTCTTGGGAGCCCTGGGAAACTGTATGTGCTTGACAGAAAGGCATACTGAGCCAGATGAGTTCTTTTAAGTGCCCAATTTTTACTGTGAAAGTTCAGGTATCTGTGATCAAGCATAGCTTGATTTCTATGATAAGTCTAAATAGATAAATCCCCGTCCTCCTGTGTCTGGGATAATTGGTGATAAACAAAACAAACAAACAAAGACCTCTTAGGTTTCCATCTGCTTTCAGTGTCAAATGCTTTCTTTGTCTCTGGCCTTTGTACAGTGTCTACTTTTACATGGCCTGCAGCCAGATCTCCTTAGTCTGTGATTTTGTGACCTTACAAAGTTAGCTTGGTAGTATACAGCTGGGAGGTTTCCAGGAAAAACCTAGTTTTTGGTGGGGTATATTGGCACTTCAGTAGGTGGCACTCTTCACTTTGGGTCTTGCCCTAAATCTGATTTTATAGTGGGAATGAGGAGTTTGCAGTTTTGCCTGTGGCCTTAGCTAACTTCTGTTTTGTCAAGTGTTGTTTGATCTCCCTGAATTCATCTCGCTGTATTTTTTCAATGCTCTGAATTCTTCTTCAGTGAAATACTTGGAGTAAAATCTTCCTAACACTGGAATTAGACCAGGAAAGCATCCGATAGGTGGGACAATCAACTTCCCCTTGCACAAAGGTTCGTCTTGCAATAGCTCAATGGTTTCTGTTAAATTGTTCCAGATGGATTTGCGTAGAGCTGAACTGTAGTTGTCATTACTCCTTGAAAGTATTTTGTATGCTGTCCAGGCTACTGTGAGTGGTGCCACAGTGTTCAACCCATGGTATACCTAAATCTTCTTGCTGGTGGTCTGTAAAGGAGCCAGCCCTGTTTATCTGACATTCCCCTTACACATGGGGTCTTGGTCTAATGTAACTTAACAGGAAGGAAAGTTCATAGTTAAGCTGCCTTTAGAGCTCCCCAAACACACTGGCTCGACTGCACCACTTCCTCAAGCGCTAATGTTCTGGACCATGGTTTTTCAGTTCACCTTTTCAGGAAATGTAGTAAGTAAGAAATATGACTGTCAAAAGGCCCCAGAGAAGTCCCACAGAATTTTTCTGAAATCCATACAAATCTTGTCCTATCAGAAGAAAACAGATGCACACCTCAGTTTCTTCACTGTGTATTTCTTGAGGTTTGGCCGTGATTGAAGTTCCTGATCCCTTTCTTGATTCTCACTTACCCAAATAATTATGTTTATCTCTCTTAATCATTGGTGATCTCCCTCTGTTTTGCCGCTCTATTGAAGGTGCTTTTCCCTGAAATAGGAGAGGACGGGTGAAAAAAAGGAAAAAAAAAGTGCAGCTTCTTTTGACTCTCTTGTTACCTTTAACTTTTAAAAAAATTAATGTCTTAATTATGTTGCCTCTCTTATGTTTTGATGGTATTCTAAATCTCTTGGCTGCCAATATATAATAATAAAAATAATAAAATAAGATTTCAGGTTGTGGGGACACTTAGTCCCTTTTCTGTTTTCAGTACAGTGTAATTTATAAGTTAAACTGTCTCTTCTGTTTGTCTAAACTGTTCTTCTGCTTACAGTCAATGATAAGATCTCCTTAAGCCTTGCATTGCATATTCAATCCTGAAGCATACAGTAGATAATGCAATGTGTTGGTGTTGATGAAATAGCTATGTTTGCCAAGATGATCAGTATTTTCTCTTCTACGTGGCTGCTTGGTGTTTTCTGTGTATTGCCAGGCAGTTTTCCTAAAGGTGAGAGCATGAACTGAGCTGCATTGTGTGTAAGAGAAGACTCTACACTGATGACAGCTGCTGCTGAAGTAGTACTTCCATTACTCTGTAACCTCTCAGGAACGGTATTTGTCTTGTTTAGAAGATCTTACTTCAGAGAGTATCTGACTTGAAAGAATTGTACCTTCTGACATGGTTCTAACAATTTTTGGAGGTCTGTGCCTTGAAGAGTGCCTGTCATTGTGTTAGACTTTGTTTTGAAAGCCTTCATGTCCTCTCTTGTTGGCTTTGCCTGTGTCTGGTCAGTTATACTGTAACTTCTTTCATCTTCATATCATTCATTTTATGATAGGATTAGGTTGATGACATGAGAGGTCAAAATTCTTTAATCTTCCCCCCTCCCCATAAGCTTTATTTTTAGAAAAGTTTCTCAGATATCTGTGCACTCTCACCATTGATAAAAGCAACACAAAACGTGTTGCTTGCTGTGTGGGTACAAATTCTGCCATGGCAGGGGAAGTTTTTCCTTGATGTGCCTTTTACTGTAACACAGTGACAGTGGAATTTAGGCTGTATCCTTGTAGCCATCAACTTCCATACAGAGATTTGTATTGCAGCTCTCTTGTGACTGATAGCTATTGTAGCGTGCACTGAAAACACGCTGACCTTTAGCAATTGCCCCTCTGACAGAACAAAGGGGATGTCTGTTAACTCCAGCCTGCTTAAATTCTGCATTTGCTTTTAAGCTGCTTCTGTGTACAAGTGTAGATTTTAAAGCTTAGAACGTGTTTTTAAGAACTGACAAAAAAGAACTGAGTTTCTAGGACAAGAATATCTACAGAGCATCTGCATTTTTTAATCCTTCTGTGGCAGTGTTCATGAAATAACATGGTTACATGAGCAATCTCTAATGCTGTCAAAACATTTTGACTCTCGTCACTCCGACTTGTGCATTGAAAAGATATGCTTTCTGGAAAAGTGTAGGTATAGTGCCCTTTGGAAGTACTTGCCCAGATCCTTCAGCAGTAAACAGGCAACTCCCCAAAAGTATTATGCGACCATCTTCGTATCCTCTTTAGATGACAGTTTTATAATTCTTGCCTTTCTAAACCCCTTTTGCACTGTACAGAAGTTGCTTCTGTCTTTGGTGGTGTATCTGTCTTCGGATTTTGTGTCTTCTCTCTGTGGTGTAACCTTCTTGGAGCACTGAATTATAGCTAGCGTTTCCTTCAAATCCTGCAGAATCTCACTGGAATCTCTCCTGCTGGACTGTGATTTTCAGTAGATTGACATGTAATCAGGTAGGTTTGAGGTTTTTAAAACCCATTTTCTTGCAGAGCTAAAGGTGTCTTAATTGTGATTCACTTGGAAGAGAAGTTAAATTTAAGTCCTATTTTTTTATCACTTCTTTTCTAAATTAAAGTTTATCTGATTGCAATCTCAGTTTTCAGGCTGAATTTTACTTTCATTTTGGGTTATAGATATCTGAGGGAGCTTGAGTTGCTTCTACATTGGCTTAAATGGACACAATTAAGTTCTGGCTGCAAATTAGAAAAAAACTTTCTCATCATTAAATCAAAGGTCTGCAGTGGTCGTCTAATTAGAATGTTAGCATAAGAAATCCCAAAGAGTTTTGAAATGGAGTTTGTTAGGTATTGGTGCTAACGGTACAGCACTGAGCTTGATGACCCGAGAGTGCTCTCATATTTTTGTGTTCCTAAGTGCATCCTGTTGTGCCCTGAAAGTACAACTTGACCTAGTTATTGAAGTAAACTGTTAAGGATGGAGTAATTCAATTTCCCAGGTTCTAATTGTGTGTCTGAAGTGTGTGGGGAGCTGTTCTGGCTTACTTACTGAAGAGCTTTTCTGGGTGCTTTGTAAATGGCAAGGGAGTTGTGCACACCTTCACAGATGCAGTAAAACAAATGGAAGCAAACTTAGAAAGGAAGTAGAACCCAACATATGGAAATACAGAATATTCTTTTAAAAAGCCTGAATAAGTGGCAAAATGTTCTTGCATTAAGTTTGTATGGAAACAAAAAGCTATTGGAGATAATAAGTAAATACTACTGAATATAGGTATATATATATAGCAGTAATACATAGCTGCTCATCAGAGGATTTTAAGTGTGCAGGGAAATCTGACTGTAGTGCTTTAGAGGTTGTCAGATTCAGAGGTGGGAAGAGGTAGAAGTTGCCTTTGCCAAGGGCTGTGTATCTACATTGTAACCATGCAGGCTTGTTAGTTCCCTGGAGATAAAGTGACTCTCTTGGCACTTCCTATGTCACATCGTGTGGGTAGAAAGAGAATTGTCCCAAAATTTCGTCGCAAGACTGGATGGGTGCCCTTAGAAGATTTAGCTGTCTTGCAATTACGTCCTGGCCAGAAACATGCTTTCAGGAGGTATCAAGTTGCAGTTATCTGTTCCCAAACATGGATCTGCTCCTGCACAACTGGAGATTTTTTTAGATAAATTAGAAATAGTTTCTAGAAGTAACTTATATGTGCACGTGTACACACAGTTGTGTTGACATAGTCACTTAGTCTGCTTTTGGACTCATGGGAACTTCATAGTTAATAAACTTTAAATAGTGTGTGAATAATGAATCCCAATTTGCTGGGGAATAACTGCATGTCAGTGACTGTCAGCTATTAGCTTTGTAGCAAAATGCACAAGTGTTTTCTAGACAGGGGTGTGAATAATCAGGTGGCATTTAATGAAGGAATTAGATGAATGATTCATCATGCTAAAAAACAGAAGCAGACTGGCAATTTGTGTTTTAATAACTTGTTGATATTTTAAGTAGCAGTTCATATTATTGGACAAAGGAATCAAATCTAGGATCAAAATCTGTCTTCAAACTTTGACATTAAAGTGTAGGTTTTGAAAAGTGATTCAGATTAATCAGATTTGTGCCTAAACTGTGCTTAGTTTAGCACCAAAAAATAAAAACCTCATGATTTTATTCATCTGCTCTGTTTATACCATTATTTTGACTATGTTGAGATATACTGTTTGGTGGGAGGAATGTACTGCACAGAAAAAATCATTTCACATCCTCTTTCTTCCCTAACCTTTTTCTGTGCTTAGTATGGGAGGGCTGTCTAATAGTTTTGTTTTATACACATGCTTCTCAAACCTGAGGTATACGCAGCAACTTCCCCTTTTGTGCAAGTGGAATGCTCTGGGACAGTAAATTGTATAAAGGAATCCCCTGTAACTCACTGAAGGAAGCTTAACTTGCTGGAGTTGATGGCACTTCAGTCAGTTGCTTATAAGTAAGTGTGGGTGTGTATTTTTCCAGAAGATATGTATTTACTGTACATATGGTATCTATAGAGCACATAATTTTGGGTAAATCAGATTTCTCCCTTCAGAGTAAACCCTTGGGTGACAGCCAAGGTGTACAATCATCTTTATGTTGCTGATTTAACCTCGTTAAGGGGAAAGGGAAAGCTGCCTGCCTGTATTGCTGTCAGTTTTCCTCTGCTGTCGTGTACGCATGCCAGGGTCTCCAAGTCCAGCTTTATGTCCTGTTGATCCAGTATATGTACAGCATATGTTCTGTCTACAGTGCACATTAATTTTATCTCCCCATGTGTACTTCAATGCCAGAGTGGTACCCTCGGCTAGCTTTGAATAGGTGACTCTCCTGTACCATCTGCTTTGACCAGGAGTGAGTGTACACCAAGAAGGAAGAGGAATTGGCTGCAAAGATGGGCACTAGTCCCCCTGCCCCCCAAGCTTAATAATAAAAAGAATATGGACTGAAGCCAAGTATATTTTGTACCAAATTCACTTCCTCTGCAGAATGCAGTTAAATGAAAAACATCTGGAGTAGCTTGTTGAGTTGATTTTGTTCTGTGCTTTGTCCTGGTAATGGATTCGTTTTCAGAACTGAGCATTCTGCATGTTTCTTGGTGGATGCTGGTAGGCTTGAAAATATCGCAGCGTGTGGAACCCAGTAAAACATGAGTTCCATTTGTTTTCCTTGGCTTCTGTGTGTCATGATGTGTTCAAGATGATAGGGCCTGGAAAACTGTAAATTTTAGTTAGGTCTCAAGTATGAATCCCAAGCCCTGTCTTCATGTTGCAGAGGAAGTCTGGTAGTTGGAGGAAGGCTGTTTGCTCTGTTCCTGAGGGTGTACTGTGCAGCCTATGTTTTGTTTACATTAGAGGTATGCTGACAAAGCTGCTGGCTCTAATATTGGACTTAATAGTTTTGTTTGGGTTCGCAGCTGTGTCTCGCTGGCCTTTCACTCTGCCTGCCTGCAACTCTTCACAGAATTATATACTGCAGCAGCAAATCCCACTCCAGTAATGCTGCTGAGGCCAGGATTCTGGTGTATTTCTGTGTTGTCCACAGAGTTTGCCAGGCAGGTTGAAAAGACGGAGATAAGTGGATGGGCATCCGTGTGCTCTCATTGTTTTGTGACCATTTAAGGAGCTGTGAGCTGAATTGAGCCTTATGACTGTTTTTCCTTCAGCCTTGTTCCAGAGAAATTAGGGTTGGGGAGGAGGGTGAAGATGGGGTTCCTTTACCTTATGCAGCTAAGATATGTGGTTCAGAAAAACAAAAAAATGGAAGAAAAAAAAAAATTTTAAGATCTTGGAAGGTGAATTTTTCATAATGAGTATGGAATAGAAACCCCTGAAATATGAGACTTCATGTCTTAAAAGATATGTTAAAAATTCAAACGCTAATTGATTAGTAATTGTAATTCTAAGAAAGGCTGCAGTAGTGAGGGATTGTGTTCTTATTGCTGCCATGGAACCAAATCTATATCCTGCTATATCCTGTGCAGTGCAGACTGCTGCCCTTCAGGACCGTGCTTGTGCAAAGCATGGCATCTGCAGGGAGTTTTTGAAAGGCAAGGTTTTAAAAAGATAGGCTAATATCAGAGAGATAAGGAAAATTGCTAGAGAGAGGGAACTTCTGGCTTTTTAGGTACTGATACACATACTGACTTCCTCCAAATTTTATTTGAACAAACAACAGTTCATGGGGGAATTCTATGTCACTTTTCTCTTTAGCAGCATTTTATTTAGGAAAGTAAGTAAAAATGTTGGTCCATCAGCCTTTTCTGTGAGTCAATTGATACTACTCGAATATGAACACTTAGTGGTCTAGTCAGCAGGTCAGATAAAGGCACCGATTTTCCAGTCTGCTTCTGTGGGCCTCAGTGCAATGCAGACTGAGGTCACAAGTGAGGTGTGCAAGTCCATATCCTTAATTGGTGGTCACGAGTCACTGCTTACGGTTCCCTGTTTTGGAGTCTGTAGGATTTCCCAACATCCAAGTAGACAGGAGTTTGATATTACAGGGAAAAAGGCAGTGGTGTTGCCAGTGAAACTGCACTATGAGTAGCTTTCACTTAATCGGCTCTTCGTTTCCATCTACTGTTCTAATTCATGGAACTTTGAGTAAGGCATATTATCCAGCTCATCCTGATTGATTGGCTGTTTGGGGTAGTCTTTCTATGTTGGTCACAAAGGAAGAACAGATTTAGAGTTTGGGCACTGGAGGAACTTCAGAGTCTGCTTGTTAATTTTTGAGTACTTGGTCTCTTCAGAACAGCAGCTTAAGTTCATTTCGCTTCTTTCCGTTTCTTGTTGGGTGATAAATAAAATCTCTTTGGGGGACAAAGACAGAGAGAATGAAGATTAACAGGCTTGGCTATTGAAGTTCAGCACCCCAATCTGGTAACTGGGATTCTCTTCTGAGTTTCCCATGGGGTCTTCTTCCTGCCAGCCCACAAGGTCATATGTATAACTGGGTGTTGTGGTGAACTTTGGTCTAAATCTGCTCTGGTCATGTGAGGAGTAGTGTGAAACGTGACTTCTAGTCAGCCTGGCAAGTCTGTGAACCTACAGGGAGACTGAGCTCTTCAACACTTCTCCAGGTTTCACTGCCACACTGCTACCCAGCACATGCAGCGTAGTTGAGGACTGCATTTCCTGTGCCATGGCTGCTGTCTCTGCAGACAGTTAAGTAAGCCCAGTACCACAGTTCTTCAGCTGTGTGTTGCAAACAGAATGGTTTGGCTGGCTGATTATAAATGGTAGGTGGTAGGGCAGTGACACAGGTCCTTCTTGCTCCCTGGAGCAAATGGCGTTGGTTCTGACCTTCTGCATCACAAGGAGTCTACCTGCCCTCAACACTGCCACCTTCTCCACCCCTGCTTGGTACAACCCTCATTCTTCATTTCCTGCTTCACAGGCTCTACTGAAGCATACTGAATGTAGGCTGTACAAAAGCCCTGTGAGGCACGAGGTCTGCAGTCCTGCAATGCCTTCTAGTTTTATTTTTCTGTCCTGCTACAGCTGCATTAGCTGCAGTTACCACTTATAGATGATTGTGATGCAAAGATGTCACTACGTGTCAGTGGCCACTCAGCTGGCATTACTTGGAAAAACCCCAGTGCTGAAGTGAGATGGCACCGATTTGTACCAAGTGCGGATTTGGCTGCTATGCTCACCCTGGCTTTGAGCTGGAAGCTGTATGAAGTGTGTTCTTTCCAGATGGCAAAGCGTGGCATTTCTCCATATCATTAAGCTTAGTAGGTCTAGTGGGCAGAGCTCTGTTTACAATAGCTGGAAATTTATGTGGAGAAGATGGGTTCAAAAGGTCTGCAAATATCGAAGTAGAGCTTGAGTAATGGCCCCTTGTGGTTTTCCTGTGTAATGGCACTATGTTTTTCCAGGCGTTTAAACTATGGGGAAAAACAGAAGTCAGGCTTCCGTTCAGATAATGTTGTAAAATTTCTTTCAAGCATTAATTCTGAGTTTGTTCAGCAAAAATAAGTTATTTTTCTGAAGCTTAGGTTTTGGCAAACGCTTGAATAAGATGTGTTGTAGAAATACAATTTCAGAATGTAATGGTAATAAAGTATGCCTTATTTCTTAGACTAACATAAACATTTATCTACTTCCTTGAATTTTGTACACCAGCTTTTTGTTCCACAAGGAGCCTCTCCTAATGTGAGTAGGGGTTAAAATTGTACTGTCTTATCAAGCTTCAGTAATTACCTGGGACAACTTATACAGCAGCTTGCCCCAGTTTGAATGGGTGCTTAATCACACTGCTAACCATAAGGCCATAGTAAATCCCACTGCTGTTCCTGGGGTTTGTACCACTTGTGAACATCACGTTGTATTATTGGGAGTTATGAAGTTCTTGTACTCCTGCATGTGTTTTTCAGAGATTGGGTATTGCCTCTTCAGACTGCACATTACTGTTTTGGCACGAGGAATTTTGTAAAAGCACAAGATATTAAGCGAAAGATGAATATTCTGAAGGAGGAAGATATTTTTTTCCCCCTTGTAGTACTGTAATGTTTCCTGTAATGAATCTGCTTACCTTGCTGTTAAAGAAACGAAATGTGCTGCGACGCGCGACTTATTTTTGGCACAGGCACAGAATGGTTATGGGCACTGGCCACACACTGACATGTGAATTGGTATTCTGGCACCCTTTGGCTGTTTTTGCAGCTGCAATGAGACCTAAACTTTATCCCAGAAGCGGCAGTTACACCCACTGGATTGTAGCTTCAAGGTAGGAGTAACAGACAGGAGGGCAAGCCATTACAGCAGTATCGTAGAACATGCTGAGTTGGAAGGGACCCATCAGGACCATCAAGTCCAACTCCTGGTCCTGCATGGGACACCCCAAGAATCACATCATGTGCCTTAGAACACTGTCCGAATGCTTCTTGAACTCTGTCAGGCTTGGTGTCGTGACCATTCCCTGGAGGGCCTGTTCTAGTGCCCAACCAACCTGTGGGTGAAAAAAAAACCTTTTCCTGGTATGTGACCTAAACTTTCTCTGACTCAGCTTCATGCTGTTTCCTTGAGTCCTGTCACTGGTCACAAGAATGAAGAGCTCAGTGTCTGCCTCTCATTTTCCCCTCAAGAGGAAGCTATGCACAGATATGAGGTCTCCCCTCAGTCTCCTCTTCTCCAGGCTGAACAGGCCAAGTGATCACAGGCACTGCACATATGGCTTCTCCTCAAGACCCTTCACCATCCTCATGGCTCTCCTTTGGACACTTTCTAATAGTTTAGCATCTTTTTTAGACTCTGGTGCCCGAAACTGCACACAGGATTTGAGGTTCCCAGGCTGTACTCATCTATGCATCCAGGGCTGCCTTGTCCCGCGTTGCAGAGTCCAGGACCTGCCCTTGTTAAACTTCAAACTGTTGGTGATTGCCCATCTCTCTAATTTTGCTGAGGTCTCTCTGCATGGCCTCTTTGCCCTTGAGCTGTGCCTGTTAAGTGTTTGCAACAGCATGCTGTTTTACCTACCCTAACTCTAACTTTAGTATTTTGGGCAGGTGGGTAGAACACAGTATTTTCAAGAATTCAGAGGCCTAACTGGCTATTGCACCCCTCAGTGCTATCTAGATAAGGCAGTCAACTTTAAGCTCTCGAAGTACTGCTCCCAAGACTATACAGATTTCAGTATTAAAGGAGGGTAGAAATTTGCCTTTTAGCTTGTGGCTTAGGGGTGACCAACATCTGATTCTGGTAAACAAAAACCAGACAAAAGCCCATATCCAGCACTGACTTTGTGGTGCATTTCAGCTGCTCTTCATATAACTCAATGTCTTTAACAGATGCTTGCTTGCAAAAGGGCTGGACAATGCAGAAATGTGTCTCTCATACTTGCAGATAATACTGTAAGCATGTGCCTAGTTGGAGACTGTGGTGAAAGGATCTCCTTACCCAGAAATCATACCTACACGCGTCTCTGCTTTGGGAAGTCGTCCTGTAATGAATGTGGAATCTGCATTTGACATGGTGAAGTATGGCCGTGAAGTTGCTACATCCTGATCCTACTGAGTGTTCCAAGTAAATCTAGCTTTCCCCCAAAGCTTTGGCATTGAAGCCTGTGCAGCCTGTGCTTTAAGTTATGAAAAATGCCGGTACTACACTTGTGTACTAGACACCAAGGGACCGTGCAGGAGAGTTATTTTCTGCTTGGCCCTGTAACACCTCATTAGAATGGGGTTGTGGTCCTCAGACTACACATCCATTTTATTCCAGTGCCAAAAAAGAAGAGAAAAAACTCTAGGCTATCTTACTGATAAGCCTCTGAAAGCACTACCTGACTTTCAGAGAAGTATTTCAACAAGTATTCTGGACCTGTTAGTAAAATCTCCAAATAAAACCAGACATTCTTAAACTAAAAAAAAGCATTAGCCACTTAATATTTAGTTCTCTATCATCCTACAAGTAGTATTCCTTGAAGTCTTACTACTGGAACTGATGCATTTGCTGGGTGAGGACCACAAAAGCCAAGAAAAGCACAGTTTGCCCTTTCTGGGGTGTGTGACAAAATGGAGGGACAGGGCAAGCAGGGTAACCTGTCTGCTGCACAGATAACATGCACAATCCTTTCAGTTTTGCCATGGTTTGGTTATGGTCTGTCTGGAAGAGATCGCTGCAGATCCCCTTCAGAAGGCTTTGATTATTTTGCCACCTTTACTCTTAAAAAGCTAATTTTCTGTTATTTTCATAAAGACCTGAAGAAGCAGCTTCTGCAGTGTCTTCTGTTCAGAAAAAGGCACGTGGAACAACTGCCTTCTATGGGGTCTCTATCCTGCATCATTTTAGAAGAAGGTACCATCACTGGAGTGAAATCCAGGCAGCACACTCGGCAAGATGTTGATGCAGAGTTTGTTGGGGTCAAACCCCTCTTTTCTCTGCCTTGCTCCTCTGATGACATAATGGTGAGGGCACAGCAAGTTTGGCAGCTGAGAAAATAGAGGTCTTGTATGAGGCCTCCCATATCTGTTAGACACGAGGTTACTAGGCAGGTGACCTCTGAAATGGGAATAGGATCCAAGAAAGCAAATGGAGAGGTAGGAAAACCTGGCCTCACTGAGTAGTTGGGAAGTGAGAACTCAAACCTCAGGGGAAGGGCCCACAACTTTCTTGCCCAGTGTTTTACAGGAATGTGAGAATGCTGGTTTTGTTGGGCTTTCTTGGCATCTTTGTATCAGCAGTCTTCTCTTCCTGTTTTCCCTTAGTACAAAAACCATCTGGCTTGGTATCAGGATAAAATTCTTAATTTAAGAACACTCACTAATTAGTCAGAAAGTCTGACAGCTTTTTAAATTTCCTTTTAAATAGCTCATGCATTTCCTTATCTCTGCAATAGAACTCTCATGCTGAAATAGCCAGACACACAAATTGAGTCAGAAAATGAAGTGAAGCCTACTTTTGCCTTTCTTTTGTAAACAGGAGGTGATGTTAGTACAGAACATGACCAACTCCATCTAAGCATAGGAAGGGCAAGGGAGTCTGTGGCCTCTGTAATTAGCTCCCCTGGTAGGCTCCCCAAAGATGGCTGGTGGAGCACAGGTTAGCACCTAACATGCAAGGTAAGATTCTGAAATCTCAAAATACTAGTGAAAGCAACAATCCAACATTCTGTCTTAAATGTGACCCTTGCACCTTTGCTAAAGGGATGGAAGAAGAGGAGGAGAAATATATGTAATCGTTAGGATTTTTTTTTAAGTTGTTTTTAGGTTTTCAGTAGATATGACACCTACATGGCAGGTCAAGTCTTAGAGTACCAGAGACTGATAACAAAAGAAGTTGTAGTATGAAGGGGGTACATGAAAGTTTCTAAACGGGATTTAGTTTCTGAAGTCCCAAGAAGATGTAGCAGATATTTGGGATAGTGACAATCTATCAGTGGTCCTGGGTGCCTGTGGTATAACCAGGATGAGACCAGCATGCGTAGTTTAACAGAGCAGGGCTTTGAAATCCGCAGTGCTGGCTGGAGCTGTCCAAACACTTGTGGTGTCAGGTGCAGCTGGGGCCAGTCATGGCAGTGGAAAGCAGTCTGTGAGGTGGTGCAAGATGTGTTTTTGCCATTTTTGAGGAATTTCCAGATAGCTGTCCAGCCCATGAAGCTGGTAGGGTGCAGGCAGTGACTGGTGCCTTTGGGGTCACAGTGTGGCAAATGCTGACTTGGAGTGAACAGAAAGTACTAACAGCATACGAGGAGTGACAAGAACATGCTTGCAGGAGGGTGGCAGAACCCTAGTTTTTCAAAGAAGAAATTTTCTCTTTTAAATGAAGTAAATCTCTAATGATAGAACAAGCTAATCATGCTGCAGCATATCTAAAAAAAATTCCAGTTACCAAAATTAAGACAAAGATTCCTGGAACAAAGGCCAGTTCGTAATTTGTGGAGCTCTGAACACACAGCTGGTTGTCAAAGCACCTCATGTAGTGGAAGAAGCAAAACAGTCCCCAAACACTTGTGTGTATGTGTGTGTATGTGTATATTTTCTTCTTTTTTTGCTGTTCCAACTGAACTTTTAGTACACTACCTATTCTATATGCTGTGCCAATCTTCTATGGCATGTGGAAACATTGGAGTCATTGCAAAACTGAACAGTTATCTGTCCATGTCTATTAAAGTGTCTAAAAAAATTGCAAAGCTTTCCGTGCCTGAGTTACAGTCATTACTGGATGTGTGTGAGACTGATGCTGTTATAACAAGTAGTATAGGGCTGCTGGGAGTGTACCTACATCCCCAACTTAGTGTTGTACCAGGGATTTGCATCAACTCCGAAGCACCTAAATACAGTTTTCTGCTCTTCAGAGTTGCTGTTTGAACTGTTTTTTAACTGAGCAATTCTTCTGTTAGTGCAAGTTGTTCTGAAGAATAAGGCTGGTTTTATTCGAGTCTGGCAAAGTCTCTTTGATTAAAAATTGCACAGGCTTGGTGTATTAAATATTAGAAGGAAAAAAAAAAAGCAAACCACAAAACACACACACAAAACCACATCAAAAAAACTCAAACCCATACTCACTGTTAGGTTAAAAACTCATTTTAAACTAAAAAAAAAGTGGTATCATGATTGGATTTTCAATAGTTTTTTGGATCAACAGACTTCAACTCTTGCAGTTAAGAATGGATTTTTCAAAAATGCTTGTTTGTAGAAAGGTAGTTAATGGCAGTATTCTCCAATTTAACTAGTCTAACTAGTTTTAAGGACTTTCTGTAAAGGCACAGTGTGGCATGATGGGACCCATCACCAAAGACAGTGTCCTAAATATTCTTTTCTTTGTTTTGAAGCACCTCTTTGATTCACTTCTGCCTTCCTGAGTGGATGGTGTTGGTGATATACTTCCACAGGCAAGCTAAAAGCTAAAATAAGGCTAAGTATTGTCTTTGAAAAACTTTGGGGCATAAATTTAGCCAGCAGCACCCTTTATCTTTGAAAGAAAGCTAAGCATTCACACAAATACATGAAGCCTCAAAATCAAGAATATGTGAAATGTATAGGGCTCGTGTCATCAGCCTTGCTGATGCAGATGAAAACAGATTTTTATGTTGGCTTTGCTTCTTTTTCATTTTGCATTATTTATAAAGTTAGGTCTGGTGATGATTTTGCAGTCTGTGTTTGTAGTAGATGCCTGTACATTCTGCTGGCACCGTCATCAAACAATGAATTGTATTATCTGGCGCACCAAGCTCTGAAGTTTTAAATTATTCAGAAATGTTTTTGTTGTGAGCTGACGCATTCTCATTAGCATGTGTCTGGTCAGCCAGGCTGAATCAGTCATGCAGGGAGAATTTGCGACCTGCCAGGCTTGTCACCTTCTGTTAACTCAGGAAAGAAGCTGGGCCTGAAACAGGCCTCGACTGGGGAGTGTGTGGACAGTACTGATAGCAGATGGTACCCACTCCGTTATCTCTGAAGGAACTCGGCTGCACGCTGATGGGCCGGGCTGAAGAGCAAGGACGTGGTTAGGGGAGGACTTTGTTACTCATCTGAATATGCAGAGATAAGGAAAGAAGAACTTACTGCCTTGTGTTGCTGAAGAATAGCTGTCCAAACTTCAGTGACGTAGGCACCTGCCACTGATTGATTGAATGCAGTACGACTGTGGAGAAGTCGTGGGCGCAACTGTGCTCCATAGACCTAATTACTCCTTAAAATAATTTTCTGGAATTTAAGAGAATAATGCCTAGTGTTTTTATTTCTTTAAATATTAAAAAAATCCCTTTTAGTCTTATAACTTCTATCTAAAGCAAGTATTTACCTGTTTGTTTTTGGCAAGGAAACAAGAGCTTAGTAGCCAAGTCTAACTTTAATTTGCGTGAAAATTGAAGGCATCACGAATAGGAAACAAACAGCAAAGCTCTTTTGCTTTGGTGCTGGCCTTCATGATGCATAGAGATATTGATATATTTGGTATATAGGATGAAATTTTGGTGATTTTGAAATTGAAGAGTGTTTTTACAATGATTTAAAGATGGGGGAAATCAGAATTTCATCTGAGAGGTTACTGTCCCCAAGACTTCCAGGATTTTCAATTAAAATGAGTTGTAAGGATGATGAGAGCATGGTGTTTGTGTAAGACATGTAATACTGTAGGACAGAATTATTCTTTTTGCATGGTATTTTGGTCTGCTGTGAGGGAAATTGTGAAGATCAGATATTTTTTTTGTACACCACATCCTTTTTTTTTTTTCTGCTTCAGACTTCACTTGGTAAGGCTACACCTTCAAATAACTGAGACTTAATGCAAGTTTGATGGCTGACTCTGACAGAGCTTGATGTTTTATCAGCAAATTAAAGCATGAAATTTAATCTTTGTTTTCCTTCAGCAAATAATATTTCTGCTTTGCAGAGTTGAGGCAGCTGCCCACAAATGAATCTTTGGTCTGTTGTCTAGACTTTGCTTAAGCTTTCTTTCAGGTTACATGGAGAGCAGTTAAATGCTTTTTTTTTTTCTACAGCAGTATCAGGGGCTATAGTAATTGTTTTCAGGATCCTGATTAGTACCACAGGAGACTGAAAGCTCGGTCAAATAAGCCAAGAAATTTTTTAGGGCTGGTCTCTGTGGGTAGGAGGTCACATCACTGGTTCAGAGGTGATAGAAAATCCATGGAAGGTGAAGTGGATGAACTAAAGACTGTATATCCACAAGAGGGAATGGCTTTGCAATTGGCAAAGAGTGGAACTCAGGCTTGATTTCTCGCCCAAGATACTTGCTTCTGCTACTTATTAATTGGTTATAATACTGTAAATAAACTGAACAGTACCAAATAAACAGCTGACTTCATAGTTATACACTTCGCTTTATATTTGGTATGGCCCTACAGTATTTTAGGCTTTGACTTATTCCATGGGTCAACTAGCAATTTTATGTATATTAATACACATCTTATTACTATATTTTTAAAAAAAAAATATCCGAGTTACTTTGCTGATCAACCTTAGGTGCTTTTTTTTCTGTACCTAGAATAGAGAAGTCATCGCTTCTCAGACACTGCAGGTGATTGCTAGAGAGTATTTCAGATGGCAGTCTTCCTGAGTTGAAAAAAGAATAAAATGCCATAATGGTGATTTGGCAGTCTGAGTAGCCTCAAATCTGAGCTGCCAAACTGAAATGGGTTTTTAATAGGAAGAGAAAAACTGAAGGCAGAAAATTAGCAGACAACTTGTATTATTAGGTGTCCACACTGGAAAATGTGCCCTTGATCATCATAACTGGATTTGAAAGTAAGTAATTATTGCTATCCTGACAGACAGTACTCATAAATTGGATAGCATCAATATTGGTTCAGTAACTCCAGCTTAATATAATGTTGCACATATTTAAAGCCATAGGTTTGTGTTGTGTGCCACTGTTAGATGTCTCACCAAGATTGTCTGTCTTGTAGTGATTTCTATACAGGATGCTGAGCAACTGATCACCTGTTACAGCTCCATTGCTTTTAAATTAAATCAATGCTTCCAAATGAACTGGCAAAGATCATGTAGGTCCTTGGGTTTTATCATCCCACTTTCTGCCCTGCTTCGAAGGTCTAGGAGCAGAATCCTGAAGGATGTCAAGGCTGCAAGTGGCTGTTCTGGGTGGAGAGAGTGGTGTTCCTGGTGTGTCTCTGGAGAGCATTTATTAGTGTTTTTCTAGAACATCATGAGATGTTTTTTCTGGAACATGTCAGTAACTTCACATGCAGTAAACACTGTCAGCTGTTCTGTAGGATCCATAGCATATGGATATGCTTCCACAGCATATGGATATTGAGGAAAGCTTATAGCATGTACTTACCTATAATTATGGGTGACCAGTTCTTTGGTTTCTGAGAGCTGAAAAGCCTTGTTCAGGGTTGATTCCAAGGGGTTTTAAGTCAGAATCTGTAAGAAGTTATCTGTGCATTTGTTTTATTGTGCATACCATAACTGGTAATATCTAGTGCTCCTTCTTTCAGAGAAGCATGAAGTTTGTAAAATAGATGTGTGAATACTCATACAGCATAAGGATTAGGCTAAAAATCAATTTTGTGGTTGAACTAAGTAGTTCAAGTACTTAACAGAGGAGGTATGTTACCATTATGAAAATGTCATGGATGGCTTAATCTTTATTGGATATGGGAGTACATAAATCAGAAGGCTCCTCTGACCTTTAGTTTGGTTTTAGACCTTTTTGTTATATTAAGAATAAATATATTAACAATATGGAGAGAATAAAGAAGAGAGAACACATTTTGCTACATAAAGTAACATGACTTTTTCATTGAAACATCAATCATTCTCAGTGCATTAACTAGATTTTATCAGATTGTTTGACCTTTGCTGTGAAGGGAGTAAATGTAATTTTACTTCTCCATAATGAAAATCACATCAGGAAATATATGCAAGAATGCTTGTTTAATTTCCTTCTCCCTGCATTTTTTCCTCTGGAAAACTATGAACTGTTGTCTCAGTCCTATCAAGCATTTTTTGCTTGGTCTTGACTTTAAAATATGAACACATTTGATTTTACTTCAGGATAAAAAAAATTAAGTTGGTTTTAAATTAGGTAAACAAATTTGTATCTTTCACTGTTCAGGGAGTGAAGCTAAACTACTGCTTGGTCTTATGATTAGTGTTTATAGATTTATGTGTATGTCTGTATATGCATTTTATCTCTAACACATTAATATGAACAAGAGAAACTAATTTACATAATGGTAAATTTAACTAAGAGATGAATCTGTGTTCTAGAACTAAGCTTCTGTTCCTGCAAAGGAATATATCTGAGAGAACCGGAGAGCAGTCTGAGAGAAGATGGGAATATTTGTCTTGGAGCAATTGAGTGAATCTTAAAATAAAGATATAATTAAAACAAAAGGGGAGAATCCTGGAACAGTTCTAGGCTCTTCAAAGAAGTGAAATGGGAAATCTGTAAGAGGAGAAACTTTCGAAGTAGACATACAGTTAATACTAGATCTAGCTAGTGATAGTGAGAAGCAGACATGCTACCAAGTCCTGATGGTGCATGCTCCGTCAAGAGTGGAAGCAGTGAAAATGATCCACTACACCTTTCCTCCCAAACACTTTCTTGGAGAGTGGCACTAGCGGTACCAGCTGGTTGCCAGGGAAGGCAAAATGTCTGTTCCCTGAGCATGTTGCAGATGTGCGCTGGGCAACTTCTGGTGTTAGCAGGTAAATGGAAAGTGCAGATAGAACAGTTTAGATGTTGAGAGAAGGTTTTGCTCTGAGGTAAAACGAGCATGTTGAAAATATGTTTGACATGGTGATTTAGTATTAGTTGGCAAGTATATGGTGCAGAGAAGACTTAACAGCTGCTTAATGGACAAATGTAACATATCCAACAGAGCGTATGACTAAGAAAAACATAGGAAAATGAAAAATGTAGGATGAACAATTAATATTCTACAGTCAAATGCATCAAGGGATCAAATAATCTCAGTAAAACCACAGAAGTTGTATTACTGATTGTGATGAGTTAGCAGTGAAATTCCCGCATAGCCACACTCTCCACGCCTCAGTTGGATGGGAAAA
Organism: Oriolus oriolus; assembly: GCA_013400235.1. Lineage (NCBI taxonomy): Eukaryota > Metazoa > Chordata > Aves > Passeriformes > Corvidae > Oriolus > Oriolus oriolus. The sequence goes on from VXBT01002978.1 coordinate 714,075, forward strand.
CTAGGAAACAAACAGACATCACAAAACTTGTGGCTCAAGATAAAGGCAGGGGGATTTCTTAAAAATTACCATTGTGGGCTAAAAAAGGATTTGCCTTGGGGATAATTAACTGCCTGCCAATTAGATTTGATTGGGGTAGTAAGAAACAAATAAATGTTAACCATCTCCTCCTGTTCCCCAATTCAAACAACTTCAGTGCTTTACTCCACGCTCCTCTGCCTGGCCCAAGTGGCACAAGTGGGATTTAAGACGAGATATAATCAGCACATAGGAGTTTTTCTCTCTTCTTCCTTCCCTCACACTTTTCTACAGTTCCAGCATGGGTCCTCTCCAGAGGCTGTTTCCTTCAGGAAAATACAGCCCTGCTCTGGGCATGGGGCTTCTCTGTGGGTTGCTGTGTAGCCATCTGTTCTGAGGAGCACCTCATCCTCTTACTTTGGCCTATGCTCAATTCTATGTAATTGACTCAGTTCACGGTACTTGTACTTGGCGATCTCAGAGGTCTTTTCCAACCTAATTGGTTCTGTGAAATTGCCTCCTGGAAATCTGGAAGGAAATAGGCAGTAGGGAATAGAGTTGTCTTCAGTACTTCTTTTGGTATTGTTAGTGTTCACCTATTTTGTGGGCAAGTCATAGAGGGTGAAGGAAGAGGGTTTTGTGTCTGAGAGGATGGAGTTTTTGTTATTGCACATATATTATAAAGTAAGTGGTTTGGGCATTGTATTACTCTTAGCTTTACTGTTTTACTGGTGACAGAAGGATTCATAACTCAAGAGAAGTGTTTCACCTTAAGAAAGTTATGTGGTCTTACAGACCCTCATGCATGAGCTGACAAGAGTGAAAACACTGACTTTGCAGGCACTCACTATTTTATTCTGCTTGTCACTTGAGACTCTAATGCTCCAGACACTGCACAAAACGTTAAGAAATATTATTGTCATTTTGAGGATCACTTGGCTTCTAAGCTGCACTTTGCAGACAAGTTTACAGTACAAAATGATTGCTCATGTGGCAGCATGTTTCTGAAAAAGCTCTGATTTATGGACTTTTTTTTTTTTACTTTCCTGTAGAAACCAAGCTAGAGGCAGCATGTAGCTGGTCTGGCTTTGGAAAATACAAGAAAGCGTTTATTGTTGTCATGATCTCTTTTACCCCAGTAGGGTGCAACCTTTATAGACCAGGAACCTGCCAGGTAGGAACATCCCCAGGGCTTTCCAGAGCCCATTCTTGCTTCTTCGTGTCAATAAACTAAAAGGTTACAACATAAGATGATCTCAGCCAGCTTTCCTGAGCTTTTCTGAGCCCTGCGTGTTCTCTGTAGATCTGTACGGCTGAGTGGCTCCATGGGAAAAGAGAATGAGAAGAATTACATGGTGGTGGAGGCAGAAAACACTTTACCAAGAGCTTCAGAGAGAATATTCAGTTGTATATCATTTGCTGTGGTTTAATTCACAATGGAATAATTACATTTGTAGTTCTAGATGAGTGCCTGTTAAGCCTTTATTCCATAATTTCTCGGAATTACATTTATTTCATAGATGTTACAAAACCTCCCAGCACTTCTTGGATGTTTTTTGAGACTCTAAAGGTTGGAATGGGACTTTTTCTTGTGTTTGGCTATAATTTATAAATTAATTCAAGAAAGGGCATAGAAATCTTTACTTAATTCTCCAGACTAAAGGTTCCTCAGGACTTGAGGAACCTAGGTCTTTCTGTACAGATTAAAATCCTGGGCAGTTTATGGTCCGTGAACAGTGATCCACTGAGTATTTGTGGCTGGGGCTTTGTCATGCCTGTTTTCAGGATTAATTTAGACCTAATATTTTCTCCAGCAGAGAGAAATGTTCAGTAAATGAAGTCTCTGATGTTTGTCTCTGCCTAGTAGATGGTACATGGTATGTATTCCTTAGCATAAGGTTGGTAACTCCAAGGGCCAAGCACTAAACCGATAATAAAGCAGTGCAGTCTGGTCTCTGATGTGCATTGAGAAGAGATTACTGAATGTGAAAGATCACTGTACCAATTTCCCCTCCCTTTTGAAAAAAAAAAAAAAAAAACCCAAATAAATTCAAGAGGACAAGCATACTGGTGAACTAGAGCTTAGTAATTCAGTTGAGAGCCAGAAACAGAAAGGATAACAGAATTACATTGAGCATACTTACAATACTCTAATTTTACTGACTTTAGAGTCAAAACCAAGGCACAAAAATAGTGTATCATTCAGTGAGAAAGGTGTGTCTGTGTTGGAACTAAAGACGTGCATTGCAACAAGATTGGCAAAAAGAAGCTAATGAGTTACAGCTGTATCTAAAAGAAAATCTTTCAGATTTTGAAAATCAGCTAGTGATGGATGGATGGAGGCTGTGGCAATTGGCATAGTGGTGGTGCCAAGTGAAACACATTTGTTACCAACAGGGAATAAAATATATGCTACTGAAACTCTTTAGCACAGCTTGGAACTTAATATAAATAAAGTGTATTTTAGAATTATGCCAGCAGTCATTCCCAAGAAACAATTTCACTCTCTTTTATTATTTTTTGCCCCCTCCCTTCTGCATCAATTTGTGCATACATACGTTTTTGTATTATATTTTAATAAGGAATTGGGGTCAGATTTACTACCTCTTTACACCCAGGCTGAGGAGGCACTGCATCCAGGGATATGTCAGACACACAGGCTCTCTTGAAGTGTTAGAAAGTTACCATTCAGTTGGTTGTGGACAATCACTAGTAGTCCAAATAATTTTTTTTTTTGTAGTGTAGAAGCGCCTAGAAATTCTTTAGTCATAGGCTGGCAGAACTTTTGTCAGTCATGATGTGAGCATGGCATGAGAAAATGGTAGTTGTCCTAGAGAGTTCACAATATGAGCTTCCCTCCCTTCACTTTTCTTTTCTTTTATTTTGCAGAATTTTTCTCCCACCCCCACCCAGACAGAATAAAGTGGAAAGAGAATAAATGGTCTAGTGCTTTCAGACATTATATTTAATGTTAAATTTGAATTTCTCTCCTGGTTGGTGCAGAGTGAGCTGAAAAGATGGATATAGCAGGCTTAAATCAATTAAGTAATATGCTATGTCTCCAGGGCTTTGGAGGGGGAGAAATAGTAGACAGAAAGGAAGAGAAAGTATTTTTTTTCCCCAGTGCTACTTGATTGCTCTTTTTAGAGAGAAAATATATACATAACTGAAGGAGGAAAATAACTGAAATCTGACTTCAACTCTTTAATAATACATTGAATTTTTAAAATTCTGTGAGACATTCAGGTTATGTCCAGTATTTGTAGTGAAAATGTAAAAATCAGGACTAGAACCAGAGCAGTGATTATGGCAGTTTCAGGACCTTTTAAAATCTTACTCCATAGTTGGACTCTGTGTGCCCTGGAGCTGAGACTGCTCTCTGTTGGTAAACATGTCGAATTTGAATGGATTGATAAAACTCATGCTGTCAAAACTTTTTGTCTACTAAAGGCTGTTAAAATGGTACCAGTGTGTTTTCTCCAACAAATCCCTTAGCATTAGGAATGGGTCATATGCTCAGTGGACATTTAAAGCAAATCTCTAATAGATAGATTAAAACCTTTGAAGAGATATGACCGAGCCTATTCTGCAATAAATCTTTATACTACTTGGACTTTACTTTTACTTTCAAAAGGCTTATTTACTGATTAGAGCTTTGGATTGCTCATTTACGTCTGTGAAAGTACTGCATAGGGTATTGATTGCTGTAATAATACAAATGATCTCATTTTTTATGGAATTTACTTTAGCAGGCAGATATAAAGTGATGTCCTTTTTGAACAAAGAAACATGTCAGATGACCATGTGAATGTCGAACTGGATATTATGTTGGTTCTAGATTGTGGGAATGCTGCAGGTGTAACACATTCAGCATATTTGAGCTGTCTAATGGAAGGGAGCTTGGAACAGTTACAAAATTAAAAGTGAGATCTCAGTTCTTGGGAGCGATGCAGAGAATGATGGTGAGTGTCACTAGTGTGAACAGATATACCTTTCTTAAGGTTTGTATGAACTTTTGGAGCTGCGAGAATTTTTATTGATGTGAGTGAGAACAGTGTTGGGAGGACAGAAGTATCTGAGGACTTGAAGAATTTTGATTTGAGAGGCTATTTCTATTACTCTAAAAGTAAAAATATAGAGGGGTGAGGGTGCTTTTAGCCAGATGCCAGCTTAGATGGGTGCAAGCTCTTAATAGTGTCTGCATATCAGCAGTTCTTGGAACGTTTTGTACCTAAAACTTAGTGGGGGTCGGGAAGGAAGGATGTGATACAGGGAAGAACAACAGATTTATGACCAAAAATTTATAGCCACTGTTTCTCCTTCATGGTAATAGTTAAATTTATCTGCTGCCCTATTGTTAGAACTGAGCTGATTAATCAAATGAGCCATAAGTGCTCCACCTAGAAGAGTTAGAGGGGAAAGAGGAATAAAACATCATATAATGCAGTGTTTTATGAAAAATGAGGACTAGCTGATGGTGCTAGTGAAAGTAGAACAAGATGTGTTTTCTGCTACCTCCAGTCCTTCTGTTGTAGCCTGAGGAGAAAAATTCAGAAGCTTTTAGGACTTTGGAACGGGGAGTGGGAACTCATTCCACCAAAACTAAGAAACCAGGTGACTGAAAAATAGTACTGAGTAATGACTCACGGCAGTTGAAAACAATTCTGACATTCTTTTCCACTCTGAAGCCAGTTTTTATGGAGAAGTTTTAACCCAATATGCAAGCCAATTCATATAGATGGTTTGGAACTGCAGATGCAAAAAAGAAGCAGAAAATGTCAGGACTTTAAACTTTTATAAAGGCTGACAAGATAGAGAAGAGAGAGCAGTTGATAAGGGCAGCAGTCTTAAAGAGGAACCTTTTAAGAGAAGATTGCCTGAAGATAAAAACAGACAAAAAGCTGATTTTTAGGAAAAAAAAAAATCATATAATGAATAAATCTTTCTAACAGGAAAGAAATGGCTATTTTTAACTGCATATAAGAGCAAGCAAACATTTGCACTTTAATATTTTCATTTTCAGTTTGAGTGATTATGCATAAAGACACTACAACTGCATTAACATTTTACGGGTTCAGATTTCTAAATGTCACTTTCCTTTCCAAAGAACTTCTTTGTTTTTAATTGCTTTTAGTTAGAAGACTGTAAGATGTATCTCCTGACATTACCTGTAAGTACCACTCAAGATTAAATAGAACTAAAAAAAAAATGGATAAACTGTTTTTTATTGTACATAGTATTGCCAACCTTTATCCCAACCGGGTCTGTCCTAACTGAGTGATCAGTTAACCTTTGCTTTTGTAGACTGCTTAGCATTTTTCTGAGAGAATTTAATCGCTGGCCTCAAAGGAAATGAAATACTGAATTCTTGGACTGAATGCAGTATTTCGTGATTCCATGTTATCACTTTTGCAGTGTATGGATTCTCCATTAAACTCTCCAGGTAACCTTTTTTAAATTAAGTTGTGCAGTTGCTAACTCAGTTATCTCCATGGATATATGCAGAAGGGTATTACTGGTGGCCTCTCTGGCTTTAAAAAAAAGGTGGAAAAAATTATTTGACTGTTAGGCAAGTAAATAGCAGCTGCCCTATCATAGTAATTTCTCCAGCAGTTCCAGAGATTTTCTGCCTAGTACTTCTGGAATTCTTAACAGATTTTGCCCTGGTTTTTTTTGTTTGTTTGTTTGTTTCTCTAGGAGTATATCCCTTAAAATGAGCTGCTAAAAAAGGAAAGGTATTTTGGAGGTTATTTGCGTATGGTCACTAAGTTGACTGTGGGATTCTTGTTATAGGATATGCTTTCTGACAACAGTTATATTGTTCCATAAATGGCAGAATCCCTGACCTTATCCTAGGCCATGAGACTGTTTAATATGCAATTACCCTGTGACCCAGTGCTCCCTGAAGGCTGACAGGTGCTCTTCTCATCCTCCTTGCTGAAAAAGATGCTGAAGTAATTGAGAACAGAAATGTACCAGACGTGATTCTGAAGTCAGTTGCACTGAAATGCAGCAGATGTGAAGTACAGCCCCTCATGCAAATTTAATGCCCTGTGGTTTCAGATCTAGGAGCTGAGTGTCTTCTGTTCACCAACACATTACGTAACTTCTACAGTTAATTGCAGTTATCTGTGATGTTAACTTTTGGGGACTAGGGAAAAAACAGTGCTTTACTAGGATATTTGGGTCTTTATCTCTAAGTTGCCATCCCTTCACAGATTAGAGAAGTTACGAAAGGGAATAGGGTGGTTTTGCCAGCAAATTGTCACATAATGGTAACTTTGGCAATGTCCTGTTGAGAAGTTACTGACTGCTTTCCTGGGTTGTGAACTTGTGAGCTACAATACATACAAACTTTGCCTGTGTTGTGTTAGAATAAAGGTTGGTAATTCATAGTGCTGAATTGCTCAGTTTTTGGCACAGCAAACATTTTGGGCTGACAGAACAGATTGCTAATGCCTTCAAAACAATAAGAGACAATTGTCTCACTCCAGAACAACTTGAGAAAGTGTGCTTAATTTTCGAACAATTACAGCTTGTTAATTATCTCTTTTTCCTGAAACATCTTCCTTGGAATCCAATTTTTTGCAAGCAATACTGGGATACTACAAGCAAAGCTCACTAGCTAGAACCCAAAGTTCAGAATAACAGAGAGCTATGAAAGTCACCTTTGCTTTGCAGGTGGATTGTAATTTAATTATATATATCTTTAATCCAAAATGTTTAATTTGAATTTCTAAAATACAATGAGAAATGTTTCCATGTAATTCCAAGCTAGAGCAAAGAGGATTAGAAGTTGAAAAGATATCTGATATCTACAGGTAATAAAACTAAATGTTGAGGGCCTGAGGCTTTTTTGATTGAGCAATTACTCATTTGGCCTAGCCTGAGAAAACCATTAATCATAATGAGCATTTTACAGTGTCCCCTTTCCTTTATGGGCTGGACTTCAGAGGTCATCACCTCGTCATTCAGGTCAGTGGAAAGGTCACGTGTCTCCTCTTGCTTTGCTACTGGCCTGGAGTGCAAGTTGGCACTGGGTTAACAAATGACCACTCTTCTAATTATAGGGAACATGGCTGGACTGTGCCAATGGACAGGGTTCAGACTTACGGGAACAGACAGACACTGGCAGGACCTGTGGTTAAAAGCTAAAACAACGATATAAACTGAATGAGTTTCACTCTCACCTGAACCAACCTAGAGTTTCTTAAATTATTCTTAAATAATCTTTGGTAGTTGCTTCATGTTTGGTATAAACATAATTTAAACTGCTCATAGTTTTGGTTTTCAGTTTGTTTTGAGACTCTGACCCCTTGAAGATTTAAATATAATTATTTATAAACTTTGCTAAATCATGCCGTTAACAACACTTGGTTTTACACATTTACACTATCTGTGTAGTCAAACGTGGTGTATTCATCTTAATATCTTTATGGCAATGTTTGATTCCAGTAACAGACCTTAAAAGAGGATATTAACCACACAGTATTGTCGAGCATACAGAGAGTAAATAGTATATTATAAGCGTGATTTAAAAGAAAAAATATCTAAGCACTGCTTGTTTATGCACTTGTATCTGAGAGGCGTAAGTTCACGTTGGTTTTGTTTAAGCTTCTGACTGATAGAAACATATGGAGGGAGTAAAAAGAAGCTCAAGATTTTGGGTCATCTTCCCAAGGCTGATTAGATGATCCCTAATCCCTAATTCCCTGTATCATATGTGTGCCTATCGTCATGTTTTAGGAACGTAGCTTTCCAACAAACATTCGTGGTTTGTCAGGTCAAATCCTGAGCAAACTAGAGTGGGAGCTTGCAACAGCAGCGTTAGAAATGTGTTGCCAAACCGTCTGGTCCTGCCCTGAGCGAAGCGTGCTGAGGCGGCCATGTAGGGGCAGCGGGAGCTGGTGAGCAGGTGGGTGGGAGAGCTCTCAGCGTGGGTGGGAGCACAAACCCTGTCGCTGGTTGCCAGTCCCACAGTCACATGGTCAGCCCCAGCCACGACTCGCTAAGGACCTGAAGTGAGAGCTGGCTGTGTGTGCACTCCATAAGCTGCTGCTTCTGATCCTTCAGCTCCCCACTTGCATGCAGTTTTACTTTTACTTGGCTTGTCCTTTTATTCCCTTTGCAGCAGTTGGCTGGTAGTTAAGACTGAATTGCAGTTTAATTTATTATACTCTTTGGGGAGCTAATACAGTATCCTGTCACCTGTAAATTGCCTCAGCGTGATGCAAGTTGTCATTTCAAAAGGGAATTTTCCTATCTGAAAAGAGCTGTATGGATTAAGGTTTCTTTCATTACCTTGAGAAACTCACAGAGCCTTTTCTTCTGTAGTCCACTTGCCAGGCTCTGCAAGGAGGAAATACATTTGCAGGAAAATAGGCTGCAGACAATGTGTGGTATCAGGTGCTTTGGCACATCTATTTTTATGCTTCAGGGTGTATCTGTGTGTATGTGTATTTGTGTGTGTTTATGTGCCTGGGAATCAGTCAGCATATTTTCATCTTTTAATAACCTTGCAGTCTTACTTTTAAATTATAATCTACCTCTTATTTCTCTTATTTAAAGACACTCGTATAATTCGGCGAGTTTACTAGCTGGCCTGGCTGACTTTCACCTCACATCTGTTTGTGGCTCTGACAAGACCAAATCAGTACTATTTTTACTTCAGTGAAGCCAGCAGAAGGACAGTGTAATGATAGTAAGTGATTTTTGCATAGACTTACCGTGCAAGCTTTATGCAGATAGGTTAGACCCAGGCTCCTAGGCAATAGCTAATGATTTTTAATCCGTGCTTTACAGAAAACCTAATGATTTTGCGCAGTGAATTTGCAAGTTTGTCCCACTGTATCTGCCTCAAGATATAAAGAAGCTTTGGAGTTATGCTTAGATGGGTCAGAATACACATCAGTACTGGGGGTTTTTTTGTTTGGTTGGTTTTTTTAATCCAAGTAAAAACCCTGTTTAGGGCAGTCATTAACATTCACGGGACGCTATAAATGTAAAGGATATTGAAAGAATCAAGGGGGGTGAGCCTACAGGTTTTTTCACAGACTTTTCAAATTGCTTTGTGGTTAATGGCTAACTGAAAACTTGTCCTCTGAGCAATCCCATAACTTCCTTTTGCAGGTGTGTGTCTCATTGAAAACTCCCAATCTTAGACCCAAGCTGCTGCTGTTTAAGTGTTTTCCATAAGAAGCAGTTCTGGTATCACTTTTCCATCTCCACCATATCCATAGAATTCAATGACTGCTAACTTTTTTTCTGTGCATAATGCATTGTGCATTATGTATTGTATTGAATAAATGTTTATAACAAGTGATTTTTGTCTTACTCCTCAAACACTGGGATGCATGGGTTGCTCTCTGCATGTGGAAAGTCTGTCGGTTTGAGGTTTCTTTTGCGGGGGGGCTTTATTTTGTGGTCTATGATTTTATTGCTCTCACATCTGCCGCTGTCTGCTGCAATAGCTTCTCCTCTGCTGCTGTGTTTCTTGTAGATTTTTTTTTTAGGCCTGGCTGACCACATTCACTGTCAGTCAGCTCAGAACAGTTGCAAAGACCCTATGTTCAGTAAAGCTGTAATTCTGCCATCTCAGGTGTGGTTTTCTGCGTTTACAAAAGTGTTTTCACTGCTAGAAAAGTGAAAGAAGTTTTCACTTCTCTTCTGGACTCAAAATCAGACTTGAAGTCTCCTGTCTTTACCTTTGCTCTAGAACTACCTAAGTTAGAGTGCAGCCAGAACACTCTGCACAAGGCTTAGGTTATGTCTAGGCTTCACAAAAGGTAATCAAGCTAGCGTAAAATCTAGCAAGCTGAGTAGAGTGGTCTGTGCTGTGCTTCTATGGACTTCAGTCATAAATAGATAAACAAATACACCCTCAACATTTAGACCTTCACTACTTGTTCAAAGCTGTTTGTATTTCCCACTATTCTCTTCTGGTTTTCCTTCTTCTCCATCCTTCTCCAGTAAACAGAGTCATCCTACACAGTGCAGCTGCCATGCTTCTTTTACTGCAGAAACCAAGAGCACAGGGCCATCACTCCAGACTTGTTAAATGTTACAGTTTCTTTCAGTTCCTGTGTTTCTCAAGCTGTTTCTCTGCTCTCCTGGTCAACTTGTTTGTAGCTTTTGAAAGTAGTTAGACTTTTGGTTCTGCATATTTAATGAAAACCATCTGCTAATACTTGCTATCTGACCCCATGTCCTCCAAGAGCTCAGAACTGCTGAATATACCTCAATTCTGCTTAAATACCTTCTTCTTAAGTGGCACTCATATACAGCAAAGAAATTGTAAATCCCATTCTGTTCTAGGCAGAGATTTTAAAGACTTGTACATTCTTATTACATGTGTGGTGAGCCGATGAGCAAGTCAAGAAATACCCTCTTTCATTATAATGCAGCCAAGTGCATGTGCAATTAAATCCACAATTAGAAAGAACTAAGTTCCTAGATATGCCTGCATTTCATTGAAATGAGGCCATTCGATAAAACTGAGATCTTTGAGATTAGAATGCAATTAAAAAGGTTGAGTTTTTAAAATATGGATTCGTAATTGGATATACAGTCTTCCACTCCTGGGTCACCAGTTCAAATCTATCCCAGGTCAGTAGTCACTGAATCCTGGTACCATCTAACAGCTGGTGGTTTATGTGAAATGAGTAGCCTGTCTTACTTCAGTTTGTACTGAACAGGTGTCCACATTGCAAAAAAGTTAACTACAATTGTTAGCTTAGCTAGCAGTCTTTGTACGGGAGCAAAAATCTGTGTTGTAGAATTAAACTGCCCTGCAGCCCTTAAAAATGATTTCTCCAAACTGGCATTGTAGTTTATTGGGCAAAATTATACAGTTTGTAATTCTCATATTCTTTTCTTAAAACATAAGTTAGGGGAGCTAGAACACTTACCATGGTTACCAAGATGTCGCTGTCAGAAACCATGGTTTTGTAAAAAAAGAACAGCCTTATCTAAGTATCTAAAGATCAGAAACCGCCAATTACCAATAAAAAGATTTTTTTAATGCTCTACTGATGCCATGATGATTTTTTGCCTTTTCTTTTATACCCCTTTTATATACTCTTTTATATAGCTTTTATGTATTCTTAGTGCTTTTAGCCTACGTAGTTATAATTCTTTAAGTTTGATAACTTCCCTTAGACCCAATATTCCGTTAAGCCAAGAGACCAAACATTCTGGAAAGCCCAGACACCAAGGTCCTCTCCAGAACACATTCTGTAAACAAAGATAGGCCCAGCCAGGGGGAGGGTTCCTGGGATGAGGGGTCTTGCTTGAGTCTCTCATTGGGGAATCTTTGATAGATATGCTAATTATTGCAAGACATATAATTGTATACGCAATCTGTCGTGTGTGTGTGTGTGCATTCTGGGGTGCATTTCGATGTGCATTTTGGCGCACCTGAAGATCCTTAAATAAATACCAAGGAAAAGCCCTTTTTCCCTCTTAAGTGTGTCTTAATTTTAAGACCAGGAAAAGGCAACACTACAACATTACTATTAAAACTTTAAAGAGTCAGTGAATTAAAATTCAAGGGACTTTGTTGAAATTGTCTCCTGTTCTGTGTTGTATTTCTCATCTGAAACTGTCTTCCGGATCCTTTTTCACAATTGCAGTCTTCTGTTAGAACAAAGCTACACTGATATTTGATCTTACTGAAAAGCAAATAGAGAACATTAAAACATGATATTTTCAACAGATATAGACCCTGCCCTTAGGTGAGAGAGTCCTTGATGGATGAGAATCTGACAAAATTACAAATTAAAACAGTCACAGAGCTGTATCATTTAATCGTTTTGTCTTGGTCACTCTTATCCTTCAACTTAGGAACATGACACATGGCCTGTGAATTTTTTCAGGAGCTTCTTTTCCAGTAAAGCCCCCGTTGCAGTTAGGAGTCTCTTCTCTTTCTTCCCCTGTCATTTTGTCCCACCGCAACAGACACGGGATCCAGCGCTCGAGGGAGAGCACGCGGAGCTGCTGGGAGGGTTGGCAGGACCTGTGTGTGCCCGGGGAGCGTGCCCTGGCTGAGTGAGGCAACGTGCTGCTCGAGCCAAGGCCACTGCGAGGTGCCAGCAAACATCAACCAGCTCTGCCCTGCCTCGAGCACACACCATGGTGAGTCACACACCAGGGCTGCTGTGCTGGGCGAAAGGAAAAATGTCAGCAGGACATGCAGTGAAAGGTGGCCTCACAAGGGCACAATGTTACTCAGTTTTTCTTCAGCCTAACAGGTGGCTTGTCAACATAACTGTAATTTTATATAGAGGTATTCAGAAGCTTTAGAGACATAGACTATGGCATTTCAGTTATGTCCATGCCTTTGATACTGGCGCTACAGTGTTGGCAATGGTATGGCACTATTTAAACTCGCTGTGTGTCAGTGTTGGCTACATGGTTGTGTGCCTGGTGCCAGCTCAATACTTTCTTGTGTCAATGACTGCTCATGCTGTGCATGTAAAAGGCAGCTGGAGTAGTAAAGCTTGGGTTTCGCAGATTTGTTGATAATATGGATGAGCACCATGTTACAAACATCATAGTAACAAAAGCCTCTTGCTAATGCATGATGTTCCCTCAGCTGAACAGAGGAGTTTAGTAAGCGGAGAGATAATAATGCATGGTTTAAAGTATCACCTTTGTTAATGGTTCTGGTCCATGTGGACTCAGAGTGTGTGTTCTATTTTTGTTGACTCTCAAGAGGATCAATATTACAGTCTCTGAAATATTTAGGAAGAAATAAGAACACTGTTTTGATTTGAAGAGTGGCTTAAGGGGTATTTTAAATCCCTGCATTATAACAAGCCAACTACCTTGAAATCCGTAAGATTTTTTTTCAAATTCGTAAATACTATTATCTTTTTTTCATTTTTTTATTCTAACGGATGATTTCCTTCTCATCTCATTTAGATTGAGTAACTCTACTGACTTTCTTAATTTGTATCAGAGTGCATGAAGGGAGGGCATGATCACAAGTAAGCACTTTTGCTTCTGCCACATATTCATTCCTGTGATAGCAGCAAGGGCCCTTAGTGTGTTTGAAGTCTGATTACATCTCTGTAAAAGGAAATGATTAGCAGTGAGCCTGATGTTGTTTCCCTTATGGTGAATAGAGTTTTTTTGCTGGTGATATCAGAGGCACTTGATGCAGGCTATGCTGCTGCGCCTTTTTTATGAAGAAGAAACTGTGAGATTTACATTCATTACACTCTGCCCATCAGCCTGAAATAAAATCATGTTTATTTCTGATTTCTGCCAGTACATGTAAATGGAAGGAAAACAAGCTCTGATAACTGCTCATCAAGATTTCTGTGACCAGAAATCTTGATGTGACCAAAACAGTCAGCTGTCAGTTTTAGCCTGAAAATTTTCATTTAAATCCAAACTGTGAATTTCCTTGTTTAGGTGAAGGTCCCCCAATAACATTATTTAAACTTAAATTTTTGTCCACTTTATGGCTGTTGTGCCCTTAAAATCGCACTGCAGAGGAGATACCCTTCTGTAGTAATATCTGACTGTAATTACATTAGATTGCTAATTTGTAGCCACTGAAGTAATAAATAATCAATTCTAATGCTTAGTTTTTTAATTCATTTGCTCTCAGATTTAGTGGGTTTAGTGGGTTGCTGATGGTCTTCTGTGTACTCTGGAGCTGCTTCTCCCTCTTCACTTGCAGCTGCTTCGTTTGAGGCCTTGGAAGCTGTAAGGAAAAGAAAGAGAAGTGATTGCTTAGATCTTCCCTAGTGGTGCCTGCAGCGCTAAGAGCAGGGAGGTGGCATGAGAAACACCACCACTTTGAAGTGGAATAAAACCCAAACACCTACTTGTTATCAAGTTTAGAGCTTCAGAGAGGAAAAGACTGGGCTTTCTTTGGATACACTAAAAGCAGAACAGATGAGGGAAAAAGAGCAGTGTGAGGGTATATAGAGAATAGAATATAGAGAGGAAAGTCAATCATCCTCTCTGATCAGGACATCATGAAGGTTCTTCCTGTCTGTTTAAAGCACCCTATTAAGGAGCAGGAATGCCAAAAGGGAAGATAAATGAGCACTTTAGGCCTGTGTAGTGGAGCAGTGGTCAGTGCTGTCCACTTACTGTCTTTGTCAGGCAGCTGCTCAGCAGTGTGAACAGGACGATGCTGAAGCTGCACCCCTGCCAGTGGATATTCTCTTCCCACTGTGTGCAGTGGCCTGAGTGCCTGAAGACAAGAATCAAAATTGTTGAGCAGGAGACAGGATAAAAGACAGATACTCCTTTTGACCCTTATGGTACATGCCAGGGTGGTGATGAGTTGTAGGTAACCCGTTTTCTTTCAGACCAGGGTGTTGTTTGCCTAGTGTTTGCAGTGCAGTGAATAGGATTGCTCATTGCTATGCCAGTCAGACCTTTTTTTGTCCGAAGTCTAGGCCTGTTGTTTCCCACCATAGCTACTGGATTCTGGACCTTTAAGTCAGCAGAGATCAAGGTTAATTTAAGAGATAAAACAATATGTCAGTTAACTAATTTGGGTATTACAGGAACCAGATCATAATTTCATTATTTGATGCATATATTAGCAGCCCTTAAAATGGAATAGATATGATTTTCGTAGGTGGTCACATCTGGAATTACTGATGATGTTAAGGAATAAAAAGCTGGAGAAGTACCAGTGTTTCAGGTAAGAGTGTGGAATGAATGATCTGTTGTGGCTTTTGTTCACTGACTGATCAAACTGTTACTTTCCTCCATAAAAGAGAAAATTCTGTCTGGATGTTTGCATTGTGCTTGCCCGAGGTATAATATTTGAAAGTCACTTCAGCTTTAGTGAAAGAAAACATCTGCCATAGTGAAGAGCTGTGAATTTTGGGTTCAAACCCCCTGAATTCTTGACGTGCTGGTACAGCAGCTTCTAGAGAAAAAGATACTGGTCAGGACCTAAGAACAGACTGAGAATTACAGATTCATGATTTATCTGGGAATTGAAAAAAGACTGACTTCTTTGAATAACTGCAGTGTGTATCACTAACGCAGCAAATAATTTACTATTATTAGAGCAATCAGGAAAGTTGGAAAAAGGAAAAAGTGCAGTCCATAAGTTCAGTCATTGAGTTCTTCAGAATTTCAGTGGTTGCCTAAGATTGCGATGTAATAGGCTTGTTTTCAGACCTAGCCTTTTCACTGCTTTGTTCACCTAAAAAGGCAAACATGGTTAAAGGAGGTATTTTATATATTTTATTGGTAGTTTATGGTTGGTTTTTTTGCTGTAAAGACAAGCAACAATATGGGCAGGTCTTTGTTGTTTGTTTAAAGGGATGCAGAGAGTTACCTACCTCAGAGCCTTTAGAAAAACCTGTAGGGACTGTTTGTGCTGGATTTCTGAAGATGTCTTCAGAAAGAATGGCTCATTCCACCTGAACATGAGGAGGAACTTCTTTACTGTGCAGCTGACGACTAACTGGAAGACATTGCCTGGAGAGGGTGTGGAGTCTCCCTCACTGGAGATACTCAAGAATCATCTGGACACAATCCTGTGCCACGTGCTCTAGGATGGCCCTGCTTGAGCAGGCAGGTTGGACTGGATGAGCCACTGTGGGCCCTTCCAACCTGGCCGATTCTGGGATTCTGTAATGCCTTTTATTCAGTCAAAAGCAGCTCCCTGTATGCACCAAGTCTGTTGTGTGAAGGATTGTCACAGAAAGAGCTTGACTCCTAGGATAGTAAAATAATAAATGGGAAGCTAAGGAGTAACTGCATTCCCGCTGGTTTTCTGCCCAACAGATGTTGATAAGGACTCATGTACCTCTTTGGTAATGGTTAAAAGGGTAGTAACACCCAAGATGTGTGGGTGTCATCCAGCTCCTCCACCCCCAGCAGTCCTTTCATCTTGTGCATCTTAGTGAGGGCAGGAAAGGGGGTTGACACTTATTTGTCTGTTTTGTGTATTGGACACATTGTCACCTTTTTTGTGAACTCAGCATTTCATATAGACTGTCTTACTTAGTACTGTACCTCAATCTGTATTAATCACATGGACTGTTCTCCGTTGGGATCATTAGAGGATTACCCTGCCGTAAATCTACTGCAGCAAGTGTTTCATGCATAATCTCTGGTTGCAAGTACATCCTGTACAACTGCTGAAATAAAAATAGGTCTTATTGTCATAATCCATTCAGAAGAAAAGGACACCATTGAGGATTTTCCGTTTTTGTGTTTTTAAAGAAGACGAAAGTTTACGTTAAAAACTTTGAAAATTATTTCATGTTATTTTAAAGGTAAAGGAAATACTAGGGCAATGTGTGTTTTCTTTACCCAAGTGAAACAATGGCTCACGAGTTCTTGTGCAATTGATGAGTACACACTAATGCTATGCATTGAATATTATATGGGCAAAAAATGACAGTGTAGAGGCACAGAAGAGATGATGGTTGACATCACAGCTCTCAGGATCTGATGGATTTGGCTTTTAATGCGCTGTCTACAAATCCATGTGTTTTATTGAGAATGGGGAGAACCTGGGTGGGTGGCTAGTGTTCACTTCACCCCAGAATGCCACTGAAATATTAATTATTTTCTTCATTTATTTTAATTTTTTATTGGTGACCTAACTAATAAAATTTTCAGTCTGTGTGACTATATAGTTTTCACAGAGTTCTTGGTGTTGTTCGCATCTGAAAAGCTAGGAATTTTTGATGTTGGATTTATCAGTGTTAGCCTTTGACAAAGAGGATTTTGTAAACAAAGCTGTACTTAAATCCCTGCGGCAAACATGAATGAATGCTTGAAGGGGGGGTTTGACTGGAAGGTCATGGAGACATTTTTTGACTGCTGAACTGCATCAAGTAATCTGTGTAGGTTTTTGCAAGATGTCATCTGTACAGTTCTTTCATCTGGTAATCATATTAATAATAATAATACTACTGGAAATAATTCCAAAACAGAAACTGAAAATATTTTGAAGAAAGAAAAACTGGGACTAGGAATAATGATAACTTCTTTAACATGTTTCTCACTGTATGTCTGCAGTGTAGTGTGTATCAATTCCTGCTTCAAAGGGTGTGTCCATCTGATTTTCTGGTAATGTCGTGTCAGACTTCTCTCATTGAAACAGCTTTTTCTTGTCTGTCAGAGCTCAGGTAAAAAGGTGTATAACTGAAATTTTATACATTTCTCTTACCTGTTTACAGTGTGGAGCCTACAGTTTACAGTCATTTGGATACTGTGTGAAACCCTGTCTTGTCTTCTGTAGGCCAGCTTTTTGCCTCTGATTGATTTGATTGTTGGTGTGACATTGCTGGCAAGATACTGTTCCAGAAAACTGAATTGAACCAATGCTTATGTCTAAAGCTGTTTGTGACGCAGTAATATTTCACATTACAATATGAATGTGATAAAAAGTACAACTTCAAGGTGCTTGGAGATAGATCACAGATGCATGAAGATGCCTAACTGCATTGTTCCTTAGTTGCTTGATCTTTGAATACTTACAGGTCAGAGGAAATGAAGATATGTTTTAGTCTTGTCCGTGTTTGAGTCCTGGGAAGCCCACTTCAAAAGCTGGGTCTTTAAAGGTCTTTGCTTTTATCTGGAGCACACAAACCCCTTTAGAAACTTTCTTTATCTTTTTGTTTCACTTGACACCTACACATTAGCTTAGCCAGTGTGCTGAACAGAGATGTTTAAATGCTTCCTTTTATGTGTCTGTAATTGTACTTTTTTTTCAGAAGGGTCAAATTAGAGCTTGCGCTCTCTGAGCTGTGACAGTGACAACTGACAGGATCAGCCCAGTTCTGCCTCTTCAGGCAGACAGTTGGAAAAGCATCTTTTGGAATGTAACCCTTATAAAATTTCTTACTCTGAAAGTGCATCTGCTAGACAAGGTTGTGTTTACTTTTCCATGTATTGTTTTCTTACCTTAAATATAAGGGATTTTGTCCATTTGGTGAGATCGTATGAATATAGTGCTTTTTAAACAAAACTTCTGGGGATGAATATGGGTGTGTCTGTGTACGAGAGAAACAAACACAGAGTGGAACAGGTGGGATGTGGATAGCTCCCTGGAATTTGTAAATGGTTTATTTTAACCTCATATAGAGGAATACTTTGACTTTTTTCCTATTTCACCTGTTTTCCTACTATACTACCATTCTAAGCAGAATTGCTCAGAGTATTATGAATGCATTCAAATGTAAGATCGTGCTGTAAAACATTAGACTAAGGTATCTCAGTTGAACAGATCCACAGTTAGCATTTTAATTATTATGCAGTTCTAGGATGGCTTAGTCAAAAACCAGTGGAGTTCCTCTGGGTATGGAAAGGGAGAACTAAGAGTAGAACTGAAATCTGTAATTCATATGTATATAGCGTTTTTGTACTTTAGCATATGTTTGAAAATACATTAATGAAACTAGATTGACAGCATGAAATAGGTGGTTCAAAAAGAGCAGGCAGGGTCAATGGAATGCTTTGTTTAGACATACTCTGTTAGTCCATATGATGTTACTCATGTAAGATCAAACTTTGCTACCAAGTGCTGCTTCACTTTTCTCTGTAGCAGGGGCACTTCACTTATGAATTACAGCTGCTGAAACCAGCTCTTGTAATAACCAAATTTGGTGGGGTGGTAGGATGTTTAAAATTGATACCTAAGCCTGAATAAACTTTCTGGAGTTCTAAAATTTTTACTGGATTATAACCTGTTGTTTTATAGCATGAAAAGTAATTTAAGGTGGTTAAAATAAATGATAAATGGGAGTTTGGAATGTGCTGCTCCTGGTAGGCTCAGGGTTAGATGTGGAGGTCAGACAAGCTATACAGGCAACCTTGCCTTTTCTGTAAAATACCTCAGTGCTTCCAGTTTGAAACAACGCAAAAATCCAAACAGGCTAGTTGACTCAGAACAATTTAAGAAATTGCTTCAAGGGTCTTTTATTTTTTCCTAGTGTAAATTTTAACTTTACAACTATTACTGCCTTCTGTTGTGAATTTCCCAGCCTGTTGCCTGTGATAGCATTATCAAAACAAATTGTGGACTTAGGTTTTATTAAATGCCGTCATAGTATATTAGTTTCTGTTTGGGAATTGTAGGAAAAAAAGGCTGTAAAAGTGAGTTCATCCTGTGTGCTGCCTTTCTCAGGTGGGATGGTTGTCTAGGTGTGTGCTGTCCAGTCTTGTTTAAATTGATGTAAGTGCTACTAGACGTTTTCCATTTTCATTGGTAATGAAAATCCATTTTGTGGCTTTTTCCTTGTTTGTCTGTATCCAATAGTTTTTGCAGATTCAGTCCTCAATGATAGGTGTTGGAGAAGAGCCCCAGACAGGCAAACTGGAGCAGTTCCTTGTATTGACAGAGGATGACTGGATTAGCTTGCAGTGGAGGATGGGTGGCCAGCCTTGCATGCTGCCTTTCCATGGTGGAACTCGTTATCAAGTGGCTGGTGCAGGCTACGTGCTCCTGAGTTAAGGTCTGCCCCTTGCAGAGTATCACATCCAGTGATACTGACTGCTGGAAGATTGTTTCAAGCCTGTTCTCATTTTGCTGTAGCAGAAGTGGCATTTAGTCAGTTTTCAGACCATAAAGAGGCATGTTGATTATTTCTTCAAATACAAGTATTTCTGCTTCAAAAAAGCCCCTTCGTGGATGCTGCGTTTTTCTGGGTGACCTTCCATTTTTTGTAGGCCAGATGGGCATAAATACCGAGGCACCATCATTCTCAGTGCATAGGTTCTGCAGGAAGAAGCTGTTGATCAATACCTAAATAAATATATTTATACTTATTAGGGCATTAAAATAATATTTCAGGTGATGTAGCAGGTGCAATTGACTCAGTTTTATTTGCATTTAGTTTTGAAGCAGTCAGGTAATTTAGTTTCTTAATTGGTGATTAAATGTTTCAATTCTAGCATCTGTGTTATTTAAAATACCAATACTGGGAAGTACAGTATGAGATGGAAATACTTTATTTGAGAATTAAATGATTCACCAAATTACAGAGTTTAAAACTAGTAGTTCCAATATTTTAAAAGTAACATTGGTGGGGTAACACTTATGTGAAAATGGTATTTGATCTGCTGTCCTATGTATTTGTTACATTATTAATTCCTGTATTGCTGAAGCTAGTGGAATTCTTTGTTCTGCTCTTAAGTGTGTAATGTGAAGTCTGTGATGTTCAAGGAGTCCTAACTAATTTAACTTTTATCCCAGTGGAACGTCATCTCTAGGATATTAACAAAATAAACAGTGAGGCTAATGAATTTTCCCCTAAGTTCATTATTAAAATGATTTCTTAATTGCGAGTAATCATTATGCAGCCAGTGTAACATATATGGTAATTACGCTTCATACTGAACTTTTAATGTACTATGAAACAAACATGCTTCAAAGCATGGACCATTATCTCTAAATGCTAAGTGGAGTGAAGCATCATATATGGAGTAAAGTAGCTTACCCTAGAAAATATTGTCTAATTAAATACTGAATAACCTAATTGCTTAGCAAATGTGGGCTGAATATGACTTAGTTCTGAGTTAAGACTGTTCTCCAAATACAGTCGTAACCACCAGCAGAATCTGGTCTTGAGTCATAGATCCTCTGATACTGTACCTGGCAATATTTATATTAGGATGCTTGCAGTCACAGCAAAACATCATCTCTTTCCATGGCTCCTAAAATAAAGATCCTGAAGATCCCACCCATCAGTTTGTCACTGTCTTTGTACTGAAAAGAGGGAATTGATGAAGATGCGGGACCTGCACACAGCATCAGGAGCCAGTGGCAGTTCTAGGTTTGCAGTACGAAATGGTCCAGACGGTGAAAGTTAACAGGCTGTGGTTTTCCTGAGCAGATGTGACTGTTACTAAGGCAGGTGCCCTCTGAGAACATTTTCCTCTAGCTGTTCATACACCATGTCTTTGGCTTTACTGAAACTGAATTAAGAAGAGATATGGTAGGACCTGGACACCTGTGCTGAAGTCAGCAGTTGTTTGCCTTCTGCTTGTGTGATTCCTTGGGCAAAGCTGTATTTATATATATTTTTAATCACTTTTACTGAATAGGAATGTTCATTGTCAGGACAGGTTTAGTGCAGGCAGCTTCTGCCAGTCTGCCTCAGCTGTGCTGCAGAATGACACTTTTCCAGGACGCTGAGGGCAATTCATTCCTCATGCTAGTCATTGGCCTCCCTCCTCAGGCTGCCAATAAACTCCAAATTGTGGTGGTGGTTTTTGTGGGGCTAACAGGTGTTCCTGAGGAATTGGACCACCAAAACATTTGACACAGTCAGGGACAGAAAAGAGTGAATATTGCTCTATATGTAAATGTACTGCTAAGTATATTTAGTGTTTATACACCATATTATGAGTTTTCCAGAGAATGTTTTTAATTGACACAATAAAACGTTGCAGTTAGCTGTATATTACGTGTAAAAACTACAAGGCTGAAGTTGTGTGACAGGTACTTCCTGTTTGTGAGCAATTTTCCCCATTTAGGACGCTGTGGGAATAGGTTTGATACCAGGAATGCACAACAGTCATGAAAAGCCGTTTTGTAGTAACCTACCTGTTTCCTCTTGTGAATTTCCCTGGTGCATACCATCCCTAGAAATGAAGACCAGTGCATATGGACCACCCAAAGAGGTGTTTCTGTGAGGTTTTGGCAAAGGGAGGCAGTGCATTGTTGGCTGCATTCTTCCTCTCATTCCTCCATTTTGCCCAAGCATGGGATGGGGGACAGGCTGTCTTGTGGCTTGGGACAGACTTGGAGTATATGTGGCCTTGGCCCTTGGTGGTGTAAACCAGTTCACATCTGATAGCGTGGTGTTCTAATGTTTGTTTAATTTTATCACTTCATTGCTATGGCATTTTGAAAGTGCTGCTAATTGCTCTTACAGCCTTCTCGTGCACCCAGGTTATCACTGTGTATTTACATCAGCCAAATGAACTGCAGGCATGAGTCAGAAAAAGTGCCTTGAATATTCTTGTCACACTTGCGGTATGGTAGAGAGAGCTGGAGGAGTCCTGGTTTGGGCTCACATTTTGTGTTGTAGGAATGAAAGATTAAAATGCTTGCTTTTGTAAAACCTTCTGTGAGTTTCTAGTTAGAAAGTTTTCACAGCATGACAGAATTTTTAATTTAAAACCTCAGTTAATTGATGACTAAGGTGCTGTGAACAGCTTTGGGTGATGTCCCATTAATTCATAGCTGTCTGATAGGAAAATGACAAAGTGTTTTGAATGATGCTGGATTATGTGAGAGTGAAGTAATTTAAATGTGAGACTGATGATACCTTTGAAAAGTTGTGCAATGTGTGGCATAGAAAATAGCCACAACTGAGTTCTTTCTTGGCCTTTCCGAATCTAGTCATTTGGTTCAAGGGAGTTTGCTCACTGCTGTCCTCCATATGCCACTTGGCCAACACTTGTTTTCAGAATGTGAGACCACAGTGAATTACTTTTCTTTAGTAAAGAAACAGAAAAACCATTTTGTCTTCATTTTACCTACCCTGAAAATCAGTGTAGTAATGCTCGTGTCATATGGAACTGAGGATATTGCCTTGGCTGATAATGTACTTTGGGATCTCTGGGTGTAATATATACTGCATAATGGTATATGGTTTCTAGTGAATATTAATATAAGGATTTATGTATTTGTCTGTGACTTCAGCATACTGTGAAGGTTGTTCCTTGGAGGTTTAGAGTAGGCTTACGGAAGTTATTTCCTTTTTTAGCATGTAATTACAATTCCCCTGCTCATTCTTGTTTTTGAACTGAACTATTTCTGATGCCTGCTGTTAAAATAAATTAGAAAGTTGCAAAGATGTTTCTTCCAGTACATATATTTATCTTTTTGCCAAACAAAGTGCTGTTTCATAGATTCACTCCTGGGTCTTATCCCACGCATACAGACTGGGTCATAATTCCTTGAGTACACCGAAAATGGGATTTTTAGATGTCTCAGAAGAACCCTTAGGAGTTATTAGTTGATTAACTGAGTTGAGGAGAACTGCCAAAGACTTCTGAAATTCAAGAAGCCTAAAATTTTTTTTATTTATTTTTAGAACTACACTGAGGTAAGCCAATTTTCAAAGTATTTGCAGCAAGATGGATCTTGAAGTACATAGTTATATCATCTTGATGGTCTATGAATGAACCTTTGTTTTTCCCAGTTTTTTGTACTAGGCTCTAGTTTGAGATGACCAGAGGCTGTATTTCATCTCTCCCACCACAGTTCATCTATAAATGAGGTTACAACTTATATTCTGATACAATATATATTTAAATGGAGGTGATTTAATGATATTTTTATCATCTTGTAGACCAGTTAAATGCTCTTGCATCATGCTTTGCTCTATTTTTTTTTTCTGTCTTTTTATTTCCTTTCTGGCTGTGCCTCTTGCCAGGAGGCTGAATGTAGAATTTGACTGAAAGAGATGCATTTAAGTGTTGTAGTGCAAATCTTTAGTCTTGTCTCTCAGAGTACATTTCAGATTTCTTTATATATAGCACAGACTTATGTGTTAGGTATGATTGCTAGGCAGTGGTTTGTTATCCACATACCTCTGTGAGGTTTAATAAGGGAAGGAATGTTTTGGCTGGACTGTGAGTGCTGAATTTTATGCTCTGTGTTAAAAATCAGAAAATCTCTTTGGTCACACAAGCTGCATGTACTAGAAAACAGCAGGTTCGCATGCTGGAGAAGACTTCAGTGGGGAAATGATCAAGGCCTAGTGCTGCTGAGGTACTTCTTTTTCTGACTTTAAGTCCAGGCTATCTTAGCTGCGTGAAGTTCAACAGTACATGGAGGTGACCAGGAAACATACCACTTATGTGTGTGTCCTAGTGTTCTTTTTCTGCATAATCTACCACCAGAAATGCCATTTCTTACTATCTCGCTCAAACCCAGTTCAGCTACTCAAGCTGCACAGTGTAAGTTAGACTAGGTTAGACTGAATTTCCCTCTATTGCAGCCTTCCTCAAATCTTGCCTTCCACTAATGCCACAAAATAGTTGCACAGGCAGCATCATAAAGGCTGAAGAGAGACCTGTCCAGGGCAATCTGTCCCATATTATTCACACAGTATGTGTGAGGGAAGTACATCCCTGTGGGGTTTTTTAACAGATTTTGAAATTTTTCCTCCAGAAAGGGAGAGTTTAGCCAGAAATGGCTGAGCAACAGAAAAGCTGTTTAAATAGTCAATATAATGGACATGCCAGTTGCAGAAGAGATTTAAGGGCTTACAGTTATGTTAAAAATCACTAATGTACAGAGTTTTAAATTTTTATGTCTTTCAAAATAACACACTTTTTCTACCTCCTGGGATCAGTTGTGGCCATGTGATGTTCTGACCTCAGGGCCCTGATACCTCAAAAGGCAGATCGATCTGTATGCTATTAGGACCTTCTCTTCATTATTCTCACATAATGAACTGTTGCAGGAAGTACTGGACTCTCTTTAGATCAAGCTGCTGATCTGAAAGGTGAGTGGAAAATCTTCTGTAAATAAATAAAAGGCAAAAACTAAATGCCTTCCTTTAAGCAAATAATCATGCTGGCTTTTGTTAATAGAGTATATGCATAGAGACAAAAATATTTTAAATTTTTTTTTTCAGTATCTAGCATTTATTTTACCATAAGTGTATAATAACTGCAGAGACATCTTTACTCCAGCTTTACTGTTCCTTTTTTCAGTACTTACATATCTTAAAAACCGTATATATGGCAGACTTTCATAACAATACAGTACTTCGTTACCTAAGAAAATGTCTTTTTTTTGATTGCTTCAGATATTTTTAAATAGTCCATGATATGAGCATCACTCTTACACATTAGTGTTCTATCTGTGTATCTGTACTTGGCCTGGCATGCACACATTTCAAATGAACTTCTGAAAAGTAAACCGGTTTTCATTATTTTTGGTCAGTGTTTGAATTCTCAGGACAGCATATAGCACAGTTCACACATGGTCTTGTTTTTGAAGCTATAAATCTCTCTAGAGTGATCTGGTCTCTGTGGCTTTCACCAGCTGAATGGAACCTTGTTTCTTCTGAGCACTCTTTTGTGTTGGTTTTATCATTATGTGCCTCTTATTTGTTAAAAGCGTCTCGAACACAATAGGTGAATTTTGCCTGGGACTATTCCATATGTCAGAAATCATTGATGAGAAATCTTAAAGTTTGGAAAAGTGTGCATATATTTTAGGGGAAGCAAAATGAAGGAAATGATTAAAAGAAACCTGAGGCAGGGCAAGTACATGGAGAACTCCCTGTGCATTTAAGGGCAACTGTTGTGTCGGACCATGGTATGCGTCACTGCTGCCTCTTGACAAGTTCACCATGGAGAGACACAAATTAAATTCTTTCAGTTGCAGTTTTGAAGCTAAAAGTGTTTGACTGGTTCAGCCCCTGAATGGTGTTTAAGGAATAAAGGGAAAAAGACCAGGAAGTTCTAATTGGCAAATTACTTCTTGTTATTTAGTTTGGCTTCCAAATTGGAAATTACGATAATGAGGAGCTTTGTGGGACTTGCCCTTGAAGAGGACCAGGCAGCTTTTTGTTCAATTACCATTTAATGTGAAGATATTCAAGGAACATGTTGTAGCATTTAAGCCATCACTTTCTATTAAACAAGTATTCTAAAGTAATGATTTTTAAATCCCTCTGTGTGGATGGCTTTTGTGATTTTAAGATGTCTAAGTGAAGTGTAGATTGCAAACAAGAGCTAAAAGGATTTTCTTGTTATGTAATATTTAGAAAAGTGACTTTCCACATATTTCTCAAGATGTAACAGAGAATACAGTGTTGTATGCAACGACAGGAGGACTTCACATGAGCATTAATCTCAGTAATGTGAATATATTAATTCTATATTTAACTTTCAGTAATTATAATTTTTATTAGGTTTACAGTTTCTTAACAACTAGTGCTATAGTTGACTGAACTCAAGGTCACTGAGAAAGATCTGATTCTGGAAATACATGTGTTAAATTGCCATTAATGTGTGAATTTTACCTTGCAGATCAAGGTTTGAAACTTGAACTGTTTGGTGTTGCATGTATTCATTAACACAAGGAAAAAAGTGTAAAAATAACAAAAAAGGAGATGTGAAAACTTAGTTCTCTGGGAGAATACAGTGAGAGTTCTATTTGTTAAAACATGCTGCTAGTGATAGGTTTGTGGATATTTCTCTGTTTATGGAACAGAGAAAATCTACTTTATGGTTCCACAGACACTGGACTGGGATTGTATTCCATGACATGCTTTCATTCTCCCTCTTTTGTGCTTTCTTACTGCAAATGACTCATTCCATTTTTTTATGCTTGCAGTCTTGTCTACTTTTTATTCTGTAGAGCAGGCTGCGCTCCTGCTTGGTAAAAATATAAAGGTTTTTACCTCCTGAGCAAGGAAATGTTGTAGAGAAATCCATTACCAAGTTCTGTTCAAAATCTAAAGGCAGAAAGTATTTAGTCATGATGCTTTTAATGGACCACCAAATAATTTTATGCTATCAAGGACCATTTCACACATGCACATATATTCTTGCTTATGGTTCTGTAACTGACCCTCTTGTTAAGTTGCAAGCTCAGAATAAACAATCCTAACTAGCTGACTTTTCACTTTTCAATGTTCACATTAATTAAAATGGTTAAGTAGAATACTGGAAGAGAGTTAATTTGTTCAGCATGTTTCCTTCTGAATTAGTTCCTTTCAACCCCAAATTTAGCCTGAAGCAAGTGCACTTACTGCCATTTTTTAAAACCTCTTAAAACAAAGGTATGTGATAGGAGCACAATTCCTGAACTCCAGCAATGATGCTGGATGCAGTTCTCAGACTGTTTCGATCTGAATAGATGACTAGTGGATGATTCATAGTCTCACCCTCCTGTCCAGCACAGAGAGCTGTTTCAGAGAAAACCCGCAGGCAATTTACTCCATGTTTTTTCTTTGGTTTAAGCTGGTTCAGGAACAAGAAAACCAATTCAGAAAACAAAAAAAAGTAGTTTGTTGTGTATGCTGTTTAGTTACAGTTCTGTGTTAATTCATGTGAGCATACAACTGTGGATCAATGGATATGCAAATTCACATGTACATTCATGTCTGTGGACACTAATCAAGGAAACATCAGCAGATTATAGCAGCAAATTATTTAATTTTCTGCTATCGCGGACAAAAATATTATTTGGAATTAGGCCCTTAAGAAACACAGTAGTTAATATCCCCCTTAAAAATATATGGTAGTTAATATCAGAGTTTCATAGTAAGGCCATGAAGAGGCTTCTAGATAACCTCTGCTGACCTCTTCCTGTATATCACAGGCAGTACCAGAGACCATAATTAAAATATTTTATTCCTCTGGGAACTGCATGCCGTAAGCAGTAAGCAAGAGTGACAAATGCATTGGTAAATACTTGAGCTTTCTGTACTACTCAGGTTGTATAGAATACATCCCAGTGGCCCCGAGGAGAGCCTCTCTTCTGTTGTGGAGGAGGGAATAAGGAAACAAACCAAAGGCCCTTGCTCATCTCAAACAGGGCAAGTCTTTTCATGTTGGAATGGTCTGATGATCAGTAATGCCTTGAACGTGTGAACTGGTCACACACCAGTCAGGTATCTCAAAGGCGGGTTCCTGCTGCAGTTTTTGAACAGTGGGGCTCTTCATCTTCTGTCTGCTTTGAACCTGTGGCTGGTCTCTGATGGTCCTTGGGGAAGGCCTGCCCAAGTAGAGTGAACTGACCTCGCCAACATCTGGCTGAAGCCCTGGAGCATGAGATTCAGCCACCCTGAATGTCGAAAAGTGTTAGGAGAGCATGTGGAGGTCAAAACAGCCAGTCTTATTCTCCCCTTTTGGCACTTGCTAGATGGAGATAGGCAGGGAGTGTCATAGATCATGAAGTATCAAAGCTAAAAGGACAGCAGCGTCCCTGCAGCAGGGCCCCTCACAAATAGGCCATTGTTGGGGTTTGATGGGGCTTTTTTTCTCCCAGGAAGTAGAGGGTAAAAATGTCTTAGATACTATAGTCTTTCTTAGAAGATTCCTGTTAAGGTCTTACAAAGTTTAAGATATATGCAGATAGATGTAAGGATGAGTTTAAGTAGACCTTGTTTTAACGTACATAAGATACTTGGGAGACACTGTGTGGGGAGTTGCCAATTTAATTTATCTTGGCAGTTCCCGCTACCAAATCTTAGTGCAGCCTTGAGTATGAATATGTTCTGCTGTGGAGCACAGTCATAATTAATTAATGACACTAAGGACAGAACATGAAGGTACTGCTCAGTTCTTCCGTCTCAGATGTTACTGGATCAACTTCCTGGTCATATGGAATTTCTAAATATTTTTTTTATTGATACATTAGTTTCTGTTTCAGCATAAAGTAGCCTAAAAATAACAGGGTTATGTGTGTGTGGGTTTGAGTAGGTTTCTAAGCATAATGGATTAAGGCATCTTGCATGGTGTGTGGAACACCATACAGTCAATAAACATACTGAAGTATCTTTCTATACTCTCAGATATCCTTGTGACTTTTGCTAAAGGAAGAAGATGGAGCTTATTAAAACAAAAAATAATAATTCTTAGTATCATTTTTGAAGAAAATATATTACGTACCAAGTGCCCTTTTTTGTGGACGTGAAGGGAAGAACAAGGGCTAATGACACTTAGTATCACAGAAAACTAAAAGCATTTAAAAAATAGGCTTAAACATTGGATCTTAATGCTTTTCAGAGAAGTGGTGTCTCTCTATTTCAATTGTCATCTTTTTATGACTGAATGCCTGTCAGGAAAATGTCTTATAGTGAAACATGGGGCCCAGTACAGAGGAAGTTCATGCCTAGGAAGTTGTCCAAAGATGAGTAATATGAAATAATTCTCTAGCTTTAGCACTTCAGAAACACAGTATGCATAATTATTTTTACTGTGCTGTTGGCTTTCCATTGTAACCCAAGACATGATTTTAATGTGTCTTGACAGTATAATAGAAGGGATAGAAAACTGATATTTTAATCCTCTGTTTAAGAGTCACTTATGCTACATGTAGCTTTGGTTCTTGGTTTCTCTTCAGAAGTAATGCATGAGGAAGATGAAATATTTCATGTTTCTGCTGAAACAGAGGTGAAGCCATTAGATAATTGTCATCCTAGTAGAAGATTTCATGCATCTTTTGCATAATTCTGAGATCTGAATGCAAAATACAGTAAGCAAATGATCAGCGTCATTATGATGGTATCTTTGAGAGGTTCATTAAAAAATTAGTACCCTTGATTCATTTATATATCTTTGTCCTGTGACTGTTATAAATGAAGATGGTTAATTCTTCTGTCAGTAATCCTACTGCAACTCCAAAAGCAGCAGCACTGCAAATATTGTAAATGGAATTTCACAGGGGCAGCGAAGCAACAGCACAATGTCTCACACAACAGGCCCCTTGGTAAAGTGAAAGAGCTGTCACTTGTAATTTATTGAGTGCAGCACACCACAGTTTCGGAGCCAAGAGGATATTTTTTTAATATAGCTTTAATGATGCTGTATCATCCTTCATAAAACCCTGCCATTTACAATGTGCACACATAAGCTTCTGGCAGGGAGGGAAGGTGCAGAGGAAAGGTAACACATTTTGTGCCTCCTATTTTGGGTAGTGTATTTCTTGTATTACTTATTTTACTATTGTTTTTCATTTTCCATCTTATTTTGATTTGCTGTGTCACTGAGAGTAAATTCCCCTTTCCTTTTGTCACTCATCCTTATTGGTTTTATATGTCTAGTAATAACACATGAATACAGCCATAAATTATGGAAAAATAAGTTTTTCTAGTAATGAAGTGGCTAAAGGTTAGTCTGTCTAACTATGGGTCTTACACTCTGAATATGTATATTGAATGAAAAGATATGCTAACCACATTCCAAAAAATCAACACTCAGGTTTTCTGTCTTAAGTCCTAAAAAGTTGTGTGGCTTAGTCAGATAGCTTGGTAGATGGAAGAAAGAGAAAGGAGTTATTTTCATCCAAGAAGATCTTACTGAGCCACCTCCTCTCTACCTTTTTGGGACATTATTACATATCTGTGTAAAAATGGAAGAGAAGAGCGGACAGAACTGCAAAAATTGTAGATCCTCTTGGGAACAGGCTTATCCGTATTTCCATATTTACTCATATTTCCTGGAGGCATGTAGCAACAAAAGACAGCCATGAAGCTGAAGCAGATGCAGGAGCCAAGCACAAAACAAAACCCAAACCCAACATGGTATATACCCTGTGGTAGGGTTTAATTACAGGCACATTCCACCACAAAAATACATCACAGATGTAGAATGCCTCCATGTTATCACCTTGTGAATTTTCATCAGCTTCTGCTGACCTTTATGTCACCAGCATTGCCCAGTGCCTTGTGAACACCAAAATCTTCCTCCTCGTTATACTTTTCTCATGAACCATAGTTAGCTAAGGAGTAAATACCTTACAGTAGGATGGTCCTTTGACTCTTCTCAGTCCCGAAGGTCTCAACTCAGCCCTGTATTGTCTGTATCTATAAACTTAAAGACACAATATAATGTTATTTCTCCTGCGCTTTCCTGCTATTTTTTAAAAATTTCTTGCTCTTGAAAATTATGTGTTGTAGTTATTCCTTGGATTGAATTGTTGAAGAACACAACATTTCTATTCCACCATTTTTTTTTGTCTCTTAAGACTGCTATCTGACTCTCTTCCTCACTTCCGGGTTTGACAGACTTCTCAGGAAAACTCACTTTTAACTTTTCAGTCACAGTGTAATGCTCTGTTGAATTTTCTTTGTTCGAAAAGAAAAGGAAATACTGACTGCCTTACACAAATTAAAAAAATGATATTTTATCAAACACAATTAAGAATATTAGTTCTGTACAGTAAAATATCATCATTTTTACAGTGTCCTTGATTAATAAGAATAGTAACAACAACAATAATAATAATAATAATACTGTAATAAAAAGCATTTATTCTAAAGAGCCAAACAGGGCCGTGTAGGATATCATGGTTCAGAACATCTCTCCTCAACTGCTTTTTTCCATAGGAATCAGATCAAAAGCAATTTCATTGGCTTTGTTTTTTAAATGCGTTATGCTATTTTTTGCCTTCTGATATCCTCTTTGGCAGTTGTTCTGAGTAGGGATTGAGAGTTCAAAGGAAGATAGAGCTATTTTGTCAAAGCAGATCTTAGTGATGCAGAAGAATTTAAGAGTGAAATAGCTTTTCTCGCTGCTACCCTAATAAAAGTGTGCAAAGAAACTGTAGCATGCAGCATCCTGAAATGTCACACATCTTTCTTACCCTGTGATCATTGTGTTAAACTAATACTGCAAAGGGAAAGAAAAAGTGGCAGACCTGTTTAATGTTAGGGATCTTACTGCTCACATTTTATACCTTGGCTACATTGTTCTTTAGGCCAGAGTTTTATAGTAAGCAAAGTTTGTAAACTTTGCAAAACCGTTTTAAGACTGCTGAGGTTTTGTGTGAGCGCTTGTGCTTGTACAGACAGGTTTGCCTGTTCACATCTGTGTGTCAGTCCTTCCGAGTGGAATTGATTTTAGACAGAATATAGATAAGATAATGGAGTTGCCTTCTTTTTTTGACATCTTTTTTTGCCTTCTTTTTTTTACATCAGTGTGTAATTGCCCAATACTTCCTGCTGATCGATTTGCAGCCTCAAGTGAAAATGTCGCTATAATGTGAAGGCTGCGTAAGTCGTGGGGTGGTGAGGACAGTTCTTACCTTCTGATAACAGGCCGTATAATTTCAGCTGATAAATATATATTCTGACAATGCTTGATGGCTAAGTGCACCAGTGTACTGAAAAAAAAGAAAAAAAAAAGTCTTGCCCATAATGGTTAATTCATCTCACTTAAACATTTTCACTTAAACATTTTTACTTTCACTTTTTTCCTAGCTCTTGGTTCTAGCCATGCATTTCTCTGCTGGAGTAAATGGCTGTCTAATCTGAGGAGTCTGTTCATGTGTAGCTGCTTATAAACCATAATCAGGTCATATCTTAACCTTCTCTTTGATAAAATAAATAGATTAAGTGCTTAAGCTTTTCATTCTGAGGCACATTTCCAAGCCTTGACTAATACTATTTAGCTGTTCTCTGAACTGTTTCCAAATAGTCAGGTTCACATTTTAAAATTGATACTATTACTGACCTCCTTATTTCAGTAAGGATCTAACTAATGTTCTATGAAGTACAAGCATTACCTCATTATATGTGTAAGCTAGAATGGCTTCAGTTGCAGCATCTGCAGATGCTCCTCTTGTTTGGGTTATTAACCACAATCACGGCAGCCTCTTCGAATTCATAGCTGTCTCTGGTAAGGTTACCCTGCCATAACTTTGCCCCTCGTGCTTTGCTTGAGAAGATGTGACTTTGCATTTGGCAATGGTCCAGATTTTTCTCGGGAAAAATGTGTCTGTATACAGTAGTTGATTCAATCCATTTTCTCTCAGTACCTGGGAGCTAAAACCATGCCGTAGCAGTGGAGGTGCTCTAGTTGCTGAGTAATACTGGCAAATTGATTCCTATAACTCTAAAGGGCTGGAAAGTTCTGTGTGGGGTCTAAGTAAGTAGGGTCCAAGAGAAGCCCTGCTAATGATCAGATTTGAGAGACAGCTGAAGCCCTTTCTGTATTTAAAGCAAGCTGAAATACACGACCAATCTCCACAACGCGAAGTTCTCGTTCCTGATGGAAATGGCTTTGTCGATGCTACGTAGCAATTCTGCATGATGTTCAGCAGCAGAAGTTTTCAGATGCCTGAATATTCAGAAGCTGAATTGACTTGATTCATTGAGCTGATTCTGCTCCCACTGAGTTTGTGCTCAGCTTTAGAGAAGCTCGTTATGGTCAATGGCAAAGGCAGTTCATCAGGCTCGACATGGAGCCCCCATGCATGATGATTTACTCTGCTGAGAAGCACATACTGATTCTTACACCTGCAATGCATTCACTTCGAGCCAGCTCCTGTATCTCTACCCTGCACATTAGATCCTTAGGCTCTTTTGAAGATCCAACCTGTGCTGTACTTGGAGAATAAGAAGATTCTCTTGACATTTATGCAGTGTTAAGTCCTTTAAAATCTATTTTAGAATGTTCAGTGATTATTAAAATTAGTCTTTTTGAATACATAAATGTGATGCAGGGTGGTCAAATAGATATCTGTACACATGCAAACATTTCCATGCATAGATACACACGTGCACACAGTGCTACTGCTGCAAAAGTCGCTACTTTTATAGCCAGGTGCATACTAGGCTTCACTGATCCATGGTAATGCCAGTGGGATCCATGGCCAGCCTTTTCTGGAACTATTGTTGTCACAGCACTGTGAGTACGCCGTGTTTGATATTCTCAGTGTGGGCAGAGGTGACAATGACTTCGAAGTAAACACTTAACAGTGTTTAGTCAGCTGTGTATTAAATGTTATGTCTCACCATACCTTGTTGTTTGGAGATTTACATTCTTGCTGGCACTAACATTCAGTGCCTTTAAAAGAAGATAAAAGTAAACAAAGCATTTTGTATCAAAGTATCAAAGAGCAAAAGTGGAATGTGTATGTGAAGTATTTGTTTGCTTTTCATTTGTTGGAGGAGGAGAAAGTTCAACAGTTACAGTAGGTTCACATTAATGGGTCGCAACATGAAGCTGTTGGTATGTGAAACTGAGGTGAAACTACATTTATTGATTTGTTCAAATGTAATCATTTTGCAGAATTCAGGTATGGGACTTTCTCTCCTTGTTTACAGGGTCAAAAACAGAGCCAGCAGAGTTCCTTGTCATCTTTATTGAAGGACTTGTTTGTGCTGTAGTGGAGTTTCCCTAGTTTTTCCTCAACTAGAATGAAGGATAAATTTTCAGTTCCATAGCTAGTAGCAGGGGAATACCAGCAATGAGTATCATAAAAATTTGAATATAGTTACAGTGGTCTGTGCATCATCTTAATTTGGATGGAAGTCATGATTTATTTTTTTTTTATTTATTAGGGAGTGTAATAAATCTCTTGTGTGAAAGACTGATTTTCTGAACTATAAGATGACTGTCTTTTCTAGTGTCTCTTACTGAAAACTTTAATCTTCTCTCAGGGAATCGAGTGCTATGTGGCTGAGTGAAACAATGACATTTTGATAAAGCAGAACTGTTTTCTGTGTTGATTAGCTGGATGCATAAATTTTTTTTACAGTTTCCACCACTTAGCCCTGGAGCCAGGCTGTGGCTTCCCTTGTGGCTTTTGAAGGTGGGGGATGGCTGCTTTTAGACCCAGATTTTGGACCAGACCAAACTGCATGTGGATAGAGAAGGGCCAGATGAATCTGAAAGTAACATTTTCTGCAGCGTTTTGAAAGACCATGTGTTTTCCATGCATTTTTTTGAGCTATAGTAACTTCGAGTTTAATTTTGCCAGACCAGTAAGAATTTTGATTTAAAAATATGTGTGTGTTGCCTCCGGAGGAGTTGATCTGTTTCTACAGAAGAGATCTACGCCCTTTATGACACCAACTTCTATCATTTGAGGCTTGTGCCCTTGAAGTGATGGTAGTGAGGGGAGAGCTGCTGGAGTGTTCACAGATACCAGTAGTGGCTGAAGCTCTAGGCTTGGCTTCACTTGTACTTCAGTTTGTTTTGGCTGAGGAACTGCGTTTCCTCAAGAAGATTTAGCATCTTTCACTTCTGAGATGTGCTGGCTGTTGGAGTAAAAGACTAAGATGGCCAAAGACTCTCTGTCCTCATCTCTCTCTCACAAAATTAGGTTGTATGTGAGTGAGAGCAGAAATAATACCTTTCAAACACAGCAAAATTTGCAGAAACAGAAAATAAAACCTCAAACAGTTTCTGCTTGGGAAACTAAGCTAATTATAATGCAAGTGTATATAGTCAAGGATAAGCTTCTGCATAGTATGTCTGAGTAAGATATGTTTTCAAAATTATTGTAAAGTCCTGAAAACCCCCTTTTCCATGGCAGCATAGGAATACATGTCCAGGAAAACACATACCAGATATTAACACTTTGTTCTGATCCTCAGCTATGTACCACATTTTTTCTGACAGAGGTTTCCGTTGCAGTGTTACATCCTGAAGGAATGTGGTCTCTTCCACTGAGGATAAGGTACGTGTTAAATAGATTATAAAGTTTACAAGAATAGATTTTTATCGCTGTGTTCATTAGTCATGCAGACGCATCCAAGTCTTTCCCCAATGGATAGCTGTCTGGTTTCTCTTCCTTCTCACCGCCCAGGAATAAGCAAGGAAAACTTCGGTTTGCAAACCCCTTGGATATATTTTATGGAAAAGAAAAAACATTCCCATCGACTGTACTTAAGCTCTTCTCACAAAGTATGATCAGGGTTTTTTTCCACCCTCTCTTGTTCCTTAGCACAACACCTTTTGCTTACTTTATCGTAAGTATACTCTGAGCTGTAATCATTGAACTATTTGTTCTGAGCAGCAGTAGTGGAGAGAATAATACGGCTAATTTGCACATGGATTTCTTGCTCTTTTTCTGTAGTTCTGACAGTTTACTACGTGGACTGCATTTGAAATGTAAGCTTTTATAGGGTCCTTTATGAACTGCCTCAACCTCTGGATTTGCAAAAAAAAGAAAAGTACTCCTCTTTCACACAAAATTTTTATTCCCGTGCTCAGTGGTAAACAAGTATATATGCAACACTTGAATAATGCCTGTTACGCAAATTGTAAACCACAATCTCTTACATAATACCTTTTCTAGAAGAAAAGGGGAATTTTGAAATGAAAAATGTGTGAAGTAAAAGAATAATTCACTAAGTCTGCTAGCTTTTGGTTAAGTGTTGCTTGATTTATATAGGTTTCTCTGTTAAGAACCTTTCCCTTTTGGTAGTCATGTTCATAATAATGATATTTTCATAGTTCACAGATAAAAGGGATAGGGCTATTTTTTTAATGTGGAACCCAAGGCTAGTGTCCTTGGACTACTACCTGCCAATAATAGTAGCAGTAATAGCTTAAGTGATTATGGCGGCTCTGAAGGTTACCTTAAGGTTTGGTGCTTCAGTAATATAGAGAAGAAATAGTGAACCATCTCTTTTCCTTTGTTATATTGCTGTCAACTTTTAACACACTTAAAACATAATAATGGTTTCATTCTTATTTTAAAACATTAAGATCTGTAGAACCAGGTAAGTGTAGTAACAGTTAGTAAGAATATTTGGAAGATTTTATTCAGATTTTATTTAGCATTTGGCACAAGGCAAAGTCTACATGCTTTGGTATGAAAGGTGTTCTTACGTGCTCTTGATTACTATAAAATACTTTGCATCACTCAGGGGGATTCATAGCACATGATGTTTAACCATAGAGGTCTTACTCTAGAACTTTATTCCTGTGAAATGACTTAGGTCTTTTTCACACCCTCTCTTCTAGAAATCAGGGAGCTAGGTAGTGCACTGCTGTGAGACTAATCCCTTGTCCAAACCACAAATGACTGTTCTGCTGCTGTCACTGAATGGAGAGAAGGCACTGGGCAGGTTGTAGAGATCTGCAGGTGAGATGTCCTGCCGTATTTACTGAATGCTGTTGGGTGTTCATGGAGAGAAACAGAGGCATGGTGGTACCATGGTCTGCCTGGCCATACCAGCTGGCACACAGGGCAGGTTGGGACCATGTCAGGCTCACCTGCTTCTGCTCATGCTGCAAAGAGCCAAGGCAGAACCATTACATGGCACCTTGAGTTACCGCTGAGCCTCTGCCTCATCCTTTTCCTCTTCTCTTTTCCCCTATCTTTTCTTATGGATTAATTTTGATTATTCTTAAGTAAGTCTAGCACTAAAGCTGAAGAGTTAAATAACACTATTTGCTATTATCCCAGCATATCTTTACTGGAACTGAGAATTATGTTTTCATACTGTCTGCTGTCTGTAGTTGTATGGTGGCAAGGATGATGATCATCATTTTCCCAGGTACACAATAGGGTTTGTTAGAGACAGGTGCTGTTTTGATGTGGTGA
This sequence comes from Oriolus oriolus, assembly GCA_013400235.1. NCBI lineage: Eukaryota > Metazoa > Chordata > Aves > Passeriformes > Corvidae > Oriolus > Oriolus oriolus. The sequence goes on from VXBT01002978.1 coordinate 751,072, forward strand.
AAGTTGAGAAATGCTGGGAAATCACTGCTTTCTGAATGAGAGATGAAGTATCAGTTCATAAATTGACAGCAGTTTGTTCATAGTCATCTATTTATTTATTAATCAGAACATCAGCAGTTACATGATCCCCCTAAGAGCGGGCACAGAAGAAGGGAGGTTTGAATTTGAATTTGTTGATATCCAGGGCTCCAGCGTGAGGCTTGATATGAATTATGTTCTCATTGTGAGGTGCTAGAGCCAAATACTACAGAAGTATGAAAGTTGTTATCAAAATCTGTTTTACTGCAATGCTTCAATAAAATGTGGCAATCCATGCAACCTGTGAGTATCCTTCTGAGGACAGAATATGGTCCTAAGACTGTGTATGCCTCTTGGGGTTTAGATGTCCCAAACTGTTTGAGTTTCTGATTACACTGGGTGTAATCATATCCTCTTGATGTGTGTGCATGTGGACATATAGTTTACATTTACTGGGGAAGAGAGTGTGCTCTCCTTGCTGCACACATTTGGTTGTTGGTATGTTAATGGAAGCCTTTGTATAAATTGAGTGGAAAATATGAGTCACAGTTTCCTTTCTTTCTCTCTATATACCCTGTACAATAGTCAGGAAGGCATATTACTATTTAACACAGAGTGCTCTTCAGAACCGACATTTGTTAGCATATAGCTTCTTCCTGTCCTTGCTGCAGTGTAAATTACTTTATCAGATTATCAGATGGAGGATGGAGGAAATAAATTAGTAGTGAAACAGTTAAGCAGTGACTTCTGAAGTGTTGTTCTCTTACTGTGTCTGTAAAATGCAGGAAGTTGTAGTCCCCTTTCTGTAACACCATATCCAACGACACTTGTTGGACCTCTAATTTAGCCTACAAAAGGGTGAAGAAACTCTCTGCCTTTGTAAAATGCTTTATTATTTAGTCTTAGCTGAATTTTATACCATAGGTGGTGATCTTGTAAGTGTCCAGGTATATTTCAGATGTGTATAGATGTTAGCATTTGTACTGGTGACCTAGAGACTCTATTTTTTTTTTTTTAATCAGCTGAGAGGTGTTAATACATCACATATGAATCAGCATAATTAAAACATGGTGCCCAATGAGTATGTAAAGAAGCAAAGAACAAAAAGTATCCTTGTAAAAAAACGTTATTCCAATGACTCCTTTTAGGACTAAACCAAATTCTTCTTCCAGCTCTGTGCATCAGGATGAATTGCAATCTGTGTGAAAAACCATATTCAGGAGTTGAGCAGAGCCTGAAGCACCTGTGGCTCAGACTCACTATCTGTGATGTTCAGCTTCTGGCAGAAAAAAATCAGTCAGAAATACTGCTTTGTATGCTAATGAAAAATATTTTACAACGCATCTGGAGATAGATCCATTAGAGACTTTCTCCTCAGCTTGTTACTAAGAGTTTAGATCATCATTAACATTGTAGGAAACATGTTTTATTTATCCTGAGAAAAGCATAACCTGTGGTGGCACAAATATGGTTACTGAGATAGTGTCATCTATCCAATCCTCACGTGCAAGGAGGTTAAAATAGGACCAAAGCCAAAGTGATTATTTCCACTAGACTTTATGTGAAGGAAGAGGCTTCCTGTGTATCTGTGTTCTCATTCCCCATTTTAATTTAGAAAACGAATATCTGTCAAGTCACAGAAGAGCGTAACTGGTACATTGATACTGCCGTACTTCTGCCTGAATCAATCAGCTGGTGTAAGGCCTGCACAGAGATGTCTGTGACAGAGTTTTCCGTCATAAACAGAATCATTTTTTGGTGATGACAAGGCCATAGACAGAGCAAAAACCACAAAGGAGCTTACCTTTCCACTTTCTGTGCTTTGCTTGTCACTGGGATAAGTGCAGCTTTCATCTGCAATTGGCATTGTGGTGAATGCTAAAGTTATTCCCCCTCTCACTTCTGTCTTGAAACATGCTTAGTGGAGGGGAAACAAGAACCCAACTCAAAAAAGTCCGTACAAACGCGTACAGAATGCAGACCTAAAAAATATGTCATGTAAGTAAACATAAGGTGTGATTTGCGGGGGTTTGATGATGTAGCAGTAACCGCTAGAATTAGTCTTTTACTATTTTTACTGTTCATACATAAGCTTTATCATTAATTGGAAATGCTTTTTAGACATCAATAATTTTAAACCAGATTGTAGGCTCTTTATTCTTAGTGTTGAATAGGAGGTCATTCAGTTGAGTGATTTTATTGAATGTGCTTTTGAGAAGTAGAGGCTTGGAAACAGACTTGAGAAAATAGTAACAGACATAAAATAAATAATAATTTTCATCATGTAATATTGATGTTTTTCAAAGGAGTTTATTTTAAAACACAACATGTGTTTTTTAAAATTGGCATATCTTTGGGTTTTTTGTTTCTTTTTCTCTTCTTTTTTTTTTGGCTAAAAAATACAACTGAAAACCAGGTAGGCAATGTTTATAGGTTGAGTGGGGGGGTTTTGCCAACAGAAAAGGACACTTCAATATATAGATACTTTCCATAAAGTAAGAAAACCTTCATATCACCAAGGGGCATGCCAAGGAGAAATAAAGCTGTGATCATGAAAACTGCTGTGCTGTAGTTCTATGTCATATCAAGCAGGAGAGATCTGTTCTGCATATTCATGGCAAATCTCCCCTAACAGCTACAAAAAAACTTGGTTCTTTCATCGGGGAGTTAAAGAAGGACTTGTCTTCCTGTTCTGTTAAGAGAAGTTTTATCCACCCCTAGCTGTTCAGGGAAATACATCACAGGAAAGAGATTATTCACTGTTGTCCAATACTTCTATTACACTTCCTTTTAAAAAATTGTCTTTTTGTTTTCTCTGTTCATCCAGTGTTAAGAAAATATGGAACATCAAGTGTCATCTTGTGAACTCTTTAATTTTTCCTGTCTTGCTGAGCCATTTTTTATTCATAGGTAAACTTGTGAAATCATTTGACTGAAAGAAATGGGACATTTTTCGATTAATGTGGTCATCAAACAAGAAACAAAGTTCATTGTGTTTCTTGTTTAAATGCCATAGTCTCGAGTTCTGACTTACTTTAAATGTATGGTTATCTTAATGCGTAGCCTGACTGAAGGATATTTGTGCAGAGTGCTGTCTGGCATTTTGGATATGCCTTCAGCCCCAGTAGCTGATGATTCACCATAGAGAAGACTATTCTCCACAAGAGTGTTGGACAAGTTGATGAAGCAGAACTTCAGGAGAAGAAATTTTTAGTAATTTGCGGATGTCCTTTGCTGCATTGATTGCCATTTCCTTTAAGAAAAAAGAAGGAAAAAGGTGGAAGATTATAATTTATTTTCAGGTACAGGGCCCCAGACTTTCAGGAGTAATTTCTTACAGGGAGCAGGAGTAATTCCTTACAGAAGCTGAGATTCAAGGGCAATACTACCTACCTAACAATTCAGAGAAACTCATTACAATGTTGTAATGAGCTGGGAAATGGACTAGTTCCAAGTATTTCTTTTTGTTAAAAAAGAACTGGTTTTATTTTGGTGCTGAGGATCAACTGAGACAAGGAAATTGGTAAAGGTGAGACAGTGGATACTGATAGCTGAATGGGGGCTAGCAGGTTGCTCGAATGGAACTGTGAAGGAATCCTTTTTGCCACCAATATTTTATTTTAGAAAAATGTTTCTGGCCCAGCTGTTACCATGAGAGCTGTACAGCTTCATGTATACACAGCCTTTGATGGAATTGAGAAAATGAGCACTCATACCTTAGGAGAGATTTTATAATCACTGTGAATAATTGTTATTTAAAAGATTATCTATTACAAGAATTTTTATTGCTGTCTGTTTCTTCTCACAGGACCTGAAGTGAACCTAAGTATATTTTATTCTGATATACCTTGTGAATTTTAATAGATGAGATTTGATTTCTCCACCCTTTTATTTTTAGTTAGAAATGTTAAATTCACAACTATAAAGCAACCAGAAAAATAATGGAATGAAAAGCTTGAAGTGATAGGCTGATTTGAGACCTTACGTAATGCTTTATTCTACTTTGTTTTGGTTTTTTTTCGCTGACTCACTGACATGATATATGGATTCAAGTTAATCTTACTTGTTTTGATAGCTTGAATATGGTTTTACTGATCCAGTGCAACAGTGGTACTGCTCCCCCTACAAAAAAATAAACAACCCTGCCAAAGACACACACATACACAAAACCCCAACAATACCCCCTCCCCAAATCAATCAAACAAGAAAAAGTCCTACAACACAAAAATAATCAGAAAAAACCCCAAATCAACCTCTCTGTAGTAGCCCTCTGTATAACACTTTGTCTTTCCTGGTGTGAGAGGTGGGATAGTGATGAACAGGGTGGCTTGGATGCTGAAAGAGCAGCACAGAGAGCTTTCTGGGCTATCACTAGGCATTAAACTACGCTCTCCTGCACTGGACAGATCTGCTGGGAGTGGCCAGGATGCCTGCCTTTCCACTGGCTGCCAGGCTGATGTGATAGTGGCAGCAGAGCCCTCCTTCCTGGGGCTACTTTTCACCAGTGGTGGGAGAATTTGTCTCTGAAGTCCCTACCTGGCAGTTTTTGCTGTCCAAAAGAGAAAGAGGAACACTACAATTCATGTTCTGCTGAAGATGATTGTCATTCTTCTTGCTTCTCTCTTTTGCCCACTGTCTGCCAAGCTGCCTGGACCCAAGCCAGTGTTTAATGAGCTGCAATGGGATGGAGCTTCTTAGTCTGGCTTTTCCCTTTTGCAGCTCTTCGGAGTGTTTACCTGGGAAACTATCTGCTCTGACAAAGTCCTGAGGTCAGCAAGGGTCAACAGACAACTGCTGAGGCCAGCCTGTCCTGAAGCCTTGTGGGGAACCACTCTTGAGCTGTCTAGCTTCTCTTGACCATAGAAGCATTCTGAGAAATGGAGAGTTTGTTTAAAGAAAAACACTGTCAACACATCACTGCTCAATGAAGGTCTCTGCTTTGCTGCAGTCACTCAGACTTGCACAGTGTCAAAAAATCTGTGTAATGAAACTTAGAGCTACTGAAGCAACAGGTTAATTATTTCCAGAACCCAGATGAAAAACGATCTCAGCTGTAGACTCTTTTTGGCTGCATTCTCTTTGCAGTGGGTGAATGGTACAAAAAAAAGTTGCAATAATTGCTAAACCACCCATTCTCTCTGAAGAGAATGGTTTGAAGAATTGTATTTGGGAAGAGTACAGGGAAGTAAAAGGTGATGGGAGATTATGACCAAGAAATGTGGAACAAAGTTATGTTAATGAATGGCTGTCTAGTCTTTTTGGTGTGGTTGGAAGGCAGTGAAGGTACAGGTACTTGCCTGCAGTTCACCTTGTGACAAAGCTGGGGCAAGATATTTGGGAATCTGCAGCTAGTTCCCTATATTAGTTTTGAAGGTGTAGTTAACAGCCATAGCCAGTGTCGTGACAACTTAAGATATTGAAGTAGCACATCTGACAAAAGATTGATGTTGAATGACAGTCCTCGATGATCAGGTGTGAATGTAAGTAAGGACTGGGATAAAAGAACTCTCCTTGCCAGGGAAGTATTCTGTGCATCTTGAAAAATTGCATTTGTAGCATATTCACATCATTTATTCCTTAAAATCTTATTTTAAAATTAATCTCTTTTAACCTATAATTTGATGTTCCAGTTAGTCTTTAACTAACCTTTCAGTTCCTGGTTACTGTAATGTACAGGAGAACATAAAACAAACTGAAATGTTGTAGATAACACTGTCTGGAAAACAGAAAACTGTCTTATACAGCATCTGGAATGATCTATTCCCTCAAATTTATATGTGGAACAGAGTATAAATCAAAACTGTACATAATTCTTCAGCACAGCCAAACCAAAAATCCTGTAACAGAAAAGCTACCTGAATTCATCATGAGGTGCTAAAATCAAAGAAAGGTTTTATGGAAGAATTCTGTGTGGAAAAAATAGAGTTAAGTATCAAAATGCTGCAAAACTTGAGTGTTTTCTTCAGCCTAGTTGGGTTGCCGTTTCAGTGACTGAGCTATGATTTCTTGTTTAATATATTGACACGAGAAAGGAAGGGGATTATGAATACAAGTTGAAAATATCTTTTCAGTAACATTATTGCCTTGTCAAGCAGTAAGACTGTATTTGTCACACTTTCTCCTTAGAAATATTATCTGGGTGCTGAAAGGTGCTGACTTAAAATTTTGCAGAAACAGACTTGACTAGCATTCTGAGTAGGATGCGTTGTGGCTATTTGTGTGAATAGGGAAAATTACTAAAAACACATTTCCAACTGGAAATTAATTTTCTAAAAAATGTAATTATTTCTTTGATGCTTGTCTTTGTGTTGTAGAGGAGCAACTTGTTGATGCATTTGCTAGTTAGTTTTGTCACTTAAATTGTTAGCAACTGTGCCATCTGAGTGTGGCCTGGTATTTGTGGTTTTTCTTTGTTTTTCAAAAAGTAAGCAAGGAAAGATATGCGGACTGGTTTTGCTTTTTAAAATCTTTGTTGCGGGAGCACATTCTTATTAGCTAATGGAAACATTCTGAGCATATTTTTTTGGTAATTTAGTAGACATTTAGAGTTCTCATCCCATTAGGAGCTGAAAGACATTAATGAAATGTAATATGACAGCCTAATGAGGCAGTATCTACTTCACCTGCTAGTCATTTCTTTCCCCATAAAAAACAGTGGTAAGTCTCAGACTTGATTCATTTTTTGACAGTAAGCTTTATTCACGTGTTTATTCCACTGGCAGCATTTGCTTCAAAACATCAGAGAAAAGAAAGAATTGAGTATTATTTATACTATATGCTAGCAAAGTTTTTAAGGAAAAATACTTGGCAGAAGGCTTTGCTGATTTTTTATTTTTTAAGCTCTTCACTAACAGAGTTGCAGCATCAGAAAGACAAGATATTTTGGTGTGCTTCACATGAAGGCTGGAGCAGGAATTCATTCCTGACTTTTATTACCTTTGAGGTGGACTTGTGTTGATATCAATCCCGGATTTGGTTTGGCTTTTTTCTTTTTTTTTTTTTTTTTTTTGATGGGTAATGTAATCAAAAGACTGTAAAGTAGTATTTATGATTTCTAAATTACGTTATTAATTTCTTCACTCTGCAGCAGAGAAACCATGTCGTGGGACTCTCTATCTGTTGATAAAGCATGAGGTTTTGTTTGGTTTCCAGATACTTAACACTTAGTTGGGATGTAGGCAGCAAACAAAGCACATGTTCCTATACCTTTCCTGCACAATATAACTTCTACAATGTCTGGAGGTGATTAAGAATATGGAAAACAAGTTCTCATGAATGTGACTACATCTGTCTTTCTAACCAAATTCTCCTAAGGGGTTTGGAATTCCAGCATTCTGAGCTCCTTAGAAACCCTTTCAGTAACTGAAGGATTTTTCAGAGCAATATTTAATGGATTGTGTTTAAAGAAAACGTCGTGTATTGTGGCAAAACAGAAGGTAAATAGTGTCTCAGTCATCAGCTACAGGGGCATTTCGTGCTTCCTTCCTCAGTAAAATCCCTTGTGATTTTAACTGCAGTTTTCCTTAGAGCAGATATAACCAATTGCTTGATCTCTTTTCTGTTTCTTCTTTTTTTTTTTTTTTTTTTTTTTTTTTTTTTTTTTTTAACTTTTCCAAAGGGCTAAGATTAAATAATTCGTAAGTCCAAGTTCTCTTCATTTGTCTAGTGTATCTTAATCTGTGACACTCAGGTCAAGTGGAAGGTTAGCTTCTACCATGGAATTAACTACGCTATGAGACAGTGTTACAGTGATTAAGTACTGCTGTAGGTTCCTTCTCTTTCTGCTCTGGAGTATGTGTGCAAAATAAAGCTCTTCTTGGATTTAGTATTTTTGCTTCTTTGTAGTCATAAGAGCTCCTGAATGGATGGATGTGCTGCAAGTATAAGGAGTTTACATTACATCAGTCCTGAGTGGCCAGATACTCTCTTGGTGCTGCTCATAGGGAAAAACAACAGCTTGTTTGTCATGAGTTATGTACTCTGATGGCTGTGACATGGAAGGCCAGTGTTCTGCAGTGCCACAAAACTGACAGTCAGGTTCCAACATGGAATTCTGCTGCTCTCTACCAGTCTTCTGCTATTGATGTTACCTACCTTTCTTTTGAGTTTTCAGTAAAAATTAGGTAGCCAAAAAAGCTTACATCAGAAAATGCAAGGAAAGAACATCCCCTTGAGGTACCATGGATTTTCTCTGTGGATCCAGCTCTTGCATTTCACTGGGTGACAGAGCACATTGTCCCCCATGGAACCCCTTACAGTGAGTAAGAGATTAATGTACAACTTCTGTGACTCTTCTGAACACCAAGGTACTGCTATAAATTCAAGACCGAACTGAATTTTTCTTGTGGTAGTTTAATGCTATTAACACTAAATGGATTGTTTTGAATTAATTTCCTTATACTGGTGTATAAAGAAGAGCCGTGTGAGACTGCATGTCTGTCAGGCTTTTTTACAAGGGCCTGGATGTGCCCTGAAACATTCTTCTTAAATGTGAGACTGGAGCTTCTGAGACTGTTATTGGTCTTCATCGGTCTTTGATAACAGTACTTCTGAAGAGTTTGTTGAAGGAAACAGTACATATTCTATAGTGTTTAATACTACAAAAGGTCAGGTTTCATGTCATTTATTTGAAAAAATTGTAGCAACTTCAGCATACATTTCCAATAAGGTGAGACACAAAGAACTGCTGGTTATAAATTTTTCACTAGGGAGAGGAAAGAAAACTCTATCAGTAGCTCAGTCAGCCTGGTGTGTATACAGGGAAGGCCCAGGAGAAGGAGAAAGAGACAGCCAGATGTCGGCTTGGTGGGGAAATTTTTATCCATTTCTGTTCAGGTTATGGGCTGTTTCATGAGAGAATGAATGGTAAACATATGGAATAAATTTCAGGGAAGTTATTTTGGAGCTAAAAGCATAAATGAAGTCAAAAGACACCTAGATTTCTTTCTTGAGAAAGGCAGTATTGAGGGATGTTGTGAGAAAACAGGATGGCTGAATTAGCACCATCCTAAAGTAAGGAGATATTGAAGGCCAGATGGTCTTTTAATCTCAATGTTTCTGTGTCTTTTTTTTTAAATTCCTTGAATACTTGTGTTCTGAAGTATCCATCTCCAGCCTGGTTCTAGGGAAATGAAGTTAAAAGATGGCTATTGTAGTGCTGTTGGTTTGGTAACAACTGTATTGCTATGGACAACAGAGTAGAGAACATTTCGCTACTGGTTCACATTTTTATGGTCTGCTGAGATGTCATGAGCTGTGATATTAGTTTCAAAATATGACAAAACTGACAAGTTAACTGAGACTAAGGTTATTGTCCTTGGGCAACTGAAAGGAATTGCCCTTCACAAATAGAATACCATTCCACATTAGGCAGAGTGGTATAGGGAAGAGTGTGCTGTATGGGATGGTTAACAAGAATGCTCAGTATGGTGAGCAGTTCATTACTCCAGGAGACAGTAGGGCACCATTTCAAAAAGCAGTTCTCAGTGTTATTTTTGTCCATTTCGAAGGCTACCTATTTACATATTCCATCTCTTTGTCATCTTCACATAAAATGCTATTTCGGTCTGATCCTACTCTGTTGAATATAACTAAAAATAAACTTTCCTATCAACGTAATTCGCTCCTGTCTGAGATCATCCAGGGCTTACGTCTCAATTGTGCTTTGTTATAAATGTGATGTGATATGGTACAAATGAAGCAAAATGAAATATTCTCCTTTCCTGCTTGGGGACCATCTCTCCACGGTGCTGTATGTTTCATGACTTAACTTCCAATAAAATTGTAGGGGACTTAGTTTGGAATTAGTGCCCTCATAGTCCTGTGCTCACTGAAGAATCAAAGAATTGATTTAGTTGTAGCTAAGTGAAGAAAAAGCTTCTTCATGTTAAGTGTTGCAGTTATACAGTGTACTCTACCATGGTTCTCATGTAAAAACTGTAGGAAAAAAAATGTTTTTTTGAGCTAGCGCAAGGGTTATTAAAATCTGAACAGTTCATTATTGCTCCAATGTCTCTGGTTTTATTTTGTTTTCTACCAGAAGCCTCTCTTGAATTGCAGTATTTACGTTCAGAGCCTTTGCTCACAAATGAAGACTCCCCGTTGTAGGTGATCCTATCCTTGTCTGACTGTGCTTTCACACTGAAAAGTATTAAATAAAACCGTTCATACAAACAGTACGAATAAATACACTTAGCACGCATTGTAAAATCAGGAAATTTATGTTTATACTTAAGTACTAAAAGATCTCTGTATAACTGTATAATTGTTTTGAAACAGAGTGAAGAAAACTTTATGTGGACTACTGTGTCTGGTCTCTTCTCCCAAGTGGCCTTCCTTCCTTCAGCCTCATACCCTCCAAGGGCCTTGCATGGTTGCTTTCCTTGCATGTAATCTGGCCCTTGAGCTTTATTATTTTAAATTATTCTTTACTTACACAAGTCAAAATCTGGAATTCCACTTCCAGATGTTTTAGATCAAGAATGAGAGATAGGAATAGCTTCCTAAAATTCAAGGGTGATTGGTGTGAGATCTGAAAAGAGAGATTGGTGGTAGTGGAAAAAGGCCAGCATCTCACTGCTTTGTGAGCTGAAGCATCTAATTGTAACTAGAGGGGAAAAGTAAGTTAGGTGTCAAAATGTGTTTAGTATTTCTTTTTGTTGGTACTAAGGCAGCAATAAAAGATGTAGTCTTACATGATGATGGGAGAATCAGGAGTAGCATTTGGTGTTTGTTGGCTAAAGAAAATAGGATTTGAATGTAAATACCTCCCTAGAAAGAGACACTAATTATGTGGCTCCTTGGGAGAGGAGTTTAGAAAAGCTTTGTTAATTGTTTGAGTGCTGTTCATGCCAGAATCAGTCATTTAAGCCGTTATTACCCTTCCCTCATTGGTAAAGCACTCTGAAACTCCTGATGAAATTACTCATTTACTGAAGGTGCTTAGAGGCTGCCTGTAGTCTGCTGAGGTCATTTATGCAGCTGATGGTGGCATCATGTTTGGGGATGCTGAAGGCACATAATCTGATCACGGACAGTGGGACGGAGGGTCAGATTCCCTCTCTTTCCCTGGAGGAGGTGGCAGCTGGGAGAAGGCTGCCAAAGGTCCGGTTGATTTGCTTCTCAGCCAACTGCAATGAGGTGCCTGTGGGAAGGTGAGTCTGTAGGAGAGAGCGGATGGAGGGCAGGAGCAGCTGGTTCCTGCCGTGCCTGCTCATCCAGTGGGACTTGGATCTGCTGCTCCAAAGCCACGTGGCTTCAGAGGGTGAGCACGAGGCAGCTGCTGAGGCGAGCACGGGCACAGCAGCGCTGACAGAGGCACTGAGGCATGGCTCTGCCCAGCGCAGATTGGACACTGCTCAACTGCGCTGCCTCCAAAATGGGAAGAAAAGTTAGCCACCCTCCAGGGGAACTTCCTATTACCTTTGTAAAGGTTTAAGTACAAAATATCGTCCCTCTGTGGGTTGGGCCTTGGGAGAAGGCAGAGGTTGAGGTTGCACCTAGTTATGGCTGTTCCTGCGGAAGTGAGCTCTTTTTCTGTTGAGCACCTGAGCAAGTAACAGTCCCAACCTTAATCAATTAATCAATTTTATATTTTTTTTCCTGTAAAATAAACCGCGTGGCTTGATTCCCAGTTGCTTGGCTTTGATCATTAAACTGTATGCCTTTTCAGACATATGAGTCTGAGTACCCTGTGACAGGCAGGCCGAGTGGATCAATGGAGCTGTGTGTTTTCTTGAAGTCTCTGTTAAGCTGTGGAATAAAAAACAGCTTATTTTGAATTGAGGCAAAAAATATATTTCTCCTTCACAGCGATGAAGGGAATTGGTTGAGCACAGGTTTTGCTTCCAAAAGCACTCATGCTGTACTTCATACTTTTGCCAGTTTCACGTGGAACTTCCTGAGTTTCTCTCTCACTGTATGTATAATGTAATATATGTGTGGTATTGAAATGTGGCTGGAGTATTTTCTTTACTTAAGACTAGCATGGCTGCCTTCACTAAATAATTGTAACGCTTTGCATGAAAAGCTTGTTCTTGTTCCATTAATAGTTATGTAAGCAGTGGTAAAATATTCCATCTCTCCGTCTAGACATCAAAATACTGGATTTGGACACCTCATGCTAACACTGTAGTTTTAGAATGAGCTCAACACTCACTATTACCATAAGTTGATAATCTCTTTTTCTGTTAGATTTATCTTTGCCAACCAGGGAGGAAGATCCTTTGAGCTCGAAGTGGAAGTTCTTTCCTACTGCCTGCCTGCCTTCCCCCAGAGAGGGAAAGTGTTAGTAGAGCAGCCGTTACATAATACCCTGTAGACAAAATACTGGAGGCGGCACATTGTTCAGTAATCTGACATGTTCCTTTGCCAAACAGCGATTTCCATGAAAAAACTTGTTGTCATAAGGAACTTGATGCATCATGTTACTTTATCCCTGTCTCTCCCTCCCTCTACGTATTAAATTTCCTACAAACAGGTGAAGTGATCTGAGCGAGATTAGCCAGTGTTCCAAGTTTGCTAAACAAAGAACTGGAAACAACAGGAGTGCTTTCAAGTGGCGGTGATGATGGCTGATGTAAATTCGGGATCAAAGCTAGTCTGATACTAAAAACAAAAAGTTTAATTATTATTTTGAAAGAAAGAGAAATGGAAAAGGATACCTATTCTGGCATGCCCAAGATAATTAAATTAGATTCAAGCATACTTGCTTGGACATTAGGAAGTATTTCCCTAGCTTAGAGCACAGCAGGTGGCTCCTCGTGTCTTCTATGTCACTTCCTTTGGATGTGTGGGCTTTGACAATATATTTTGAGAGCACTGGCAAAAGCTAATACAATTCAGCAGCAGCTAAGTCTCTGAAAATTGTAAGCATTCCCATTATTGTTCCTTTTATTCCCTATGGTCTTCTGTGTTAAACCAGCCCATTCAGCTTCAGCTACCACGTGCCACTTTCTCTGTGGACAGACATACTCAGTTGCTTGTGTCTTGCAAAGCAAATGCCAGCTTTAAGCAACGTAGCAGTGCTGCATCTGCTTTACTAAAAGCAGCATACTGTAAGTCCGGGAATCTTTTCAGGAAGCACATGATTTTGATAAAGGACTGTAAATTACTGTCCAGAGCAAAGAAGGCCTTGGTGTACACTCCATCATAGAGTGATACAGTAACATTGCATGGAGGAGGTCTTTGGAAAGTCGATAGAGCGTCTGTCCCACTGCGGATGTTGTTTCCTCATTGCTACAAATGAATTTCATTTACTGCTCTAAGAATGGCATTTCTTATTTACTTAGGATAATGCAGTATCTGTTTAGGAAGTTCACATGCCAGCAGCAGCCCTGTGATCAGAAACAGCTCCTTGCTGTGAAGTATTGCCGCAGTGGTGGTAAATTCCTGCACAGAACTGCCAGTAATGTGAATAGTAATGAATATCTTTTGTAAAGACTTAGAAAACCTCGAAGTGAGATGATGCCATATCTCATCAGTAAGTTATTTTCCCTAGATATTGTTTAGAGTCAAATGATGGAATTTCTGTTGGAAGTAATGAGATCAGGAAAACAAGTTCTTGTCCTCAGGAAACAAATCAGTTGAGAGACTCCTGAAGAGAAATGCAAACCTTGTTTGTACCTTGGCCTCTTCCCTTACCCCACAACAACCCCCGTGTCCATTAGATTTAGCCATCAGCCACTCTAAACTTTCTGACGTCAAAATCTGATGCAGATTTTTATATTTCCCTTCTAGGTGTTGAGCTCATACTAGGCAAGGGTTGATTTTCTGTTCTTAGGCAGTACTTCGGCGTCCTTCAGCAGAGTCATCCACTATTAGGAGCTGGATGCCCTTTCTCACAGCCCTTCTGCTGTGTGAAGAGTGCAGGTCCCACCTTTCCCCCTTGGCCTGTTCATTGCTTTGATACACTCAAAAACCTCTGTGTCATGCGGTATTTACCTTGAGCCCAGGCTCTGTTCTTAACCAGGTCAAAGGATTTTAGTATTATTAACTTAAAGAAAGTAGTACATACAAGATTCCTCTTTCTAGAGATTATTTTGTGGTACTTATTTCGTTAGTTGTGTATGCTTGATGCAATCAGATTTTTTTTCATGAGCCCTTGCCAAAAGTAAAATTGCCTCATGAGGTTCTCCAAGTTATGAGTGGACAAAAGCTGCAGAGCCTAGAATTAAAATATTATCAGATTTTTTTTTAAATCATTTTACCTGATTCTCTACGTATGGCCAATATAAAGTCAAGCTAAGTAGTATTTATTTTTTATCTTTTCCCCCAAAAGTCTTGAATTGTAAAAGGTCTCTCGCAGTTTTAAGTTAGTTCTTGGTTTTGTCTAGTTTGTTCACCTGACCTTATAGATGATCCACCAAATTGTTTTTGTTTATTTTTCTTGTAGGTTGAATTAATACTTCAAAGCTTGCTTTCCCATGTGGCTTATTGGGAAATGAAGTGTCACAATATGCATTCAGAGTAAGAATTAGTAGTTCTGTTTGACTAATCTCTGAGCTCTGAAAATTTTCCAAACAGATGGCATGAAATGTATTGCCAAAGCCCATGTATTACTGCTGAGTGATGTAAATTATTTAATTGAACTCTGACAACTTGCTAACCAAACCATAAACCTTACGCTGTGCACTATGAACACATGCGGATTAAGAGAAACTCTTCTGTAAATAATAACAAATGAAAAAGGATTCCCATTTATGTTGCAGGAAAAGTTATAAAAATAAACTGCTAATATTGTTTATAAACAAGACAATCAATTGATATTAGTGTGCCATACTGAAGATAAGTGGTCCAACCTCAGGCAACCTGCTTAGTGCATGAGGGAAAGGCTGTGGATGTGTCTGCTTGGACTTCAGCAAGGCCTTTGGCACTGTCTCCCACAGCGTACTCCTGGAAAAGCTGGCAGCCCACAGCTTGGACAGGTGCAGTCTCCACTGTGGTAAGAAATGTCTGGATGGCCAGGCCCAGAGAGTGGTGGTGAACGGTGCTGTACCCAGTTGGTGGCTGGCACCAGTGGTGTCCCCCAGGGATCGGTGCTGGGCCCAGACCAGTGTAATAACTTTACTGATGATCTGGATGAGGGGATCAAGTCCACTGTTAGCAAATCTGCAGATGACGCCAAGTTGGGGGAGAGCAGTGATCTGCTGGAGGGTAGCAGGGCTGTGCAGCGGGACCTGGGCAGGCTGGATCCATGGGCTGAATCCAGCAATGTGAGGTTTAACAAAGCCAAGTGCCGGGTCCTGCACTTTGGCCACAGCAACCCCCTGCAGCACTACAGGCTGGGGACAGTGTGGCTGGACAGTGCCCAGGCAGAAAGGGACCTGGGGAACTGATTGGTAGCAGACTCAACGTGAGCCAGGGTGTGCCCAGGTGGGCCAATGGCATCCTGGCCTCTATCAGCAATAGTGTGGCCAGCAGGACTAGGGAAGTGATTCTTCCCTGGTACTTGGCACTGGTGAGGCCACACCTTCAGTGCTATGTCCGGTTCTGGGCCCCCAAAATTAGGAAGGATGTTGAGATGCTTTTTCATGTCCTGAAAAAGGCAGTAAAGGTTGGCAAAGGTCTGGAACACAAGCCCTATAAGGAGCAGCTGAGGGAGCTGGGGATGTTTAGCCTGGAGAAAAGGAGGCTCACGGGAGACCTTATCACTCTATAATTCCCTGAAAGGAATCTGTAGCCAGGTGAGGGTTGGCCTCTTCTTCCAGGCAACCAGCAACAGGACAGCCTTAAACTATGCCAGGGGAGGTTTAGGTTGGACATTAGGAGGAAATTCTTCACGGAAGGGGTGATTGGGCATTAGAATGGGCTGTCCAGGGAGGTGGTGGAGTCACTGTCCCTGGAGGTGTTTAACAAAAGGCTGGATGTGGCACTTGGTGCCATGGTCCAGCTGACAAGGGGGTGTTCGGTCACAGGTTGGACTCGATGATCTCAAAGGTCTTTTCCAACCTAATCGATCTTGTGAGTCTGATGAGGGAGCTGGAGGTGTTTAACCTGGAGCAAAGGAGGCTCAGGGGTGACCTTGTTGCTCTCTACAACGACCTGAAAAGAGGTTGTAGCAAGGTGGGAGTCAGGCTCTTTTCAGAGAATCACAAAATAGTTGGGGTTGGAAGGTACTTCTTGAGGTCATCTACTCCAACCCTCCTACTAAAGCAAGTTCACCTAGAGTGGGTTGCACAGGATTGTGTCCAGGTGGGTTTTGAATATTTACAAATAAGGAGACTCTACAACCCCTCTTCCTTGATCCCTTAACCTCTACTTTTCACAGGAAACAAGAAGTACAATGAGAGGAAATATGACCTTAAGTTCTACCACGGGAGGTTTAGATTGGATATTAAAAAAAATTTATTCCCTAAAAAGTTTGTCGGGCTTTGGAACAGGATGCCCAGGAAAGTGGTTCAGCCACCACCTGTGAAGGTGTAGATGTGGCTTTTAGGGACGTGATTTAGTGGTGGACTTGGCAGTGCTGGGTTGATGGTTGGACTTGATCTCAAAGGTTTTTTCCCGCCTAAATGGCTCTGTTATTCTAAGCTGATGTTATTTCAGTAGTGACTTTTTTTTTTCCCTAAAGTCTTTAAATGAAGTATGATATCGTCTCTCACTTATGTAATCTGGTTTGTATTTATGTATTAAACAGATGAAAGTGCAATAAGAATACATTCCTGTGGAGGAGAAGATAGCTGTGTTAGCTTGTTACATAACTTACCCTACAGTAACTACAATGAACAGTTTAGAAAAAGTACTGAATATAAGTTATCGGGTGCCTCTGTGTATGGCAAGGTACAGTTTTCGTGAATTGATTGAACAGTTGCTGAACATACCGACTTAAGCTTGTTTGCTGAACAGTTTGGTGGAAATAGCTGTTTCTTTGCTTCTTGACAGGTAAGGCAATGAAACCTGGGAACATGATACATGAATCCTGCTATGAAGTATAAATAAAAGGAGAATTGGACCTGGACTTGTTATAACCTTTGGATAATTGCTTTCAAAACCAGAAAAGCTTTTAACTTGTATTACTCAGTGAAGACTAATGTTGCAAACATCTATCCTGTATTGGAGTTTGGTGTTGGATACTGTGGATTACCTTTACGCAGAGGTGTAATTTGTTCAGAATGTTCTTCTCTTTCTACAGTGCTTTGTCTCGAAACGTGCTGCTCTGCCTTCTTTTCCAGCAATGCAGCCTTATAATGTTTTCAGTTCAATACCTGACTTCAGCTATCCTAGCAGATAACTGGAAGGCTGCACTTGATAAAGGAGGAGAAATGTAATAGCAATCACAGTGTTGACAAAAAGTAAATGAAGGGCACAGTAATAGCAAGAAGATTAGAAAACAGTGGGACATCCAGTCTGCAGAGCTCCCCTGAGACTTTTTCCTCCCAAAACTACTTGGACAGATGAGCACTTGCTTCCAGCCACATTCACAGGGATTTTTATGAATGCTTAAAATGCCATTATGGAGGAAATTAATCTGAAAACATAAATAGTTTATGAAATAAAAATAGAAGAATAAAATGCAGGTTCAAAAAAGAACCTGCCAGAATCACTCAGATACAAGTCAGGCTATATCTAAAGCAATGTGAGTATTTCTTTAAGGTGAGAATTGACTTACATTTTCTCTTGTTGTCCTTGACTGAAAGATATTTATATCTCACAAAGTATTTAAAAGATAAACGGAACAAATGCACGAAAATAGTTTTTTAAGTCCATCTGTAATGTGTTCTCATGCTGTAGGATGAAAGAGGATAAAATTTAGATTCTACCAGGCTTTTTGACTGTGCAGCTTTGTTCCAACAGAATAGTGTTAAGAGACAGATATTTCAAAGTATAAAATACGTATATGCTCCTTAGCCTTTTTATTGAATCTCCTCTTTAGTTAGGGGATCAACAAGCCTGTTACAGAGTTTCTAAGAACTGAGCATTAAAATGCAATTTAAAAAAAAAAACTATTTTGTAATTGCTTGGTGTTTCTCTGTAATGTTGCTTTCAAGCAGCAACAAATGTTGAATACATTTCCAGAATTGACACCTCAGAGAATCTGACATACACAGTGCTGAAGCTAAACTAGGTTTCATGGAGAAATGAGTTTGATGCTTTAGTAAGTATCCAAGTTAAGAACATATGCATGGCTACCATTGGATGCTGTCACGGGACAGTCAGGAAGGTCTGTTGTCTCTGGACGAAAAAGTGACCCAAAATAGAGAGTGCCTTTGGTTGCTTAGCATTCATCACCTTCTTCCCAAGCTTTTTTGTTGGGTTTTTGGGTTTTTTTTCTCTCTTACTTAGCCTCTGCTGCTGTGTCACCATAAGTAAATCATTCCTTTATGAGGAAGAGAGAGCGAGCCTGCTGATAGGGGCCAGAGCCAGTTGCTCTTAAATGCAGTATAAAGTGGATTCTCTGGAGAAATTTCTTGTGTTACTGGGAAGCTTCTAGAACTCATGAATTAGCTCTAATAGCTCTGTGTTCCCAAAATAGCTCTACTGTGAGACTGCAAGGTATTTGTTTGTTTTGTGGGCTAGGTGCCAGCTTATTTCTGCATAGAAATGCTTTTGAAGAACAACTTCACAGGCTTTCTTAGCCCTCACAGGACATTCTGTGTAAGAGTGCAATCTGCTCTCTCTCCAAGTCTGTTAAAATTCTTTTGATTGACAGTGAATTTATTTGCTGAATTTAGCAGAAATAATTTGCTTTTCAAAAAAGAAAATGATCATGTGTTTCTTAAAAGACAAGCCCATCCACGTGCAGGGAGAGCTATCACTTTCCAGAGCTTGGGTTGCCATCTTTTCCCCATAATGGCGCTTCAGGAGTTCTGCCCACCCTGTGCCAGGGAGACATGTTAATACACTGCTGTACAGATGCCTGACTGCACCTCGTGGAAGCTGTGGTTTGGCTCTTTGGCTGGCAGGATGTCGGTAGCCTGTCGGCTGAGTGACCTGCGAGTTGTGTAAAGCCAAGGTCACATTTGCTGGTTGTGTTGGTTGACACTGCTCTGTGGGACTGTGTAAGCACCAGGAAGCATAGATGTCCCCCACCAGCAAAGAGCTGGGGAGGCACTTAGGCTTTATTGGGGGGGAAAAAAAAGCTTGCCAAGGGTTTAGTTTTGAGGAGATACTTTTGAGTAACAAATGGAAAGTTGTGTGTTACACAGGCTTTGGTTTAGTCTGTAATGTAATGCTGATTTCAGTTCTTTGCATTTTCCAGTGCTAATCATCTCTAACACATCTTTAGAGATTCTCCCTTTTTTAATACAAATTATCTCTCAGGAAAGATAAAATTGCCTGTACTAAAAACCTTTTTTCAGAATTAGTGGTTTCCTGTTCTGGTAGAAGTGCACTTTGTCAGTTTCTTGGATTTTTTTATCAGATGGGGAGATCTTTTTAATACTAAAGAAATGTTTGTAATAAAGAGAAAAATCCGAAAAGAGTGAAAATTTCTTTCTCAGGAGGGCGTAGCCTTTATTATCAGAAAACCACTGTTCAGTGGATCCTTTGCTGACTGTGGAGCCATTTCTGAAAGCTTCGCTCCTTGTGGGGACTGACTGTCAGGTGCAGCAAATCACTGAAAGGGAAACCTCTCAAAGTGAGGAGGCAGCCAAGGTGGTGGATTAAGTGGTGTTTAATTGCCCTAACACAAATAAGGAGGATATTTGGTACTTTATGAGGTCCCTGTACCTTTGCATTTGCAGCAGAAGTACCTTTTGTGCCTTTGTCCATGCTGTGCACACAATTTTGACTGGTACTTAGTGCACATATAGAAAGATTGATACAGTTATGGTTGTCAAAGCTCAGAAACTTACACCTGGGGTTTGCAGACCCTGCTTCAACCGTGACACAACCAGAGAATAATGTGTCAGGAGTTGCTGAGGATGGGTTGAGTTGTGAAAGGGGAGTTTTAATCAAAAATCCATCATGTGCTGTGTTCCTGTGCTTCACGGGAATACTAAGTTTTGTGCTACTACCTCAGTACCTTGTGTCTTTGCTTTTATCTGTTGAGTAGGGTGATGCTTTTACATATTTTATGTGATTAGTTTCTGGGAGATGTGCCAGCTATGCATGTAAAAATTTTTCTGTAATGATAATGTGAAAGAAAAAATTAGTCAAAGTATGAGATGACATCAAAACAGGATTTTTTAAAGCAGTGAAAGAAACAGTGAGCTATGAAGATATGATGAAGGGCATTCAGTGAAATCTGACCACCCAAACTGGGAAGTCCAATCCTACTTTTATAAATTTAGCTAGTTGCCCTGGATAACCAAGTTCACCTCTCCAGAAGTGTTTGTGTTGAATTGTAATGAAGTACATAATTGACCTTATGCCACACAGTCATCAAATTATTCCATTCCAGCAAATCCAGTGAAAAAAAGAGTACATAGGTATCATTAGTATTAGAAACTTCCATCACTTTTTTTTTTTTTTCTGGAATGGGAAAGGAATTGAAGTCCAGACTATGGAAATTGCACTGCAAATTTTCTGAAGGAGAGTTATTCATAAAATGAATATATCTGAAACCAATTTGGATATCTGGATTATCTTATTACTAAAAAAAAAAAAAAATCTCTAGAATTTGGCATATAGTGATATGTAAGATGAGATTTGAAACATAAAATGAAAAAGGTCTCTTTTCATAAAATGTAGTACTTTGTTCTGTGTTTTTAAAAAAATCTCTGGGTATGGCAGTTTTGAATTTTGTGCTTTCATCATAGTATAAGCCTAAGCCACTCTCTGATCAAGTAGTTTGCCAAATATAGTTATGTTCCATAATATTCTGGATGCATGCCTAATCTCTTCTTCACATATGACTCCTGATTTTTACAAAGATTGACATCAAGAGGTGTTTTTGAAGTACAGGAATGTAACTGATACCCAAATTTCTTCTTCATATGCTGTTGACATCCAGGTGAAGGGTCTATTTCAGTAATAATCTGAGACATTATGTTCTTCAGCCTGTATTTGGGCACCTAGATAAATACCATGGCTCTCAATACCATCAGGGGTTTATTAGCTTTCAGTGTTTCTGTTAGCAAGTGTTCAGATTTCGGGCTCATTTCTTATCTAAGATATCCAACAGCAGAGCGTTGTCCTTGGGAAATCTTTTACTCGGCTTGCTATGTGCGAGTCCGGTGACAGACTACTCTAGGTAAGTGTTGAAATGCATCAGCCTGTTTGAGATTGTAACTAATTCAACTTAATCAGTTTCTAAAGAAGGAAATTGGTTAAATGACTGTTTTAGCTAAAGAACTGTCATTTGTTACGGAAGGTGAATGGAGTATTTTGCTACCCATTATATTTGGGCTGTGAAAAGTTGACTCAGTTGACCCTAAAGTAATTTAGCGACCTCAGAAGTGACATGAAAGTTCCTCATGTCTTTCCAAAGCTCTTACAAATACACGCTGCAGTTGACTCATTTTCATTTCCCCCTCAACATCAAGAAATTAGGAAATGATTCTACACACTGGCCAGTGCAGTTATAGAAGGTATTTTTATTCTTTGGAGGGTTTTTTTGGCTAATATGTGTGTTTAACCTTACAAAGGATTCTTCATGAGTACCATAAGCATTCTTTTTCCCAAGCTTGGAAAGTCCTCTTCTGTGTCTGTCTGCATCCTTTCACCTTCACCACCCAGTGCCTCATACTCAAACCAAAATAAGGACTCATTTGAGTGATGTTAGTTTTAACAGCTCAGATGATGTTGATTGAGAAAATAAACCTTCAAGTATAATTTCGGTCTAGCATATTCTTCCAGACATTCAAACTGAAGTGTTAGTACTTCAATTGAGAGTGACAAGGAAAGTGTTTCTTTGTACCACTTACGAATACATTACCACCACGGTAGCACAACAAACTAGCAATGAAGGAAAGCGGTCGTTTACATTTCAGTAGTTGGAAGGGCGTTATTTTAGTGGTTGCCTCTAATGCCAGAAATGTGCCTTTTAATTTACTCTGAAGTAAACACAGATGAGTGGGATTGTTTTTCACCACCAGTTTTCACTAATTTCTGATGAGGATGGTTAAGTTTGAATGATAGGCTTGTTACTTGCTGGGCTAATCAGTGCATAAAATCACTTGCAAAACTGAAAAGTAATTATGTGGGGTAGAATATGGAAGGGAAATAAGTAATAAAATAAAGTTAGGAAGCTGTTTGAAGATTAAAGCTGAAGATTAAACATTCATTAATAAATTATCAAAGGCTTTATCAAATGGCTAAACCTTGGAAAAAGCTTGACAACACTCCTTTGTCTGTTTTTCTTGTTTGTCTAGAATGTTTGCTTTATATAACTGCAAAAAGACTTTCTTGTTCAAGAAAAATAATTTAGTTTAAAAACATTCTGACTTTCTCCACAAGTGATTTCTGTCATTTAAAGGAAATTTTTGTTTGTAAGAGCGTACACCTGGCAAGTTTTCAGCTGTGAGGCACAGGGCTCTGCATTTTCTTTTAAGATTTTTTTTGTTGTTAGCCTTTCCAGAAGAGAACGTGATGTTTGTGTGTTACATTGCAGACTTCTTCTGCTTGGGTTTTTATGAGGTAATTTAAATACAATTTTTTTTCTTTCTTTTTTTTTTTTTTCTCCTGGTCCTGTTCTCCCTAAGAACATTTATGAATTGGTTCTGAGTCTTTATATTATTATAGTTAGTAATGTATTGAGTTGCCAGACACTGAAGTAGTCATATAGTAGACATATAATCTATAATGTACTTATTTGGCAGGACAGATACAGTAGGTACAGTGATTCCTGTTCTACAAAAAGGCATGTAGCACAAATTAGAGCTTCAGTCCTGCGCTGCAGACCTGTCCTGGGGCGGGGGAATGGGATACTCACTGAGCCAGACGACATGTGCGGTGCGTGGGTCACAGCTCAGCTACTGCATGTAGCAGTTGTTCTCGTCAGGCTGCAGATCCTACGAGGTATCTGAATTCCAGGCATTGCATTTCTCCCCTCTGACCAGTCTGTGGGCCCTGGGACTATTGTCTTAATTTTTTATTGCTCGCTACATTAGCTCATTGGCACCGTCACATAGCCCCAGGCCAATCTCTCCGACTTCCTCCTTCCTTGAGGCTAATTAGTGGTTGCTGCTGTGGTTTCTATCACCCTCTGGCCGCCTGCCTATATGTGATATAAGAAACGTGTCCTTTGTTATCCAGCACATGCTGGATTCATCTCGTCAGTCTGAGCTGGACAGGTTTGGTTAAGTCTCGTTTATTTAGGTGGTGCCTTGGATATGTTCACACCAGGTGTTGTGTATTGTGTAAATCAGAATTCTGGGCAGAATTTTAACTGGAGAGGCTAATGGCAGCCCCTCAGTAAGGTGGTTCAGATGCCCTGTAGTTATGAATATTGTAATAAAGGGAGTATTCTGCATTACCCACCTGTGGTTCTGATCTCCCCATGCCATTCATGCCAACATCTGTGTCCTCATATGGAAAGGAGCCACAGAACTCAAGTAGTTGAGTGGTTAGAAATGGGATTTTCAGAGGTGTTTTGTAGAAGCTTTTTTCTGCTGAAATGTCTTTGCCTGAAATACGGTACTTCTCCAGTAACTGAGTGTTGGCAAGATGAAACGGTGCCCAAAATAATATTCTTTTATTTTAAGACTGACACTGAAAGCTGGTTTTGTGTTTTTCATTGACTTGGATAAATATTTTAGTGATTTTAGGTTTATTCTTTTTAGATAGGTAACAACTGTAAATTGGCTGAAGAACCTACAGAACGTCAGAGAAGTAGCTACTAATTCAGTGGCACTAGGCTGAAATCCTTTCTAGAAAGCAAGACAGTTTCTTTCAGTGCTGGCTACCTCTGTACTGCCAGCTTATAAAGTCACTTTCTCAGGGACCTTCTTGCCTGAAGGCAGATACTTAATTCCTTCTGAGTGTATAGTAATGATCTGAACACCACAGTATGCCTATCTTTTTCCTAACCCGATATAAACTTATAATATATGGTTCCCATGCAAGTATTGAACTATATGATTCTATGGTAAAGAACCATTTGGGTGTATTTCTACTAATTCTCAGGTTTTTGAGATTTAAGATTATTTAGGTGAAAGA
This sequence comes from Oriolus oriolus, assembly GCA_013400235.1. NCBI lineage: Eukaryota > Metazoa > Chordata > Aves > Passeriformes > Corvidae > Oriolus > Oriolus oriolus. The sequence continues at coordinate 775,129 of VXBT01002978.1, forward strand.
GTTGTAGAGTTTTTTGACCTTTTTTGCAGGATATACCAATGGAGTACGTACCAGAAATCTTGCAGATCATATTCAAGAAAACATACCTTTAAAACTGGTGGAAACTTTCCTAGAATAGAGCTGACTTGTTTTAGAGACAGAAATGCTGATTCAGAGGGGAGCTCTCAAAATCATGATGAGAATTTTTTTTCTCCTGTACGGTAATATCTTAAGGGAAGAGAGAAAATTCAGACTTTTGATTTTAGTGGGCCTCTGTACCCAGCTCCTGTAATCCTTGTCTGTAGGCCTGTATAAATGTTTTCCTTTACTTCCTTTGAGATGCTGAGGAAGCAAAGTACAGAAGAGGGCCTCTAGGTCTTAACCACACATCCTGCACATAACAAATGAGCACTTAGGTTATTTCCATTTAGCCTGGAGTCCTGTCCTGCACCTGTGCAAATGATAGCTTGGGAGGTGGATCTGGAGTAATGCACTGGGTCGGCATGTGGCAGTGGATCAGGCTGGCATTACTGAGGCAGCATGTCTGGATGTTTCACAACACTTCAGTCTGCACTGATGGTTCGATTTAGAGACAGCAGTTGGAATTCTTTTCAGTGCTGAAAAGCTTTAAAAGTGACAAAAGTTTTGAGTAGTCCTGAGGGACCATTTTGACTCCCATGTATGGGACTCATACACTGAAAGGTTTCACAGAATTCAGGAATAATACCCACAGCATGAATCACTAATGCCATTGCTGAGTTGCTGGGATCCAGCCACGATTCCTGCATTTCTTGAATGTCGCTACTGCATCAGCTTCTCAGGACATTTTGTCCAAACACCAGGAGGTTGACAGGCAGGTCCATGTTTGGCCTGCAGCATTACTTACACTCTGGTGCTGTCAGTGATGAAACTGTATAGCACAGACTAAGAGCTGACTATAGGTGACAGCAGGTGTTCCATTACTCACTGTCTGATAACCCTTTTCTTGCCTCAGCCCCTGCTGACCAACACAATGCAACACACCGTTCCACTGGACCTCTGATTGAGTCCGTTTGTGGCACTCAGATAATGCTCTCTAGGTGCCTGGAAAATGCTTGTAGGGCTTTTTACTAGCTCCTTGAAAGATCCATGAAGGTACTGTGATTTTCTGTACTGTTTTGCTAAAACTGGATTCCTGAGCATGGAGCAGCAGCTGATGAGAAACTAGTCCTAGTTTGCTCTCTTGCAGTGTGCTGGTCGAGTATCTCAAGCTGTTTTGCACACATGGTATTGACCAGCATCATCCAGAGTCTGGGATGGTTGTGCCTGGGTCCTGGAGAGGTTTTACAAGCAGCCTAGAATCACAAAGAACAAATCAATTAAGTATCTGGCATTGCCTCCTTCCATGATATTCTGGCCTCAGTGTGTGCTAACAGCACATTACATGGGCGGTCTGCAATGAAGACTTCGTGAAGGTAGCCCACTTAGAAATTTTTAGGGCTTGTTGGTGCTGCACTCTGCAGAGCTTTGCAAAGACAGAGGAAGCAGCCTCTTGTTTCATTGTGAACATCTCTCAGGTGATTTTAATGCCTGATAGTGTACCCCTCTGCACAGAATCTGTAGTGGAAAGCTTTATGGTGTTTAAAATATTGGCAGCCTGTATATGTGCTTACCTTTGGGATAGCTGTTTGTAGTTAGTTATATTTGTAGAAACATTTATATTTATTTCTAAAAAGATATTTATGTAAAGTAATTTTGGTGGATTTTTTATATGGCTGCACATATTTTTTTTTCCTATAAAATGTGCATCTGGTATGGTCTCAATGTTTATAAATTTTTTCCATAGTGAATCATATTTAAACAGTGGATTCTTTCTTGCTTATTATCCAGGACTGTCTTCTAGGCTACTCCATATTGGTTATTTTCCCTGTTTTGTGAAACAGACAAGATGCTGTATCTTTCATAGAATCGTAGAATCATTTTGGTTGAAAAGGAACTTGAAAGGTCATCTAGTTGAGCACCCCTGCCATGTGCAGGGATATCTTGCAAGAGCAAGGGATCTTGCACTTGGCCGTTTTGAACCTCATGAGGTTTCCAAGGACCCACTTCACAAGTTGGTCCAGGTCCCTCTGAGTGGCATCCTGTCCCTCAGGGACCTCAATTCCACTGTCTGTGTTACTGATGAAGACATTGCAACCAGCTACTTAATGTTCACAGTCCTTCTGCCCATTGTACAGAGTATTCCAAACCTTACTCAGAGACTGTAGGTTCCAGTATGTAAACGGGAAGTTGTATTTCGTTTGTGGTACCACAGGTATTGTGTTGTAGTGCTGCATTAATAAGAGTAAGCCTTGGGAAAACATCTTGGATCACACTGCATTCTGTGGTGGCTGAGTAACAAGAGGATATTTGGAAGCCAAAAGACTTCTTTCTAGTTGTGAATACAGCTGGGAGCTATTGCTGTGAATGACTTTCATCTACCATTTCAAATTTTAAAGGTCTTTTGCCCTAGTCGATGTAATGTGTGATCTTTGATCTAATAAATGAAGTGGGATCCTATAGAGGGGCCTGTTAAACTTAACGTGCCGTTCTACTTGCATGCTACTGTTGCTGTTTTGTCAAGAGGGTTGGCTGTTCATACCTTGATTTTCTCAGATATATTGCACTGTAATAGTGTGTAAGTTTGTTTAGCACCTGTTCAGGATAAAGTGCTGGCAGGGCGCACGACAGAAATTGCTTTATAATGTGACCTATGAAAAAGGCTGTAGAAACATATTACAGTCCTGTGCCATTCCAGCTTGCTTCCAAGAAAAAAAATACCATTGACTCTGGCAAGATAATGTGCCCAGATATGAAATCCATCACCTTAAACAATGAGAAGCTGACATAGCATTGTAATTGTACCAGTGTGGGCATTGTGCCCAGCTGCAGATGTCTTTAGAGTTCATTGCTTTAGACAGGAATAAAATCCCAGTCTGCACGTTTGCACGTGGCTGTTGTGGAGCTGGCATGAGCTCCTGAAGAAGAGCTGGCTATTAAGAAAACAGTTATGCCTCCTGTAGCGATAATGTTAAGTCACTGATGTGAAAACATGCATAGCTATCTGGGCTGGTGCAAACTGTTGCTCTGGAGCAGGTGATGTTTAGATGTGGCCTTTTAAAGCTCTTGCACTGTTTGGTAAATGATCCCTCTTATTAGCACTAGTGAATTTTGAGAAGTAGATCTTGACCTGGAAATATTTGAAAAATGTCTTTAAAAGGATTTTAAGGTTGAAAAAGAAAACTTGCACATACTGGTTGTTTTTTTGTTTGTTTGATTGGCTGGTTTTTGTTAACTTTGAGGGGTTTGTTTTGATTCATTAAATACCAGTATGTATTTCTTAATCCTCTTGTTGTAAGGTTAGACTTGAAATCTGTCCTAGAGACTGCTGTGATAGAGTAGAAACTGTACATTTTAATTCCAGAAGTACCCACAATACTGCAAGGAGATTACGTATTTGCAGGCTTGAAATATGGAGTAGTGTGTTTATAGTATGAACATTCTGGCTACAGAGGTGTTGGCCTTGCACTGACAGAAATAGTAATAAATGTAGTAATGCAATATTATTCTCATACATGATAATCCTATTAAATAAACATTCCAGATTCAGCTCATTGTGATTTGTGAACACAAAACACTTAATCTCTTCCCTAATGTAATAGTTTGGAAGTTAGAGTAAGTGGGGACAGTCCATACTGGAAAACAGAAAGTAGGTTAGATGCTTTTAATGTTACTTGACTAAGATTCTGCAGTAGGTGGCTGATCTAAGAACTGATAGTAAATCTCATATCTTCACATGCAAAGCATAGGAATTGTAAATACTGAATGATGCAGGTTCTAATTTGAGCTTTTAGCTTCAATATTTTTCCAGTTCCTATGTTGATGATGTGATTCTGGGAGCCAAAATGACTGACTCTTGATAGAAGAAAAATAACAAATTACTGCAAAGACTTTAGGGGTACTGAAAAGTTTCAGAATATTCACATATGCAGCAGGATTCTAAGTTAGATACCACTTTCAGGCTCAATTTCTTTCGGCTTTGAAACTGGGTTTTTGTGTTGACTGAGAAAGTAGTTTGAAATCTTTTAAGATTTGGTATAATCCTTACAATACTTTTTTGCTGTGTTGATGTAAAGATAACAAAGTAATGGTTGTGGGCTTGTCAGATTTCCATTACATTAATAAAAAACCCCAACAAACAGTTACTAATTTCCAACACTACATATTAGGTCCTTTAATAAAAATTTCCCATTCTTCAGGCAGTTATTAACTGAAGGAAATTTTCAGCACATGGTTTGGCAATTGAGAAGGCAAACTGACAGTTGCTTGTGATGTTCTACGAAATGTGAACATGGGTTAAGAAGATTGCAACTCTCAATCTCACTTTGTTGGTAGTTTACATACATGACAGCATCTTGAGGTTGAAAAATTAATTATATAAAAAAAGTTTGATGCCTATGCACTTTACTGCTATGGGGTATCTTGACAATCTCTTGCAAGGAAAAAGCATTGACGTAACTTTGGACAACTGGCTAGCATTTTCATTGTGCAAGTGTGCCATGAAGACTGTCCAGATGCAGACAGGTGCCCTCAGGTCTCATGGAAAGCAAAGAAGTATCTGAAAGATGGTTCTACACTGAGTAGCAAGCAAAAATGAGGCAGTTCAGAAAACTGAGACTGATAATATGAGTAGGTGCTGGATGCAGGAGGCTGTGACGACTGTTTGGATTTCAGGAAGAGGGTGGAACAGAAAAATACTTGCACCTTTACTGTAATGAAAGAGCACTTTGTCCTCCTGTATACTATTTTCTACCCTGTTCTGTCTATATGGTGCAAGACTTCTTAGTGGAGCAATGATACTTTCATAGTCATGAAGTTTTCAGCTCTCTATGATGTATGAAAAGCAAAGTGATCAAGATTTTATATTGCATGCTGAGCAAATTACTTGGGTACCAGTGCTAATTCAGTACATCTTGATTTTCTGTATGATAGATTCACTGTGTGGGAGAGCTGCACAACAGCACTGAACAAACTCTGAGAGTTGTTTATGCAATTTAGAAGACTTTGGAAGGTAATTTCATTAATCCCCTGCTGATCCTGCTCTGAAAAATCTGTATTAGCCAGAGAACATAAATACGTGAAGACTTCCAAAAGCTCCACGTACCTGCAATTTTACTAGTGCTAGGAAACTGTTTTCCATATTCAGTCTGTTTCTTGAAGCAGAATTAATAACCTGATTTCAAATAGCTTTACCACTCCAAGCTGTTCTTCCTCAAGTATTTACATAGATTGCATACACTTGCATACTTTACGATATAAATTTGGTATGCACACTTCCTGATTATGAAGAAGAAATAATGTCTTAATAGCCGTAACATCTATAGCAAAACACTTCAGAGGAAGTAAGTTTTTGCTATGCATGGCAGTCTGATAAATGAGGCAACTACTTACGAATTTGTTGTCTCAGTGTTTCTTTTTTACATCAAAGGTGTCTATTTTTACCTTACATTATTTTTTTTCATGTACTGAATGGTGAAAGTTACGTTATTGTGCTTCAGAACATGAACTCAGTCTTACAGATGGACCAGTGGCACTGCTAGTAATGGTGCTACTAAGAGCAACTGGGTTTTGCGTAAGCATTTTGTTCTCTAGATTTCGTGTGCTTTATAGACTAAATTGTAATAGCTTGTGTAGTAAACACGTGTTTTTGTCTTTGTTGGGTTTTATTTTTAGAGGAAAGTTTGCTTATATCTTGTTACTCCTTAGAAGAGGTGAAACAGTAACATTATATTGAAAGCCTGAATAATCAAAATCAGGGTTAGATCATAGGGTGCTGGTTGCGTTTACTGATTGTTCCGTAAGTGGAGAAACAAACTGTTTTGTTGGCTATTGTGATAATGAGATCCCAAAATGCAGAAAGCTTCTCCCCCTCCTCCCTTTCCCCACAAAATGTTTGGTTTTAGTAGGTAATAACCACATGACACAGTATCTGGGTGTCAAAGTACTCTTCATGGTGAATTCAGCAAGAGTTTCAAGAGCTTAAGGATGAACAGGCCACCCCTACTGAGCTCCTATTGAGCCTCTAAGTGACCCTCTTGCAGATTTCTGTCTTCTCATCTCTCCTCATCCAAAAGCAACTTTAATGGTACATGTCTGACATCACACCATAGCTGAGTGATGTTCTTTTGCACAGGAATCAATACAATCTTTCAAAGGGGTAGATCAATAGCGAGAGGTCTGCCTTTATCTAATAAGTGAATGTTGCCCTAATTTCAAATTGTTCATACATTTGTTGTCTTTAAGTTTTCTCATAACAGTTTCTGAATGTTTCTATTACCTAATTCAAATAAGGTGGTTTGGACTAGAGACTCATACTCACTAATAATGAAATTTGTGGAGTTTGTTTTTTTCTGATTGTATTTAATTGTTAACTTGGGCAACATGAATTGTTTGCTCTCACCAACAGCTTGTGAAACTACATGAGTGAAGAGTTGCAAATAACAGCAGTAAAAATTTCTTGCTTCTCCGAGTTTCTTTACTGTGTTATAGTGAAATTGCTAAACCTTGCAATAATATGGTTAATATTGGCTCTCTTTTAGTTGTGCCTGACTTACCTGAAGACTGGGTAGACTTTCAGACTTGGCATTGTGTGGACCACAAGACGGGGCTGCCTCCCCTGGGTCTGCCAAACCTTGCTTCCTTTGCTCTGTGTGTGTGTGTGTGCGCTCTGGCGCTGTCTGCTTTGTGGCTGTATTTGAAAGGCCACAGCAAACAGGTGGCTTCCAAGTGTTTCTTCAGTTTGGATAGGCTTTTGCTGATTGCATTCACTGTCACTTTAACTAGGGTAGATATTGTAGTCTTAATACAGAGGTGATGTTTGGGCTTTGATATTCAGCAGATGGTCATGACGTTGTAGTAGAGTATCTGAGAAATAGTGCCAGACCCCCTAGCGTGCTTGCTCGTGAGTGGCATCAAGGAGTTAGTCCATGCCTTTGTCCAAGAGAAATCATTCCAATTGCTGTCTGGCTTGCCAGGTAGGTTTGTATGCAAACTATAACATGTTCCTAATATCATTGCCAAGTTAGTATTTTGTTCAGGAGTTCATGTCACTGATTTTGGGATCTAAGTAAAGCTGTAGCCTTTTTTTTTTTTCTGCCTGAGAGCTCTGCACAGATGTTTTCACAAGAAGAAGACTGGACAGTTTTAGCAGGTCTGTGGCCCTTGCTAGGACATAGCTGTAACTGTGAGGGGGTATGAGGATGACTCACTTCCTGACTCAGAGAGTCCTTGAAGTTTAAACTTTAAAAGAAGATTTTTTAAATTACTACTTAACCTTGACAGGGCTTACGAGTATAGCTTCCCATTATATGATGGATATAGCATTTCCCTGCCTCTAGTAAAATGCAACACTTAGTCATAGCGAAGTGCTAATGTTTAACTTCTTGTAAGTTCTACTCTCAGGATATTTAGGTACAGCACCATATAAATTTATTAACTCTGGACAGCATTTTAGATGCAATGCAGAGCCTAGTGCTTTTCAACATCCCCTTCTTTTAAGGCTGTGTTAAGTCATGCTGTCCAGTTTCACTAAGAAAGATGTTTGTAAAAAGTGGTTTATTCCTTTTGTGACACATTGCATATGTCACATCTGGGCAGGTTAAAAATGTAACTCTTACTCAAACATCTGTTCAAGGAACAGCCTTCCATTATGATCAGCTCCCTGAAGGTTTGGTTGTGATGCTGAGAGCCAGATTTTCAATAGTTCTGCACATCAGACTTCATGCAGCTTGACTTGTAGGTAAAAAGCCAAGAACTCATTGTTTCCAAGCTTGTTATGCATTATTGTCATTTCACTCCAAATGTTATTGCTACCTACTGGTTGTGGAAAGCTGCAGTTGTGTTTTGTAGGTAGAAGACCAAAAGCAGATTGCCCTGTTTGCAGTGAGGTGTGTTGCCTTTGCAACTGGCTTACATTCATACCCACTCATGCATGGATACAATTAGAAAAATATGCTGCTATCTATGAATTTGATTAACTTTATTGACTTAAGTCCCAGCTTTTACTCTGTGCTAGTAGTAGGTATGTAAAAACTTTGTTAATGTCTTTATTTAACTCTCTGAAAACACCGTGAGTAAATTTTGTGCCTAATCTTCGTGCATAAATAATAATAGGTTATGTGTTACTAGTGTGTTATTTATTATCTTATTTACAGAGCAGCATATGTAAACTATTATATGTTAGAGGACAGTTAGCTGTGTAATATATTATGAAGAATATCCGTGACATTGCTTTTTCTTTAAAACTGTGCCAAATCTCAAGATGCTTCTTTTAAATTCAGCACTTGTCCAAGTAAAAGCCCCACCGCTTCAGGGGAAGATTTGCCTCAGTCAAAGCTGATAAGGCCCTCTGGAATTGCCTTAAAGTAGAAAGCTCTTCTGATTGTGTACTTGACTCTGAGTGTATATTTGTGCGTCTGGCAGTCTAAAATGATAGATCAACTCCATGTGCTTTGCTTGAGATGGAATTTTTTTACTTATTTATGCTGCTAGTTCATTTTCTCTGTGCGGGTAAAGGATGAGCTATACAAACTAATATGAACAGTCGTTAGATTTTTGGAATCTCTTATTATGTCACGAGAAAGATCTTGATAAAAGAAAAGGGCACAGGTTCCACCTGTGAGAAGGCAATAATAGAGTGGATTAAGTTCTTTAGGTTCAACATGGGGTTACAGTTGGCTGACAAAGTTACAGCATTGGATGGTTTCCAAGCTACCGTAGATACAGCTGGTCACAGAGAAGCAGCTGAGAGCATCCATTCTCTTGTGCTCCTTTCTGCAAGTTCTCCATATGTGGGATGTGCACTAAGATTTACATTTATATCAGACAATTTTTGAAACTTAAAAATAGTTGAAAAGATATAACAAAACAAGTCACTGCAGTAGTAAAAGAGACTTTTATCTATTAATTCTTTAACCTTACTCTGAGCCTGACCTAGTACAACTTCACTTGGTTATCCTCTTAAATTATGAGGGAGACCTGCACAGCAAGAATAATCCAAGTTCTGGTTGTTTTGGCATCTGCTGGAGTTGTCTTTTATTGTCGTTATGCACTGCACTCACATCTCAACCTGAAGTAACGTCCAGTGGATGAAAGACAAGCTGCTATATTTCATGAGTGTAGTCTCATGAGACTGTTTAAAGCATGGGAGATTGCCCTTTCTTTGAAGATTTTTTTGGGGGGGAAAGTTTGCTATTGGAAATAATCGAGACGATGAAGCAGGATATAGCCTAGGATAATAAAAATATTTTACTGGTGTCTGTCAGATTGAATATGTGTCTCCTTAGGAACCAGAGCCTCTATCACTGCTAAAGTTCATAGGCAGCTGTAAGATGTAAACCAAAGTGAATATATTGCTTCCTCTCTATCGTTTTTGGTCTTTTGCAGTTATATACCTCCTGTGTTAATTCAGGTAAAGTATTTTGAAGCATTTGTCTGCAGTTTGTTGTTTCCCCCTTCTATAGGTGAATGGTGCATCAAGAGAGGGAATTTTTTTTAGATTATCTAGGAGAGACAGACATTTGTAGTTCGGGAGTAAGGCAATCCTAGCACAGTTTTTATTTATGTATTTACTTTTGCTTGTTAGCAATAATTGTGCTGGTTTGCTGCTGTTATGCAATAGAGGCTTATTGAACCTTTTAAAAGCACTTATTATTTTTTGTAATTAGAACTAACTTGTGCAGCTGTCACTAAGCTCCTCGTCAGATGATATATTTATTATGTTAGAAATGAGAGGAGGCACGTGAGTAAGACTTTGAAAGGAATATGCACTGCTCAGGGTAGGGTTTTATGTTTAAATGGATGATCAGCGTGTGTGTGAGACCAAGATGATTGCAGTACCAGTGCCTGACTAGTTATGTGCTGCCTTTAATCCTGTGATATTGTGTTTCATTGTCTCTCAGTACACTACTGTCACAACTGAAATAAAAACCCTCTGAATTCAATGAACACTTTAATCTGTCATCATAATCACGAACTCTTGTCAATCATGACTTAAAAGTTAAGCATGCGGATCAAATCTGCAGTAAGAGGAGACACCTGGACTCCACAATGTAAGTGGAGATAGTCTAGGATGCTAAAAATTTTTTCATTTGTGTTGTACAGTTTTAACTGAATATGGTGTTGATATTATTGTTCCTCATCTTTAAAAGTCTGGAAAGGTCACTCAGTGGCTTTTCTGAAGAAAATTTTTAGAATAAAATGAAACTGTGATGGGAATTTTACTTGTTCATGGCAATAATTTGGATTTTAGGTTTGCTCTTGAGCTGAGAAGAAAAATCAGAGTATGTGGAAAAGTTGGGTACCTTATAAAAATATGCTCAGGTTTACAAATGGCACTAGAACTGAAAGAGACTGTAGTCACTTAAAAATACTTTTGTTAATTAAAACCTGTACTTGTTGAAAATTGTAGCAAAACTCCCATTCGGTGATGAGCAGTCGGAGTAATCTCAATTGTGATCCTTTGGTAATTTTCTTTTCATTACTGCCGGTGAAAATAACATCACCAGCTGTGATCTGGGCTGTGAGGACCTGACATATTGCTGTTAGCACTGCCTCTCCCTTGTCATTGTGAGACTGGGTTCTCAGTGGCTTACCTTTTTGCCAGAAAGCAACTGCAGTCTGTTGTTTTTTCTTTGCAAGCAGGACCAGATGTTTAAGAATGAGAGCTAAAGGAAACATATTCTGGCTTTACCTCCTCTTTGTGAATTAAGTCTCACATAGCTGTAATTTGGAGTGAAAGGCTGAGATTTAACCTTGGCTGGTATCAGGTCTATGTGACTTTCTGCTATTGTCATGTGTGGTTAAAAGATGATAACCCAACTTTCACAAAGTTATAAGCCTTGGAAAAATCATTCTTTTCATATGCTGAACATATCCCATGTTTGCACTGAGCTATTCCAACTGTTCCAAAGCAAAACCAGTGGCCTGTGTTTCATCTACCAAGAGTACTGAGAGTGTGTCTAATCCTGATGTGGGTGCTTGAGCAGGACTTTTTTCCAGCTGTTGCACCTAGCTGCTGCTATAATGGGCCTGGTAGCTGAGAGCCGTGTGGCCAGCAAGAAAAAAGAATGCAAAAAAAAGAGCAAAACAAGCAAACAAAATCAGATTGGTGAAATGTGAATGGAAAAAGGACATGAGGAATGTGGTGGGAAGTTACAGCAGAAGGAATAAATTAATGTTGGACTTGTGAGGAAATAGAAAAAGCCTTTTTAAGTCTACCGTGGTGTGGGGATTTCAGCCCTGGTGTGGCCCACACATCTAAGCCTATGATCATACCGCTGTGACATGGGAGAGATGTCGTTTTGTCTTGAGGAGAGGAGAGATGTACACCTTTGGTAGCTTGAGGAAGCTTTGAGGTCATGGGTTCCCTCAGGTCAGAGTGAACCTTCAGAGGGAGGAACGACCAAATGCACATGCAAGGCCGTGAAAGGCTTAGCTGAAAAATGACTCAGCCACAAGTAGCATGAAAGCCACACCCAGGATGGATGGCTGCTCCGTGCTACTGCATGGAAGGGTGCCTGCCACTCACTGGGGCTGAGGGAGGTGGAGAAGTCCCCATTTCTCAGCTACATGACCTGGAATGCTGCAGTCCTTCTCTGTCGTGACCTGTTGGCGTTACTCTGTAAATAGTAGGGAAGGAATGACTCATTCTTGGACATTATAATTTGACTCTCTACTTGAGACCTGTTGCATCCAAAGCACTGCATTTGAGAAGGATAATATGCTTTACACTGTTGTTTTGTTCTAATTATTTGTCATTTTTCTGATGACAGAACTTTGATACTGAGTTATGACTTCCTAAAGGTGGATGGAGGATTAGCTTTTAAGGACTTGTGATGCTGAGGATTTTGCTTCTATACAACTACAATTGTACCGTGTAGTTACTTTACCATCTGGCTGGCTGTGTGTCCTCAAAAAGTGTGTAAATTTCTTTCTGAAGTTAATTTAAATTCTGTTGAGGCTGAAGAATAATTTAATTCTGATACATTATTTCTTATTTCATCCACATTATTATCTGAAAAAGTTAAATGAAGCTTAAATAGTTTTTCTCGATATGACATATGCTTTTTGCATCATAGGGCCAACTATTGATATGGCATGATAATAATACAATGGAATGGCCAGTTGAAATGATAATACTTTCATGCCTTGCTAGTATAGAATAGCTATCCCTACATGCTTCAGCTGTCCCTCAGCAATATTTGTCAGCCAGGTGATAGCAGCTATTTTTGTGTTTGCAAGATGACCATGTGTGCTTGGAGTGTTATATGTTCGTTAAAATAGTTTAACAGCCTTACCAATAAAATTTAGTCTGTAAGAACCATCAAACTGTTCCAGCTCAGGCTACTGGGATCTATTTCAGTCTACTTAAGCAAAATAAATCGTAATTATATCTGGATACAAATGCTGGGATCTGACGTGCATGATTTCATTGGTTGCCTTATAAATGTGAAGCTTCACCTCTGACAGTATGTTAACTATAATCAGTTACTTGTGTTCTGCCACAGCTCTGTGGTGATGCAGTAACATGTAAAAAATGCAAAGTTCAAGAACCTATTCTTTCTGCACTGTTAAGTCTTCCTAAAATGAGCTCACGTAAGCAGCAGTGTTCCTTACCCCAGTCCTTCTACTACTAGACAAAAAAGACAAAGAGAAAATGCCATTATGATTGAATTTTGGGACTGTAACACATTGTGAGACTTCTGTGGTTCAGGAAAGTTTTGGTGTATGTATGATTATGTCAGTGAAGGCACTCCTAAAACTACAGCTGTGGCCAAGGACTTGGCCAGCGTGTTGGCATACATAGGGATAAAGTACAATGCAAAATATGCTGTAGCTCTGTGAGGTAAACCAGTGGTTCCACTTTTGCTGGAACATTTGTCACTCCTACAGAACATGAAAACAACAATAACATAAAAATGCAGAGAAAAAAAACGGTGGGAGGAGGACTTGTAGACAGAACAACTTGCTGTCGCACCTCTTACCTGTGTTAATAAGGTCATGTGTGATATCTGTAGAAAGAAGATATCCCACCTTATGTTGTGGCTTTAAAAGAGGACACGTGCACCTGGTATTTCAGGTAGTGTTTAATGAACCCAGGCTTCAGGTTAGAGTGGGAACTGATAGCCAGCAGAGCACCTAAAGGTGAATATCCATTAAGAACTGAAGCATCTAGCCCCAGGGAGCAGCACCAGAAGCAAAGTTCTCAGGCAGCTTCAACCTGAAGAACTATCTGAGGGCTTGGCAGGGAAATCCTGACTTCAGGTACTCCAGTGCCTGGATCTGAATAGAACCAAACAGGTGTAATACATTCATGCCAGAAAACTATCTGTGAGGAGTGCAGCTGGAGGGAGAGAAGTGGAAGTTGTGTGGTGTTTAGGGAATGCTCCTAACCATTACTGTGAACTCTCTGCTGTAACTGTTACAGAAGGAAAGCATCTTTGGACTTAGAGGTGAGATGGAAAACAGCTGGTGACAATTCGTGTACCTCACAGCTCCGTCTCGGGACTGATGCTCTTTAATATCTCTGTCTCTTGCAAAGACAGCAAGATTGAGAGCACCCTCAGCAAGTTTGCAGATGACGCGAACTGAGCAGTGCAGCTGACACAACAGAAGGACAGGATGCCATGCAGGGGGACAAGGACAAGCTGGAGAAATGGGCCCACGAGAACCACGTGGGGTTCAACAAGACCAAATGCAAAATGCTGTACCTGGGTTGGGGCAATCCCAGACATGAGTCGAGACGGGGAGAAGAACTCATTGAAAGCAGCCCTGTGGAGAAGGACTTGGGGATTCTGGTGGATGACAAGCTGGACATGAACTAACAGTGCGTGCTCATGGCCCAGCAAGCCAACCCTGTCCTGGGCTGCATCACACGAACTGAAGCCAGCAGGTCGAAGGAAGCGATCNAGTGAGGGACCTGGAGTGACGTGTCCAGCTCTGAGATCCCCGGCATAAGGATATAGATCTGTTGGAGTGAGTCCA
>VXBT01002979.1:0-34021 GCA_013400235.1 Oriolus oriolus
TGGCAGAGACAAGGTGTGATGAGAGCAATGCCCATTTCCTGTCTGTCTGCGCTGCTAAAGGGCAGGGGGTAGAGAAAAACAGAAATGAAGTTGAGCCCGGGAAGAAGGTAGGGGTGGGGGAAAGGTGTATAAAAGATTTGGATTTATTTCTCATTAACCTGCTCTGGTGTGATTGGTAGTAAATACATTAATTTCTCTGAGTCTGTTTTGTCTATGACAAAATGTCTTAGACATTGGTGAATGATCTCCCTGTCCTTCTTGTGACCTGTGTGTGTCTTTTGTTGTATTTTCTCTGCCCTCCACAGGCTGAGGAGGGGAGTGACAGAGGTTTTGGTCTGCACCTGGCACCCAGCCAGAGTCAATCCACCATGCTGTTTGACCATGTATTTGTCACATATATGACTCTTATTGAAATAAATAATGTCTTCATGAACAAAATCAATTTTTGCGACTACAGTTTAACGGCAGCCTAAATAAATATTTGACATCAGCCATATGATATGTTACAGGCTTTTCAGGAGTGAAGGAGGTCAATGACAGTCATTAAATATTTAAACTTTAAAGTAGTCCCATGTGGGATTCTTCATATTTTACAGTTTGAGCAAAAAATTGGAAGTATAGAAGCATGCCGATCTGTCTGGGTGCAGACTGCTGCGCTGACAGTAGTACAAAAATGCGGATTCATGAAACCCATGGCATTTATCATTATGTAGCTTAGCTTGTTTGTATCTCTTTTATAGATCTAGAAAGTAAATGTCTTATTACATACAATAGATTGGTATTTTATAGCAGAAAGAGAACTGAAGTCTCAACTGCTGTAAATTATCAAACTGCAGATTTAATGTATTGGCCAGGATGTTTATTTTGCTGGAAAACAGAATCTGGAATGATCTGAAAGATGAGTATGTAAGAGGAACTTTCCTAGCAGGTAAGAATCATAGAATTGCTGAGGTTTGAAGGGACTTTGAAGGACGTATAGTTCAGAACCCTTTGCAATGGACATGGGTACCTTCCATGTGGACCAGATTGCTCAAAAGCCCTTCCACACTGGCCTTCAACAACTCCAGGGATGGGTCCAGTGCCTCACCTCTCTCATAGGAAGAATTTCTTTCTTACATCCGATTTAAATTTACCCTCTTTCTGTATAAAACCTTCACCCCTTGTCCTGTCACTACAGGCCGTTGTGAAAAGTACCTCTCCATCTTTCTTTTAAGACCCCTTTAGATACTGGAATGCAGCTGTAAGAACTCCCAAGAACCTTCTCCATGCTGAACAACCTAGTCTCAGGTTCTAATATAAGAGATTGATCATTTTGGGTATCTGCTGGGATCCCATATTTCCTGAACTGAAACAAGACATTAAATTTCTGTTACACTCGGTGGGCAGAATGAAAAATAAAGAGTCATTTGATGTTAAAATGTGAAATAGGAGTCAGTTTCCTGACTGAGGAAGTATTTTGTGTTGGTGGTTACAATTTGAAGACATACATGTATTTACTGTAAGCCCTCAATTTCTCACTTTGCTAAAATGTGTTCTTTTTTTAGTAAATGAGATCACCTTTCCATATATTTTCTGCAGTTTTAGTATCTTTGAGTCAGCAGCACAGAGTTTCTTGTGAGTCAAGCTGATGAACGTTCTCCTCTGATAATTCCACACTGGAGTGCAGAGATAGTGACTTCTTTCTTACATATTTTGTTTTGGAGGCCATTTTACAGGTTTGCAGAAACCTGCATTGCAGGCTATTAAGAAAGATAAGCAAGAGTTTAGTTTTCTACAGTTATCCACAAAGAGACTTAGTAATCTTCCCTTCAGCTGCGTTTTGCTCTGCTAAAAATGAAACAATTGTTAGAAAGTTAGCAGAGTTGATTTTAATGCCATTCCTGCAGAGTAAAACTCTCTCATACTTTCAATGTGTTGTGTTAAGTTTGGCAAGAGTCAGTTGTCTGGACTTGCTTTATACACAGACTGTAAACATTTTAGGGGGTAAGATTAAGATTGTAAGCATTCTTGGAGGAAGATTATCCTATCTGTTTTTGATGGATATAGCAAAGTCAGATCCTATTTTATGATCCTATTTTATGTAAATACTAAATAATGCTGATATAAATAAATATATTATTTATTAGTTTTTAATGTAATTCCTGTTCATCTTTGTTTACCCATTCATTAGCTTTATTTCACTGGATTTTTTCTTGATTTCTTCCGAGATTAGAGGGGAGGAATAACAGACCTTAAAGAAATTGATTATGTCCGTCAATAGAGAAACTTAAGGCCCACTACCAGTGTAGCCTGGATGTTTATGAGGACTTTTGAAACACAGAGGCATGAAGAGCTACAAATAATCGCATTCAGTACATATGGAGATTTCTTATATAAGGATACACAGATATGTACTTGGCATCACTTCACAGGGAATACTTTCACTACAGGCTGTCAAAATTTCTACTTCAGTGTAAATTTTTTATTCTGTAGGATCAGACCTAGGTTTACCAAATGCATGAAAACGTGATAGATTCCCTTTCATTGCTGCAAACCCGCTTTGCTCTCCCTCCTGTATCTTGCCATTCAAAAAAGCTGAACTCGAAACAAACAGGGTATATATCTCTTTGTCTTCTCCTTGTAGTTCATTACCTTATGAATATATAACTCTAGAAATTAGTTATGGTTAGGAGAAATTAAAATGAATTGGCACCTAAACCTAATTAAATAGGAATAAATATTAGAATAAATATTAGGATAAATAGGTACCTATTTTCTACTTGCTGAATTGCACATAGTTCTGGAATAAAATTCAGAATTATTCTTTTCTCTCTGGTGACCAGTGACAGGACCTGAGGGAACAGCATGAACTTGTGTCAGGGGAGATTTAGGGTGGATATTAAGAAAAGGTTCTTCACCCAGAGGGTGTTTTGGCACTGGAACAGGCTCCCCAGGGAAGTGGTCACAGCACGAAGGCTGACAGAGTTCAAGGAAAATTTGAACAATGCTGCCAGACACGTGGCACAAGTCTTGGGACTGTCCAGTTCAAGACCGCAATTGGACTTGATGATTTTTGTGCATCACTTTCAACTAGGGTGTTCTGTACTTCTGTGGAAAAAAATTCTGTGCTCATACTTTCTGAGCAAAACCAATATCCAGTCTTGAATTTTAGTAAATTAATTTTAAATAATTTTGAAGAAATTTTTATTACAAATTCTAAAATTTTCTTATTTTTATCTGCAAAACTCAAGCACAATACGAATCAGTGCATTAGAAACATGTTTCTTTTTGTCTCACAGGAAGCTAGGCAAAACTCACATTTACTTACCAACTTTGTGTGCAGTGTAGTATGAGTGCCTGTCACCCAGACAATTAGTTCATAACCTATGGAATGTATCCTGTATTCTCTTGTGTGTCTGTGTGTGTGACAGTAACTGCTGGCTAACTAATAAGACTCGGTTATGGTTACTTGGTATGATGAGTCTTTGCTAGAGCAGAGGTACGAGTAATATCCACTTACCCAGCCAACTTTGAAACAGTCAGCACTGATCTAGTGGATAAGGAGCTGAGCTTGCAAACTTTTTATTTTTGGAAGCTGTTTAACCAGTAACCTGGTCACAGTGCTGTGTGTGTGCTTCTCAACCTGAATATGAAAATGATGGACCAAATCTTCAATTTATGTAAATTTAAGCAGTATCACTATTACTACTAAGTTTCGACCAGCTTACAGTAATGAAGAAATTAGGCTGCTTATTTAAGAAATCAGTTCACCTGTTTGTAGTATGCATGCTTTCTCAGTTTCAAGAAAGGGAAAATATTTTACATAATTAGAGATATGTCATGGGTAGAATCTCTTGAACAAAATATAGTATCAATTCTAATTAAGTGGAAAAACAGTATTTTCAAAACACTCCAGTCTTCAAAGATTGCCTAACTGGAATGATCTTTGACAGAAATTTAGTTGTGTCAGAAACCTAGTCAAGTTTGGTAGCAATGTGGCAGTTCAGAAAAAAAAATGTTCTACCAAAATCTCTACTTGTGTTAATATGCGTGCATGTTTACTGGGCCATATATTGGACAACCTTCATTTTGTGAACCTAACTGTAAAAATCTGTAGAAGTTCTGTAGGTGTTTTTTCTTGAAAAGCAGTACTGGTACTGTCATCTTTCACGATCATACAAAGTCTAGAAGTGTGGTCAGAACGCTGGCTCTATTTAGGAGTACCAGGCAGCAGGTTTTCTTTGGCACCAGTATTTCATCTGTTGTGATCTAAAGCAAAACATAGTGTATTGTTCACAGCATTTTAAGAATCTAATACCTTCATTCTTAGAAAAGCAGTTAAAAACAGAAAGGCAAATCCATAATGGGTTTAATCATCTACATGAAATACCCAGGGTGTAATTTATTTCAGTGCTCTGGTTGTTAAGTTTCTGCATCATTTACTTAAGCAACTCAGTTTTATGGTGGCCTTTTTAGACAGTCATCTGATCTTGGGAGTAAGGTAGCTGCTCCTAGAAGTAAATGTCTGGACAACAGAGGTAACTGTATGACTTTTTAATCTGTTCGTCATTGTTCATTTACACAAAACTGTGCACACCTGCATGACTTTCACTGTCCTTTTATTTCTTTCAGAAAAGAGGTTAATTTAGTCAGCCCTGAAAAGTTCACAGTGAATCAGAATGTGGGGAAGAACATGAGTATTTTCAAATAACAATGATGCAGACAATTAGCTCTGGCTCCAGAGTGTAACATCCAGTGTTTTTTCACTTTGCAGTGTTTGGCAGTTAAAATTACTTTGTCATAGGGATCCTACCTTTTAACAGTGTAATGCTTTAGTTGTTGGACTAATTTCATACTCTTTTGCTGTGGTACAGAGGAATCACCTGTAAACAAGATAAGAAAGAAATTGAGGGCATGGTGGAAACATTCACTGGGAAACGATCAGAAAGCTTAAGAAATAAGCCCTTACTTCGATCAGAAAGGACTTAAATTCTCAGATCTGAGAGAACAGGGGAGGCTCAAGATATGTATCGGATAAAGAACTCAGTTCCACTTGAAAAAAGAAAATGTGCTGGTGGGTTGAAAAAGAAATTTGACATTCAAGTGTTACAGGAGATTTGAACTTGGAGGTCACCAGTATGGAAAGATTAACACGCCTATACGAAACCTCATTTTGATAGTGACAAAACTAACATCTTTGTAATGGATTGCAGAAAGCAGGGGAGCTAAGCGTGTGTAATGCAGTATGGATTGGTATATGTTTTTTGGTGAGAGATTACAAGGAATTTGAAATTTCCATTGTTCGATAGTTGTGTCAGTTCTGAAGTTGGAAATAATTGTGACTGTTTAGATATGCTCTGGCTACCTTAACCATTAGGCAGACAGTGTCGGCTGATTCTCTGCAAGGTCCATGTAGTTACTTTTTTGCCTGCTTGAGGGATCTGTGGCTAACAGTTAATGGTACTGCCTTACCTTAATTAAAACTGACTAGGACATGTGTATATGACTGTAATTACAAGATTTACTGCAGTATGGGTAAACTCAAAGGTGAGGGATGCTTTTGACACTATTTAAAGCGTTGGGGTTTTTTTCTGGTGCTGTAAATATGCACGTTAGCCTTATGCTCTCAAATGCAAAATCATTCTTTTATTTTGTTCATTTTCTTTTTTTCTCTTTTTTTGCTGTGGTAAGTCATATAGTCAGCTCTATAAGTTCGGATTTTTTTTTTTTTTTACATGTCTGGTAATCTATAACCCTGCTCTGAAAGCATGATCATTTCCTTGGAAAAACAGCAGTTCTTGACTATAGAAGGTGAAGTATGTATTTTTTAAATTAAGCTACCTCAAGGTTTTTTTCTTGTATTTCTTTCCTCTGAATTTATATTTATAACACAAAATAATTTACTAAAAACCTGGTCCTGTATACACTGTATTAATGTCTCCATTCTTGGTATCTGTATATCCGGGCATATAGCTCTTTGTCTCCAGGAAGGAATAGTTGCAAACATCCTGCTGCTCTTGTCCTAGTAACATGGAACAACTTCAGAGAAACTACTACATTCAGTAAGCAAGAACCTTAAAAATGAACAGAAAACACATGGTTAGTTCATTATGTTTGTAGCTTCTGATACCAGATAGAATATCACAGGTTGGTTCCTTGACCAGTAGAGGCTCCTGCATTGGGAAGAGTGAGAGCTATACTTGTAACTCTACCCAGCAGATATATTCCTGTATACCCATGCACAACTAAATACATAATCACAACAAAAGACACGTATATATATTGTTGTTACGCTACAGGCTGATACAAAATTTAAGCATGTTGGTATCAACTTATTATACTGCTATCTGTTGAGGAGGGAGAGAGCACACAAAGGTTTAAACCTTTTATTTTTAATTAAATGTGTTGCTGGGGTTAGGGCCAAACACATAAAAAATACATCTGGTACTTCAGCGGGCTGATTTTCATCTCTGTCAGTAATAATTTTATACTAATTCTTCTCCCCACCTTCCTTTTGTTTCGGTACAATATATTGTGTTACATTGTATTATTATTACAGTAAGAAGTTAAGAGTACTGAAGCCAAAAACTTCAAAGATCTTTTTTCCTGGAGTTTTTTTGAAAGCTGTCTGCTTTTAAAAGAGGATTTGTTTTACGAGAGCCAGCATCAAAGTCTAACTTCTCAATTTTTATTGCTAACTCTAATTAGAATTTTTTCCAGTTGTGTGTGCCAGCTTATGACACAGTAATATGCCAAATTATTGAACAACCAGAAGCTGCTTTTCTAAAGGCATTCAGTGAAGGAACAATACATGTAGTAATTGATTCTTGTGATTTATGAACAATACAGTAATTCATTCAAGAGGTTTTACTATTATTTTATGAGAGGCATTGCATGTTAAAGAACATAAAGATTAAATTACAACTTTCCAGGCAGGCCTTGGGAGCAAGCAACTTTTATACACACTAAAATCAAAGCTTTCAAACACTCTTAATGTTTTACTAAAGATATGTGACTGACTGGCAGTATAGTAACATGTAAAGATCTTGCTTTTACTGAAATTTTTACTTCAGTGGACCTGAGATTCATCTTGGTTTAGGTTGTCCCTCTGCCTTGTTTCACCATTAATTTCTGCTTCTCTTTTGCTTTTTATCATTTCCTTTTTTTCATGAAATGAGCTATTTTTTAGCTTGTTTCTTATTCCTGTCTTTCCACAGCCCAATTCATTTTATATTTGGATATTCAGGGTAGCTATTTTGAGTTCTGTTTGGTGACCTGCCATATCCATTGCATCCCCAGCTACAGTAATCTAACCTCACATGCATTTGTGTCGGTAATTTCAGTTTTGTTGTGAGAAACTTATTTCTGGTTATATTTTTATATTCAGAAGGAAAAAATCAGAGAAAAATTAAGAAGTTTTGCAACAATGCACATCTTATTCCACCTTTTGTATTCTTTATATAAGCAGATTGTAGCTTTGATGATGGAGTGCAGTGACTGATCACTTGGTATTTTCTACATTTTGAATGGGCCATTGAGGTTCAGACATACAGAAATATGAATCCATTGACAGCAAACCAAAGTTCTCAATTCTCTTCAAGCACAATCTGCCATTTTCATGTATACGTTCAAGAGCTTGCTGAAACTTGATGCAGAAAATACAATTTCCTTAAATCTCTAATTTCTGAACATGCATATTAGATCTAAACATATCTGTACATATTTACTGTTACATAGATGAATATTTTAAGTGACTGTTATAATTAACATGGTTTCTTAATTGAAGCATTCAATTCCCTTATTTAAATGGACACACATAATATTAATTATATACCACTGAATTTGAATTATAATGCAAGGTGATACATTTTGCAGAAATAATTTATTATCATTTATTGAAGATAACTGCTTTGAGTACATACCTCTTAGTGTCGAAACTAGCAGTTCTTGCTCAGTACACTTGTGCAGTGTGAGCTCATGTCCTTAGAGAAAAGAGTGTTAATTAAACCAACATTTTGCAATACTGATATGCAGAGGACTGCAGTTTTCAAAGACTATTAAGTTTTTCACACAACTAACAATTTCCACTGACACTTTAAATTTAGATTTGAGTGTAGTTTGTTTATTCATTTTTGTTTTCTTTGCGCTGATAGAAGTGTCACTCGTGTAGTAAGTAGATAGGACTTAAACTGGAACATTTCATTCAATGCATGAGCACAAATCCCTACACAAATTTTGTAAATACAGTGGCGGCAGCGACTGTAATACTCCTCCCTATGTTTTGTGACATAATCTAAGTAGCATAATCCTGGAAGTAAGTAAATTGAGACATGGAGGTTAAGTAATTTGCCTGAAGCTAAACAGCAAGCAATTAACAGAGATGGGATTAGAATTACAGAGTTTTGGCTGTCAGCCCTGTCTTCTGTCCAGGAGCCAGCTGCCACTTTCAGTGCTTTTGGCTTCCAGTTCTATCTCTTGAGACTAAACTTCAGTGAATTTGCTTTCCTCATACTACTTAGAACGAACTTAAAAGGAAGTATGACTAGGACTTACTTTTTTTTTTGTTTTTATAGTAGCTGTAAAGAATGTATCTGCCTTTGCAAGAAAAATGAAGAATGAAATCCTTGTTGGTAGTCATATTTTACTAATTTCTACTTTTCTTTTGAAGATGGGCATGAATCATGCTTTCTAATTATGATAGAGATTTCAGAGTGAAAATCTCTATGACAGGGCAAATGTAATTTTTTCTTTATTTATTTTAAGAAAAAGGGCTTTATTGTGTCCTACAAAGTCTTACGTCCTTCTTTTAATTGCATGCCCTTGACTGAATATCAGTTATATGTAGTGTTATGATTTCTTGTTATCTCTTTTAAAAAGAAGAATAACTATATGTTAAAGACAGAAGAATGGAAGTTATAATTAGTGAGAGATAGATGAGATAGGTGTAAGCTAGGCACAGCACTGTGGGTCGGGATTATCTACTTAGATGTATCTTTAGCCACTGAAAATCACATTAAAAATCACTGAAGTTACATGACTAATCATTCAAGATTCTTGAAAAGTAAGTGCAATGCTATACAAGATATCAAATAATTGTATTTTCAGTGATTTTAGGTAATAGGTGGAAGAACAGATGTCTTTGTATGACATGCTATTACATATCAGAATTAAAACAGAAATGAACTTCTTGTAATTAGAGATTTACCTTTATGTGGTGATATGTTTCTTTTGGTTATGTGTCTGCTTTTTAATGAAATCCATGATCTGGCGGCACCTCTGTTGTGCATATCTTTGTATGAGGTTTTAGTTTTCATATTCTTACGTGCTTTATGATATGCTTTAGATTTACGCTGGCATAATTTTGCTAGAGACAATCTAGAACAATTCAGCTGCTGTAGAAGTTTGTGGAGCAGATGAACCTTGAGTACCTTATGAGTAGCATTTCTTGCATTTTTGCAGTGCATTGTCCTTAATGACAACAAAATGTGGCTGGTATTTATGGCAGGACCTATACACAGTAGGACACTGAAAATACAGCATCAAAAATACTGCCAGTGTAAATACATTCTGATAGTGCTTTTATGTCTGCATACCCGTATCCCAGAGCAGGCTGCTTGTACTGTGTTAACCATACTGATGTATCGTAAGTGACTTGTAGGCGAGGAACTGGGACAATCCACTGGGGCCTTTAGTCACTGAATCTTTTTTAATATCTATAAACAGTTTTCTGACCTAGTTTATGAATGTCTGCTTGTGCATCAGGAGTGCATCATCCTATGGGCCATGCTAACCTGTCTTACAGTACAGCTGAAGGTGGGCTGCATTGCATAGCTCACAGAGCATTGCTGGTAGGAGGACTATATTTTCTGTCTGCTTGGCTAGACATCTAATTTAGGTTTCATGTAATTTATTCTTGTAGGTAAATGGTAAATGCTGATTTATAACTAATAGAGGGAGGTGTTGATCAAGTTTTGGGACAAAGCAGGCCTAACTTAGTAAGAAGGAAAGAGATTTATGAGTCTCTACTTACTAGGTTTTTAAATTATTATTATTTTATAGCAGCCTTAATGATACCGTCTTTTTTTTACCAGTTTAGCTCAATAAATTATGCTTATGTCAAGTCATGTCATCTCCTAATGCTGTTCTGCAAGTAGAAAGTCATCTTCAACCCCTTAATGCCCCATATTGCATATGTTCATATAGTCTGTGAGATTTGATTAGACACAAGCATACTTCTGCTTGAGTAGGAGTTATGAGAATTTGCTTATGTGGATGCCTTGTCAAGCATTAAGACTGAATCATATTAGTATGTAGAGTCAGTATTATTACTAGATAGTTGATTTTGCTTTCACAGTCAGTAATCAGCAGTTTGCCCTGTGTATAAATGGCAAGGTATGCATTTTGTTGTTTTTAGATAAATAAAATATGAGTGGAACTTTCACTTAGTTGTTACAGTGCCCCAGTTTTATGCTTCCTCATTTTGGTACCTGTATTTTGAGAGTTTCAGTAAGACTGAAATGCTTCTAAAGGTCATCTTTCTAGTCATAACCGAGACATTCTGAGTCCCTAATTGAAACCTGTAGTGTCTCGTTATTCCTGCCTTTCTCTCAGAGCAAAACTCATCTGGAAAGAGATCAGCTTGCCTGGCATTTTAAAATCCACTGCTTCTTCTTTGCACATTGAAAAGGAGTGTCAGCTCTCAGTTACCAAATAATTCATACACAGTCTGCAGACATTAAAATTAGAAAAAGAAGCAGTGGAGAGCTTTGAAGCGGAATTTCCTTTCGTTAAATTAGTGAATATGACAAGGTTATGTAATATTCCTGGGGGATAAAGTGGTGCACGTCACTAACCTTTTAGATTCAAGAGGCTTCATGCTTTTTATTTGTGGCTGAAAGAAGGCTTAGTACTGGATTAACTAGCAAGGTCCTCTTTCTAACTCAGGTAAATTAAGCCCCACCTAGTTTTTACATATACTTTTGTGATAAATACTATGTATATACACAAGCTTATACCTGTTTTATTTTGTATTGTGCATTTGAACATGTGCTGGTTTATGGCTTAAAGGCATATATGCAGTTGGGTTAATATAATGGATAGGGGGTTACTAGTGCTGGAATTGCTATAGGCATGGGAAAAAAAAGAGGGAGAATTCTTGACCTCCTATGCATTTACTGGATAGTGAGTATTACTTAGTCGTATGTCTGCATCTTTCAGTGCTGCTCAGGTTAGTCAAACACTAGAACCAGGCATCCTGGTTCTCTTTTCTTGAACTCTAGTGTAAACCAGAATTTTTGTGCAGAATCAACTTAAAGAGAACTTGAAGTAAATAACGGGAGATTCAGAAGCAAATGTATACAACTTGTGTTTTCTGTAGCGATTTGTAAATGAAGGCTAAAGTTTGTATTTAAGCTAGTGGCTATGCAGCACTGATGGCTAAAGGTCTGCACCCATCTTGAGGAATGGGTGCAAGAGGGTATGGTGTGAGAGTAGCCCTGGCTTTGGCAGGTTTCTCCTTTACTGTGATCATCCACGAGACTGACTCTGATGGCTTGTAAGCCCTGGCTTCCTGTTAGGCTTAGCACAGTATTGCTCTGACAGGGAAGTAGTTAATGGTTGGTCTGAGTTTTACACTAAATGTCCTAATAATTCGTCATGAAACCAGCCTAAATTGTTGGTAGGTTTTTAATAGAAGAAGCAAACCAATAAGTACTGCTTCAGCTTCTTCCTACTTCAAATATAAATATATTGGTCTGCAGTATTAATAAAAGACCTTTTTCACAGGTTTTTCACACTTTCTTCATATTTGTGAAAGCCTTTTTCTTTGTCTCAGTTATTATAAGCTAGAAGTGAACGTGTGTGTGTGTGTGTGTGTGTGTGTGTAAATGATATTAGTTGGCAAATAAACTGCTGCTGTCTGTGTTGGTTCGTATACCTGCCATGTCCCTAGGGCTCAGATAATGTCTGTCTCTAAAAAAGCATACATAATCCACAATGAAATGAGCTGGTAACAAGGTTTGCAGAGCTTAGAGGTACAAATTAAATATGTGCTATTTTAACATTAGACCTTTTGGAAAATGTAACCTACCTGTTCGACTTGTGAGGCCTTACTTGTAAGGCTGTAATTTGATTTTGTATTTCAGGGAAGAGTGAACCTAATGATCAGCGTACTAAACTGACACTGTGCAATGCAGGAAATTTGAAAACATAAAATATAGGGTTGACTTGTTGTATTTTCCTTGAGAGATCTGCAAATGATACTTTTATTTTTTTGGCTGCTTACTAAATCTATAGGGTGAGTATGCTCTGGCAGATTGAAGGCTAGGAACTGAAGATGACTGCCTAAATTGGAAAAATAGCCCTAAAGAACCAACCAGAAACCTCCCTCAAAAACCAGTCCTTTGTTCTGAGTGCTTTTGCTTTTAGAAGAATACATGTAGCAGAAAGAAGGTGGGGAGATTACTGTTTAAATTCTATTATCAAGATTTTATGACTATTGTAGGGGCTGACTTTTTAAGAGGATGCTGTGATGCCTGTAAAGTGAAATAGCTTGATTTCCTTTACCCAGACTTTGGGGAAATGTGTATTTGAGCCTGGAAATAGTTTCTGTGAACCAAATGGGTCAAGATTTTCAGCTGGACTTCACTGGCATGGCTGAAGTGCATTTGATGTTCATTTAATGAAGTGCTTTTAAGTTCAAAGATACAAAACTGATAATTTTCATTCACAGGATAATAAAACTGTTCAGCTGCTTAGGGTATGATGACATTTGAAGATTGTGTTGTTGCTATTCTTCTTGCTGAAGGATTTTAAGGCAGGTGCAGTTTTAGGAGGTTCACAGTGACAAACAGAAAAATTTCACAGCTTGTGACTGACAGACAAGAGCTTTTAGGAACATACTACTTGTTAACTTAGGAATTTCTTTATGCAGATTTCATGAATACAAATTATTTCTTGTCCTTATAGAAATAAAAACTAATTAGCTTTTTCACATAGAGTGAGAAGTGCAGGTTAGAATTAAGGTGAAAAAATTACTTGTAACATTCATCAGTCTAACTGATGTCACAAATTGTTACTAAGGACTAAATTAGCAGCTAATGCTGTAAATAAGCGTGTTTTGAAATTTCTATTAAGTAATTTTCTATTATGTTCTATGTATATGTTTTTTAATACATTAACTGCTGGAGGACTTGTGAAAGTAATAAATCATGTAATTTGTCATACATCAATACAGCATCAGACTAAGATTATGTGCAGCATTTGCCTATTTGTTCATTTTTACCTGGACAGGAGTCTTCACCACCTTCACCATCATTAAATATGAACCAGTGTGTGGCCTTTCTATTTAGAGGCCTCTAAGTCTGTGGAATACAGTGAATGTTGCAAAATGGGAAATGGGGTGAATAAAGGAGTTTCTTTGGTTTGGTGTGTTTCTGTTTGTAGGGTTTTTTGTTTTTGTTTGGTTGGGGTTTTTTTTGTGGTTGTTTTTTTATTCTGTTTATTTAGATTTTTAGTGTGTGTCCGAAATTGCTGAGTGTGTAATTTGACATGGGAAGAATTACTTCAGAATTTTTTACTCAGAGTGAGTCTGGTCGCATACCCCCTGAAGCTGTATGCTGCTAGACCAGTAATAGATAAGGGCTTTACGCTAAGTGAAAATTATTTTTGTGATTGTATGTGTGCAGTATTCCAAAGTGCATGGGCACCTGCCTGACCATGTTGTTTACCCTACTCTCAACCTGCATTTCTGAGTCTGAGCTGAAAACGTTTCACAGAACAGTTGTGATTATCATCTTCCAACTTTTGTTGCTGCAAAATGAGTCATTATAACTGAAGAAATTACTGTAATTTTTAAGGAGTCTCCTCAAATACATGTAAATTTATAAGCAAGTGGGGCATTTGAAAGAAGTGTCTTTGCATTTTCAATTTTTTCTGGTGTGTTTTTTCACCCTTCTATGTATGCTTACAAAGGATACAATATGATATGATTTATGGCAATTTTTATTCTAAGCTAGTAAACTTTTTCGTATTTCAGGCATATGATGAAGTTTAATCTTAAACGGAATTATTATATTCTAGGAACTTACATACATCCCAGAGAATCTAGAAACAAGTACATTAGGCTCTGCATCTGCTATATATCTTGTCCGTAGTAAGTCCACATGCTGAGCTATCTGTAGCTGGACTGCAGACATCCCATTAGCTCTCACTTTAAATTCGGTGAAGTCTTATCCTCGTATTCACCTTTTCATTAGAGGAGTATGTCCATAAAAATGTCTCTGCGCAAGAATAGCTTGCAGTTGTGGAAAGGGGCTGAAGTAGTAATTTCAAAAGTATTTTGTCAGACCCAAATGAAATTATTTGAGTGCAGAGGAAAAGTAGTACGTATCCTTAAAGCGCAGAACAGAACAGTAACTTTAAAATGGATAATTCTATAACATGATGAAATGTGAATTAATTAATTCCATTCACTATTTCAGAATTCTCCTTAAACTTTAAAAAGACAGTGTGGAGGCGCAGAATGGAAGAAAGAACTGTCTTATGCTCGTGCCAGGATATTCAAATGTTCCAATCAAAATGAGTTATTTAAGTGTTAATGTTACAAATATATTTTATGGAACCTTAATGTGCAAAAAAACTCCACTTCTATCTGGATAGTGGTAAACCACCTCTATTTCAGAAGTTCCTGTGCCCCCTGAGGTGACAGCTTGACTGTTTATTGAAGCAGCAGCCAAATTTCTATAGGTGTAAACTCTTTAAAACAAATAAATGCAAGCTCAATGTATTTAAAGTGAGCTAGCAATAAATTCAATTTTCCTTCATATATTAAGAGTGTAATTTGCAGTGGTTTAGTAGTTGCCACTTTGGCTTCTCAAGAGTCCCAGCAAGAAGTGCATACTGAGTAGCAGATGGTTGGAGCCCTCAGCTTTTGAATGACAAAGCCTGTGGTTCTCTTCAGAAGTCCAAGGTAAAGATAGCTTCCGCTCTAATTTTTTTCTTTTTTTTTAGCTTGACAGGGAATCAAAATTCAGTATTAGTATGACTATCTGAGTAGTCATACTGGTACATAAACAAGCAAAACTTGGGTGTTCTTGCATTTAAAAGATAATATTGCAGCAATTTTGATGATGTTCTCAAGAGAATTCAAGTGCAGAAATGTAAGACATTTATTTTAAATGAACTTCACTTATTTTATTTTAATTACACTTTTGTTATTTTAACTGCCTTTATTGAAATGTTACCAAGTAAAGTTTCGAAAGTGCTGAAGTCTGTGGTACCATAGTTGGTAACATATTACATCTTATTTTTCTGGCAGATTTAATTGCAATGGAAGTTTCCCAAATAGATTGTTGCTGTGCTTAATGAACTGTGCTACAGAGAGTTTTTCTTGAACTATGCACTGCTGTTGTTAAGGGAGATCGAAAATAGTTGTCAGTTCTCAATCAAAATTGCCCTCATGTTAATAAGCACAACTGTGTGTGCAGTTTAATTGTGTTTGCTATCAGAGTGCCTAGCAGCTTAGGTCACAATCAATGTCAAGAAACTGACAACATTAATTGCGGAGATAATTTGTGTCAAACCTTAATTAACAACCTTTATAAAGATAAAGGCAACAAATACTACTTTTCATTTTTGCTTCTGCTGGTTATGATTTCATATACCCTTACACTGATGGTGGTTGCTTTATATGTAACAAGATGAATTTGTTGATTGAGTAATAAAAAGAGGGATTGCATAATACTTATCTGTCTCCATGGCAGATAATTTTATAAATTTATTTATGTTCTAATAATCATTTATCTTCTCTGCTACCATATGATACCTGAAGGATAACTGACTTACTTCCAAAATTAGTTATTAGAGGACAGTTGTGGCAATGTTTTTTATAGGAATTACTTACTTATGTAAAAAGAAGCTTTGACCAGATACATACCTTTTTTTTTTTCTTCAGCTAGGTTATGGTGTAAGTGAAAGACAAAGATCCCCCCAGTTCCCTTCTATCCTGGACTGTGAAGCTTTTTTATTGATGTGGATAATATTAGTCACATCATACAAGAAAGTGTTTTTTATATACAACCTTAAACCCTTGTTTTCCTTGGAAAACGTCCACAAGATGAAAATTGCATCATTATGTTCAACTGCCCTTGTTTTCTGTCTGTAATGCTACATCTCTAATGCTACATGGTTAACAAACAGCTTTACTAATTGTTGGTCCAGCAAAAATTCACATAGGACTGTAAAAATAACGTTGTTCAGGTAGCTGGAGCCATGTCAAGTGTTCCGCCCTATTTCTGCAACTCCACGGTATAGATAATAATGGTCTCCAGAAGCTAGTACACAATTTCTATGAGGAGTCATGGAGGCTACAGTGCTATAGTCTTTTACCTGGTTTGGGACAGTTCTACATGAAGAAATCGTTAGAAAGCTGGTTGTACTTCTAACAGCAGTTAAGTTTGGTAGAAGATTTTAAATTTTATTTATTGCTATGTGTTCTATTAGCTGCCTGTTAGCTTACATAGTTACTGTGTGCTGTTGGACTTCCTCATGAAGTATTTCTCTTTCAGTGGCTTGAGTTCTAACAGTGAATTCACAAAATGTCAAAAAAAAAATTAAAAGAGAGTGGCAGCATGTCATTTTTCACTTGGTGGCACACAATCACAACTTGTGCCACAGAATGTCGGTATATCGGATTCAATCAAGTCTCTTTGCACAGTGCTGACTTAAAACATACATAGAAAGAGTTCAAAAAGAGCACTTTTGGTGAAACCCAGATGCTCTTCATCAGAATATATTTTTGTCTTTTTTGTGGCCCGGGAATAAAGCCTGTGACTTGGGAAAGGATTTCTAGTTTCTTCACTCTGAGTGTGGTTTATTTGCTATAGTTTTGGCAATTTTTGACATCAGAGAAGTTCTTTCATAATTTCTCCACGGCAGTAGTGGTACACTATACTTCTGAGATGTGCTCTTGCATTTGGTTTTAGATACATTTTCACCAGAAAAATTAGCAGAGTGGGCACTTCTAGGACAGTTGAGCATTCTGAAATGTTAAAAAGCAAGGCATTTTCCTGACATTTTTATTAAAGAAAAGACCATGCAAATTTTCCGGAACATTATATTTTTTAAAAATGCCTTTTTTTACATTAGAGGTAAGGTAAAAAATTTCCCTAATTTCACTTTGTAAAATGGCATTTTGGCATTGTGAACTGTTTCAGGATTTCTTCCAGTGCTGCATACGTGCGTGACTGTAGTCCGCTGTTTTTCTTACATTCGAATAAACATGCTGATAAGAAATGGTGCCTATGGAAAGATCAGTTTTGCAGAATAAGGGGTTAGACATCAGAACTAAAGACCAGCAACACAGAAATGAAAACTAGTACAGAAGAGGTACACACCTGTCAGAACTAAGAGAGGAAAGTGAAGAAGAGGGAAGAGGTAGGAAACATAAAGGAGCTGACTGCTGGTATTTGAAGATGAGAACAAAAATTATAGCAACAGATGCTATAAAGCAGCTACTACTCAGGATGGCTTCGTGGTTTTCTTACCATTCATTGTCCCTAAGTTCTCACCTTGTATCATTTAAATCAGTATCTGAAGGTGTATTGGATCTTCAGAAATTTTTTTGCTAAGAAAGAGTATGATGCAAATATTTACAGGAATTTTTCAACATTTTTGTTCTCTCTTTAGATGTAATCTTACTGATTTCAATATTTTTTCTTTAGAAGTTGTCTTATATTGCTCTAAGTTTGAAAATTTTGTCTTACCACAAGTCAAATAATAAATTAATTTTGATTTGTTGTAACAAAAATAAAGGGAAAAAAAGAATAATTAATTTAAATGCTATTTCACACTTTCAGAACTTTCTGTCCATTTATCTGTCCTCTCCTTTGTTGCAGTAGTTGGATCTTTGTTTAATTCTCCTTTCCGACATAGCAGAATTTGAGAGTGAACAGGAGTTATACCCAAAACTGTGCCCAAGCATAAATCTCTCTTCTGTTAGTCGTTTCTGCCTGGACTCTTAATACACAGTAATTTACCTCTACCATGCAAAATTACAAATGCTTTCTCCTAAATGTCACTGATTTTAATGTCTCAAAGGTGAGAATCCTGTTTTCATGACACCCTGTGATCATAGCATCAAGTAGTGAATCATGGTATTATTCCAGTTGATTGATGAGCTCATTTTGCAACAGAAGTCAAATTGGATTTTGTATTTATAATGGTGATAAAATATAATGTGTGGTCTTGCTACTCCGATGCCATCAGATTCTAGTTTTCATATAAATTTCACTAGTAAAATCTGTAAGTACTTTCCTGACCTTTTAGGGGTTTTTTAATAATGCTTTCTCTTGTAGGTGAATGATATCACTGGAGAAACAAAGCATTTCCTTCTTTTTAAAATTTTAAATCTTGATCTGACTTTTTTAAAATTTATGTTTACTGCTTGGATCAATTTGGTTAATTTTTTTGTTTGTTTCAGCACCACCAAAGTTTACAAGAACTCCCGTTGACCAGACAGGGGTTTCAGGAGGAGTCGCCTCATTCATCTGTCAAGCCACAGGAGATCCAAGACCTAAAATTGTCTGGAACAAAAAAGGAAAGAAAGTCAGCAATCAAAGATTTGAGGTATTAGGTCCATTGTTCTGTTCCTCTGAAAAACATTTTATTCCAACCTTGTTTTTAATCTCAGTATGTGTGCTTTATTAATAGTGATTTAGCAAAATAGAATTGACTCTCAGGGATAATTTGGTGGGAGCAGTCTTGTGACGGTTTTAATTTTCAAAACTGGTTATGCATAGAACCATTAAAGAGAAAACTGCTACTGCTGTTTTCTAAGCTATCATGGTTGAACTGAGGAGCTTTGTGGTGCCTCTGTTCAGTTTGCTGTGTCATGAAGGAGCTGCTGGGGACATGAGTTGAGCAGTGACTGCTGTCTCCGAAAGCAAACCACCTCCTTTTGTGACAAGATGCATCGAGCAGGCCTAGTCTTTGACTGCTTCTGCTGCCACAATTCCTTACCCCTGTTGAGGAAAGAGACAAAAGGGATGCTGTAGTTCCTGCTGCTGAAGAGGAAAAGTAAAACTTGCTTGCTTTTGATTCTTTTCTTAGCAATAAATTAGGAAAAGGCTTAGAGACAGATGTTTCCCTCCACAACCTTCAATTAAAGGAAACAGTGAAAATAGTCTACTCAAAGGATTCTGGTTATTTAGGGGAAATAGGCAAAAAAGAATTATTCCCTCTTGTAGTGGCTGGAATAATTAATGTCAATGTGGATTGACCTTTAACATGAAGAAAAAACTCAGAAAATGGGGGAAAGCTTTTAGAAGAGATATCAAAACTGTCACTAAACTATAATTGTCTCTTAAATGTTTTCAGTGTTAAATAAAATACTTTTGTTTGCTTAAAAACAACTGTTCAAATGTTAATGATTTGTATATAAAACAGTTGTGACATGCATTTTATGAGCAAATGATCTAATATATAGTTATTAACAACTGACTGGATATCAAAGTCCTCGGTATTAATTTGAAGTAGTATTTGTGAAGATTGCTTGTCCTGGCTTTCAGGTTAGATTTTTTTAGAACTGCATTTCTTCTATAAACCAAATTCATTTTACTAATTTTTGTTTCAAAAAATACCTAAAGGCATTGGAATTTGTTCATTAACCATTATAATTTTTGGCTTGCATATTTACTACAACATGAAAAATAAAATCATGAATTTAAATGTTACCTCCTAGTGCCAAAAACTGCACTTTGCAAAGCATGTGCTGAGCTGTAATTGGCTAGAGGGATTAACATAGAATTTTTGTCAGAAATTCAACACAATTTGTCCTCTTCTGTTCACAGAACTTTTACTCAAAGCAAATTCTAAACAGAGAATGTGCATGTATATGTTTACTATGTGTTATTCTGCAATATGTCATGGTTTATTTGCTTAATATATGGCTTTCTAGGTACCTATGTACCTGATTTTAGGGAGAATAAGCAAAAATAAGGTAGTTTTATTTCCATAAAAATTATTTGAAAGTAGCTATAAAAAACACCTTAAAATGTTTTAAAAATGCCTTTAGTGGACTGTTGAACGAACGGCATAGCCAGGGAAGATGGAACGTATTTCAAAGAGATAGATGACACTTGCCAAGTGGTTTATAATTTTTATCATGTCCACTGAGCAGAGCAGTTACAAAGTGTGCAGAGAAAATCATTATTTTGAGCAGCTTCTCTTCCTTTTCAAAGTAAGACCATTAATTCATGCCATAGAATCTCTAAATAAGAAAAGAACAGCAGTAGAAATTAGATTCAAAAAAGACATATTAAACATTTTGGAAACAAGAAATATCTGAGATTGTCAGCTGAACCAATTAGAGAATAATTAGTTTGGTTTCTTTTCCTCTTCTTTCACAGTAATATTTTGTATATTTCTCTGAGTTACTTAATGATACA
Organism: Oriolus oriolus; assembly: GCA_013400235.1. Taxonomy (NCBI): domain Eukaryota; kingdom Metazoa; phylum Chordata; class Aves; order Passeriformes; family Corvidae; genus Oriolus; species Oriolus oriolus. The sequence goes on from VXBT01002979.1 coordinate 20,424, forward strand.
AGACATCAAAATGTTATACATGTGTGTTCCAAAGTATTGCCTCTTAAACATTTTCCCATGTAATTGGAATTTTTCCTGGTACATAAATTTGGGAAACGAACCTGTCTTTGGTGACTTGAATACCAACAGGCCACTGTTCATGAACAAATTAGCTGAGGGATAGGTATTTGTAACAACATCTGTGACAGCTTTTGTTTCCTTTTTATAGGTAATAGAGTTTGATGATGGATCTGGATCAGTTCTCAGAATACAACCACTGCGCACACCACGAGATGAAGCTATTTATGAATGTGTGGCTTCCAACAGTGTTGGCGAAATAAGTGTGTCCACGAGACTCACTGTTTTACGTGGTAAGTTCTTTCCAAACATAACTAATTTACTTCATAGAGCTCAAAGTACTACACTGCTGCAAAACAGAGGATTCTCTCTGGCAAAGTTAAATATAGTTCTTTACAAACGGACCTTACTATAGTCCTAATGCTGTTCATTATAAACTTCTTTACATAATACTGGGCTATTACGTTTGTGACTTTTGACCATAAAATGGTAATGTGAGTATGTAGGGCGTGACAGATCAGAGTGAAGAAAATAAGTAAGAAATAGGTGGAACAGGAGTGCCACACACAACAGGCTATTGTTTCAATTACTACTCAAGACAACCACTTTCATGAATGCATTTGATTCACATTTTAATGTTGCCCTGGGTATCTTAGCTTTGTTCAATCAGCATTTACATAAAATTTGCTCAATTAACAGTGACCTTGAAAAGCTGCATGAACAGTTTTTAGATGAGGTTAAGCTGCTGCAAAATTTCCCCCACAAGACAAAATCATAAAAAAGGTAAAGGTTTCTTCCACTTCACATATATTTCACCTGAACTGTATTACTTCAATAAGAAGTTTTTGAAAACAGTAAAGGAAAAATTCAATTTTTTCTACTCGTTCAGGGGTGAGGATATTAATGTACTGCCAAGTCTACTGTCTAGATAATACTCAGGGGAGAAAATACTAGTAGTGAAACGACCTGAACATTTTATTTTGTCACCTGGAAATGAATAGACATCGGATTTGGAGACACTTCATGAAATATCAGACTCTTCAGTTTGCAGGGCCGGTTTTATGACTGAAGATTACTGTCTTGTATTTTGTATGGCATTTCAAGGTTTGCAGAATTATTAGGGGCCTGTTTATAGGAACTGAAGATGCTTAAACAGCTTTACAGAATTTAGAGGAAAATTTGTGGAATGTGTAATTGCAATATGTTTTTTTCTTGATCCTCTATCCCAAGCAATATAGGGTGACAAAAAGGTTTCTTTTCTCTGAAGTTGGCTTTTTACTAGAAAAAAAAATCTATAATTTTTATTAGCTATTTTAATCATTACAGACAGTCCTGACATTAACATTGGAGACAACTAGCCACACTATGTGCATATATATCAAATAATAACCCTAAGGACATACATATATTTTTTTCTTAGAGGAAGTCTGATGTAAGCAAACCTTTTCAATATTTAAAGTTCTTACCTCCAATGCCATTATTGTTCCTTATATTATCTTTTAAAAATTCTTCCCAGTCTAGCCAATGGAAATGGGAAGATTGATAGATTGATGTTCTATCAGCACCATGGACCTGTTCTTAACTCCTAAGATAAGGTTTTCCCTTTATTAACTGAAAGGAGCACTTTTTATGTACAGCTTCCACATTATTGAACATAAAATGACATTTTTATATTTCGTTAAAAGTTTTGCCAATTAAAGGGAGATGGGGAAGAGGAGCAGGAAAAAGCAAAAAACAGTGTGAAAACTCAGGTGGAAACAGTATTTTTTGTCTTCGTAGTTTCTTAAAATGTATTTATAAGACTACTGGTCATGAAATGTGCATGCATGTGTTTCGAAAGAGAGTGCTCTAAACCAGAGTTCTCATCTTGGGTTTTGTAGAGAACCAACAGCTGTCAGATCTCTCTACCAAGAACCACAGGAGTTAAAAAAGGCAGAGCGGGTGTCTGAGTGTCACAGCTGACAGACTGTACAATGTGGTCTGTTTCTTTACTAGTCCCATTGATTATTTAATCAATTTCTCGTAAGGCATAGGTAGCTTTGCTGCCTATTTTTTTGCTCTGTAGTAAGAGCAATAATAGTGGCTCAGTGCTTACTTCAGACAACAGTATTGCATCCTATTTTAAAAGCCATGCATAACGATAGGCATATGCAAATGACTAATGAACAAAACATTATTGGTTATGAAGTTAAAATTCAAATAAATTTCAATTTTAATTAAATTTTAAATTAAAACCAATGAAATATAAAGATTGAGCATTGTATCCAACCATAATATATATGGCTTTTGCAACTGCTGAAATATATTTGCCCCAGGAGTAGATTTATGGATTTAATCTGAAACTGGGAACATATGAGAACTCATGAACATACTGTGACTGTGGATTTAGATAAAGGGGTAATGTCAGAGAAAGCAAGGAGCCTGCAGAGAAACAGGGCATTATAAGGAAGTTTTGGTGGGGTTAAATTTTTGAATTGCTAAAAGAACTGTGGTTTGCTGTATTACTTCCCAAGACATAGCATAATTCATTGCTAAGGGCATCAGCCTGGAAGATAATTCTATTGTTGCAAAGCCTCTACTTTGCAAACTTACACAGATCTTCACCTTGTACAGTCTGCAACAGTAGCATTGTGGAAAAACACTCCATTGATGGTGCCTTTTTGGGAAAGAGTGCCTTTGTGCCTCACATAGCTGCCATAGGAATAAATATATGTTATAGATGTGAACAGGAATTAACTAGATTTAATGAAATACAAAACAGAGTAGAGTGAGTTGGATCTGTGGTTTCTTACGCTTTACTCATCCCTGTGGTATGTATGTGGCTCTGGATTGCAGAAGATGCCTGTATAACTTTCATAGGTTCTTCTAATTGTTCTGCAATGGTTCTATCACAGACCCAGCTTGACATTTGTGCCTCTTGCAAGATTTTGGCCAGAGGAGGAAGGCAGAGTTTACTCACAGTTCTACCCACAAGAATTGCAGCCGTAATGTGGAGTATCAGTGAAATGGGGGTAGTTCCAGGAGCAGAAGTGTCTACCTATATTCACTTTGTTGGATTGTTTGTTTCACAAATCCCAGCTTAACTGTTACAAATAATTTCTGCAGCACGGAACAGCAACATTTTTGCTGATATGTCCGTGTCTTTACCACTAAATTTGTCCGTTTTTCTATCTGTGGCAGGGTAGAGTAACTGTAGTTCCATGCATTACAGATACCACCATGTTTTGTTAAGTTCCTATACTATGACCAGTTCGTAGTATTTGGGTCTCAAAGAACTATGAATATAAATAAATTTTCAGTTCCTAGGTTTTAGAAGTTTACAGTGTGAGAAGGAAGAAGAGCAGAAAAGGCATCTACAGATGATAAAATTTCAAGGCCTTACCAGAGTCAAAACATTGGATCCTTTTTTCTGTTACTAGAGTAAATCAGGAAACATTCCAGGCTAAACTTGCACTTGTTAGGCTGAATATTGTCAGAGTCTGGACCAAGAATGAGTGCCTGAGATAACTGGAAACTGCTTGTGATTTTCTGTATATAAAGAATTTGGCTGCTTTCCAGGACAGATACACCCATATGAAAACATCGAATTTGAAGGAAAACAAGACTTCAAAAGAGAAGTCTGGAAGTTGCTTTTCAGACAAGAGGAGTCCATGCTATTTATGTTGGAGCTCTTTGTTTTGAAAGTTTGCGTTGAGAACCGTATGAGTGGAACAGTGCTTTGATTCTTTTATTTATCAGTGCTTAATACACATACCTTTCTGGCCAAGAATGTCAGTGGTGTCCTGGGGGGCCATGAGGAAGAGCACTGCCAGCAGGTTGAAGGAGGTGATCCTGCCCCTCTACTCAGCCCTGGTGAGGCCACATCTGGAGTGCTGGGCCCAATTCTGGGTTCCTTAGTACAAGAGAGACATGGAGCTGCTGGAGCAAGTCCAGCAAAGGTCTAAAAAGATGATGGGGGGACTGGAGCATCTCTTGTATGAGGAAAGGGTTAGAGAAATCGTCATGTTTAGCCTGGAGAAGAGACGACTGAAAGGGAATCTTATCAATGCCTATAAGTAACTGCCATGAAAGTGCAAAGAAGATGGACCAGGCTCTTCTCAGTGGTGCCAAGCAAGAGGACAAGAGGCAACAGGAAGAAAAACTGATGCACAGGAAGTTCCATCTGAATATGAGGAAGAACTGCTTTACTGTGCAGGTAACTGTGCACTGCAATGGATTGCACAGAGAGGGTGTGGAGTCTCCCTCACTGGGGATATTTAAGAACTGTCTGGATACAATCCTGTGCGAGGTGCTCTCAGTTGACCCTGCTCAAGCAGGGAGGTTGGACCACATGATCCCACTGTGGTCCTTTCAACCCTACCTATTCTGTGATCCATGTATAAGCAATAAAAAGCAATAAAGTGTAGGATCTTCCTGTATTCCACAGACATTAGAGATGAAATAGCTTTCCTTTTATTGTCCATTCATTTCATGTTAAAGCCACCTAAATCTGGTTTTAGGTCATGCAAATGGTGGATATCAAACATTTTCCCTGGTTGCAGAACAAGGGTTTTACTGTCACATACATGTCTATAAATTGTTCAGGAAGGAGGAAGTACGTGCTTCCTTCTAGTGAAGAAGTCAGCAACAATTCTATTCAGTTAATTTTCAGGAATACCACTTTTCATTTTTAAAAATATTTTTTTATTGTTATTCCTTTATAAAGTTTTATCAAGACCATGAGGGCATCAAGAAACCTTCGCTTCAGCTGCTACTAAGGTATATGATTGAAGCACAGAAGTGGGCAGGTTTTAAGTAAGGATGTAGAGCACAATACAGAAGTATATTCTAATGTTGCTCCTGTTTGCTCTGTTTTTCTTGTTGTCTGGAAAGTAAAGAGAGAGACTGCAACAGGGCATTTACACAGAAGGTAGTTTTTTTGTCTTGACCCACAATTTTCTCTTATTATTGCTGATTGTGTTGATAGCCTGCTTTACCAAAATACTGACATACAGCATTAGTGTACCACAGGCAGTATTTAAGGCTGAAAGAAGTAAAATTTCTGTGGCAAGTGCCTGGGCTAGTTATTCCTTTTTATGTTATTAGAAACGGATCTATTCAATGTCAAACATTCACTGCTGCATAAAACAAAATTTTGAAAAGGATAAATATTTACTGTACGGTGTTTCCTGTCCATTTTTACACACCTATATTGAGGTAATTGTGAGAGATTATTTTTATTAGACTCTCACAAGTGCACATTTCCACATTAAAACAAAAAAAACAACACAAAAACTAAACAAAACTAATGAACCAAATAAAAAAGACCCCAAAACAATTGCAAATCAGAGGTAATAAATCCAAGGTATTACAGTTTTTGTTTCTGCTGCTAGCAATAGATTCAATGATAATAGAAGCTCATTTCTGTATTTTCACTGTACCCGGTAGTACTGAAATGAGAAGGAACTATTTTGAAGTAATCTGTCATCTGGGACAGCTATCTTAGAGGGCATAGAAATTAGACAAATGGAGTAGCATGGCTGTGATGTTGGAAAATGTGCAGTGAGATGTCTCTCATTTCTAGACAAATGGGAGAAAGGACTGTGCATATTCTGAGTATTAGCTGCACAGTAGGAGAAATTTGCCACGTTCCAGCTGTGTAACTGTGGAACTGTGTACACGATGTACACCAGTGTTTATCTGAAACTGTTTGCTATATAGTCACAATGATTAATGCCGGGTGGTTGCTTGTAGAACAGGCTTTTGAAAGTGGAATGAAGAGAAACAAGGGAACCGAGGAAAGACCTATGCATGAGCGTAATACACTGGAAAGACATTTATCTCAATCATACGCTGCAGGATAAGACTTTTGAGGAGCAAAAGGAGTACCATTCCCCAAAATTCCCAAACTTTCAGTGGTCATGCGATGTGTAGCACCTTGTGATCAGAACTAGTATGTTCATTACAGTCCTATTTTTATTAAGCCTCTTTTTGAAGAGGAACACTGTTGCTCCTGCTGAGAAAATGCTGCTTTACAATTTATGCTGTAAAGCTTCTCCTGGGTAGCTGTGCAGGGAGGATTAAGGAATGAAACTCAGCTGCTTGACAATCACACAATAGGATTTTGTGAAAGAGTGAAACAAAAGGAGAGGTAGCCAATACAACTTTAGCTTAAAAAAACCCTTTCAGGCAGTTACAGAATGGCATGCAGATTTCTTGGAATGGCTTATGAAATACAGACTTAGAAATATTTATCTGTAATGTTATAAACTATTTTGAAATATTTTCTTTGGGTATGCAAATATTATTTTTGGCAATAAATATCAACTTTCCTTGCAGTACAGTTTTAAATACTTAATAACTTACTAATCTTTATAAAGGTGAGGTGGTGACATTTAACTAGTAGCCAGAAAAGGATACAAAAGAATAGTGAAATACATGTCTCATTCCATAGCTGACTTCAAGGTACTGCGTGTTTAAGTTCTGTTAAGTGCAAGCATGTACATGGTAGCAGTTTAGAAGGTAGCGCACCTTATAAATTTTGTAACAATCAGTAAACATTCAAGGGTCTATTACTGTAAATACATGATGCAGGGTATTGAGTTCTGCTTTTAGGTGTATACACTTGAGCATGCTGATTTAACAGGTATCTATTGTTGACTTTTGTTCAGTATTTCTATTATATTGTAATAATTGAATATATATGAAAATTATGGAATAACTGCTATTAATATTGTAAGAAGTTTCTCACCTAGTATTTTTTATGGTTAATACTTTTTTCTTAATATTTCCATTCATGTTCCTATATGAAAGGGTTATCAAATACATCTTTTTCAATCAGGGAATTTTTTGGTTCCTTTTTTTCCTTAGTTTGAATTTTACAAATCTGCACTTCTGTTGCACACCATTAGGTTATAAATAGCCTACTACAGTCATGATTTTGTATAAAGCTATACATTACAAAGCTTCTTGCAAAAAACAGAGATGTTGCTTTAGAAAATCAGTGAAGCAGCAGTCCCAGATTTCTTGATTATGATTGTAAACTCCTGGAGTCAAAACTTTCAGAGATTAGTTACTTTGGAAAATCAAGAGTAGGCTGCTCAACTTACAAGATCTTTAAAGATGTCTTAAGAAGATATCTATAGATACCAGATTTTTTTGAGAAATCTTTCCCAGCTTTTTCACTACAGTGTTTTTTATTGGTGAAATTTAATTCAGCTCTTTGTCATCCTACAAATTCTTTTAAGATGATTGATTGTGCAAATGTATTTGCTACATCAACATACATGGAGAAGGTTTTCCTGCTGCCAGCTTGCAATACCACCTATCATGTCTTTGCAAAGGTTTATTTTACTTTCTTCTAGTTCTCAGTGAATTTCACATGAATTTCATCCAGCCAGATTTCTGTTTTACTTAAAATGCTGTAAAGTTACCCAGTTCAATTTCAGATACTTGTGCACAGGATTAATTTTATTTTATGAAATATTTGCAGTAGTAGAAAATTATTTATCCCACCTTTTTGCAGCACTAAGAGGTTCCTAAGAGACAAACTTTGGCTTCAAATCATTAATATGGCTAAACTATATTATATGTGCACTTTTTATGTATATCCATGAAAGAAAATAAAGTTATGGATGATAGTTCATAGATAGATGTCTCACAGTTGTGATCTAAGAAGAGAAACTGAAATAATGCTGGACAAAAGCAGAACAGCTCTGTTTAGCTTGAAAGAATTCTTCATTGACAGTTTTGGCTAAGAATGTACACCTGTTAAATACTTCCAGACAACAGCTAAGTGACTAATTTTAGCCTGACCCCCATTTGGGTATTCCCCTTCTGCTATCTAATGACTACATGTAGAGTTATAAGCATTTTTCATATCCAAAATGAGTGTGTGCTGGTTGCTTGGAAAACACAAACTAAGCCATGCTGAGCAGATAACTTTTAAAACACACTTATTTTATACTTTTTTTCCCCCACTCATTGATACCTATGATGATTCAATCCTTTTTCCCAGTCAGTCAGCCTTACATCGTCAGAAGTCTGTCAGAAACAGACATAGTAAGAACAATGGAAAAGGAAATAGCAGGGGAAGGAGTAATATGTCTCCTACCAGCCTGTCCTTGCAGAATCAGTATCACGTGATATAAGCTCAGAACTAAAACTAGAAATAGCCTAACTCTGAAGAGCCATGACCTTCTATGTACAGTGAGGAACAATTTTGATCTGGTTCTTTAAAGACCCAGATAGAAGCAGCATAATGATGTGATATTAAAAATTATCTTTACAAGAAATGCTGGAGCATTACTACCTATAAAACTCTTAGCTGCTCTAAACAAGGAAAGTGTTGGGAGTGGGAGGGGGGAGGGTGGGTGTGTGTTTTATACTTCTGTGCTATAAGTTTGATATTTTGTAGTGTTATGTGTATTTTTTATACATAGAAAATTTAATTGCTTCTCTTTCCTGCCTGGATGTAGTATAGTTCAATTTAAATAAAGCTGTCATTCAAATTTGCATTGTGATTCTTTTTACCTACTTATAAAATAGTGGGCCATTTGTCTTTTTTAATTAGTTAAAAGAAAAAGTGCAAAATATTTTTTAATAGACCAAAAATTCTTAGAATACAGTCACTTTTCCTGGGTTTAATCGTTATGCATGGATTTAAGGCCTTTGGCCTTGTGTAGAGTGCTTTTGGCTCACTATCAGGTGTTAAGATTGTGCAGGTTTTCATTGCTCAGTGGCCTAAACACACTGTCTCAAGTGAAGCCAATGGAATAATGAAATCCAATGCAGTTAATCAAACGCCGTGTTTCCTGTTGTTTGTATAACCTGTGGCCTCAGTTTTGGATGCATTTTATGTATCTGTATGTCCTCTCACTTAACAACTCTTGTGGTATTAATCTGCAGTGTAATTGTTAAAGTTGCACGGCACAGAAGTTAGACCGATGAAAGAATTCTAGGGATTTTTTTCATGTCACTATTTCATATTGATTTTTAAAAGTAATGTAATTCTAGGGATTTTCTGTTTAAGGAGATGATATGGTGATTAGTTGCTCAACCCCTGACAATGTCATCATATATGCAAGGAACCCATTGGTATTAGCCGCTTGATAGCTTCAATTTAATTGTTATCACAGGAAATCTTCATATGAGATGTCTAATATAGCATAATAAAACCAAGGCAATTACTAGAAAAAGGCATTTCTTCATATACTAGGCTCGTCTTCATTTTTCCAGACTAGCCATTTCTGTGAATACTTGTGTCTTATCAAGTGTACCATTAGGGTGACAGTAATGTTTGCTGAAATGTAGGATGTGTTTGACACTAGTGTACTGAAGTGACAGTAAGATTAAATACATTTTAATGTAATGAGTGCTAATCTTCAAATACAGAAAAAGCCTAGTAAGAATGCATTTTCCCATGTATCTGAAAAAGTAATTTAGAAATTAGAGAAAGCTTATGTAATACTTCAGCTTGCTTAGCCTGGCAATAGGTCATAAAATAGTATTTATTACTGTAATTGTTAAGTTTTCAAGGACTTGACATAGGAAGCAAAAGCTAAAATGAGGAACATGTACAGAAGTATTCAAAATATCTCTGGCAAACATACTAACGTTAAAAGGAAGATGAAATTCAATAGACCTTGTCAAAAAAAAAAAATATTTTGTTTATTAGAACTAGTAATGAAACAATTCTGAAGCAGTGACTTTAAGTTGATGCCACAAAGGAGAGGAGGCTTTGTTGTACTAGTGTGGTAGGAGATTCAAACAACTGTGATTTAAGTGGCTCTACGGGGAGGGAGAAACTTACTAATACTCTAAGGCTTAGACAGGATATAAAATCCTGTTATAATATATATAACATCCAGTATTTTCAGTGCTTGCTTTAAACTGATGTAAAGTTCTGCACGCGGTTTACTACTGTTCTATTTATCTTCATCGCAAGATGCAGTAAGTAGGATCTTGCTACTAGTTCAGTAGCAAATGAAATTTCTTTGTCTTCACTTAAAAATGAATAAAACATGCAAAATTGTTTCTTATGTTCACAGTATTAAATTATTCTATTAAAATGGTTTACTGTTACAAAGAATCTATTGTGAGGTAAGATGTTAGATAGTAATATTAGCATTTTAGCGCTTCTGTGTAGATTGAATGCAGCTTGTGACCTACAGTGTCAGTGCATGCTTAATATGACAACAGCAAAACAGAATAATGAGGTAACTCTTCAAGTGGAAACACTTCAGTAAGCTTTTCAGTCAAATACAGTCAAAAAGCACTGATTAGAGCCAGGTGTCTCATGCAGTGCACCTGAATCTTGGCTTGTGACACTGTGGTCTTTCATAAAACTGATGTATTTCAGGGTAAATTAACGATGCATATGTGAATTATTGCTACTACCTGAATTATTTTTATTATCATTAGTGCATGACCCCTTTCCATTGTCTACCAAAGGTCTTAGGAGTCTGGGAAGGTCCCTGCTGACTGGAAAGTAGCCAGTATTATTCAGTTTACTTGAAGGGTGTGTGGGAAGACCCGGGAAGCTACAAATTTGATAGTTCTAGCCTCGGTTCCTGGAGAAGATTATACACTGGGTGCTTCTGAAAGGCATTTAAAGAACGATGCAGTCAACATTGGTTCACATAGGTGATTCACAGAGGCCCTGTTTAACTAATTCTATATCCATCTGTGAAATCTTCCTTGTGGATAAAGGGAAAGTGGTGGATGGGTCTTTTTTGGATTTTAGTAAGGCAGTCCCTCACAGCATCCTTTTGGAAAATATTGCCCAGTTGTGGGATGAGAGGGTTCACAATGCACTGGGTGAAGAACTGGCTGAATGGCAGAGCTGAAAGGATTGTGGTGAGTGGGGCTACATCTGACTGGCAGCCACTTACCAGCGGTGCTGCTCATGGATCAGTTTTAGGGTCAGTCCTGTTCAAAATATTTATCCCTTATCTGCCTATAGGAGAATGAACCTTTTTGTATCAGCAAGTTTGCTGATGATAACGAAACTGGGAGGTGGTGTTGACTCTTGCAGACTGACCTTGCAGACTGTTCCAGATGGACTAAAACATTGGACAAAGATTAATGACATGAAATTTAAGTTCAAATGCCAAATTCTGTGCAAGATCAAACTAGGGGAGGAGTGACTGAATAGCAGCTTTTCAGAAAGGGATCTGGGGGTGTTGGTTGACATTCAGCTCAGTGTTGAGTCAGCCCTGCCAGCAGGAGAGCAGACTGCATCCTGGGATACATCAGATGCACAATCACCAGCCAGTCCAAAGAGGTGATTGTCCCACTGTATTCAGCATTAGTGTCGCCTCACCGTGAGTGCTGGGCCCTACAATTTTTAAAAGATATGAAGGTCCTTGAATGCATCCAGAGCAGGGCAACAAAGCTGGGGAAAGGACTTGAAGCCACGTCCTCTAAGGAGCAGCTAAGGACTTTGGGCTGCTGTAGTTTAAAATAAAGGAGGCTAAGACCTTACCGCTCTCTGCAGCTTCCCAAGGTGAGGAAGCAAGAGGAAGGTGCTGATGCATCTCTGATATCTAGTGACAAGATGCGTGGGAATGGTTCTAAGTGGCATCAAGGGAGATTCAGGCTGAAGCTAAACCTCAGAAAGTATTTCTTTAGCAAGATACTGGTCAATCCCTGGAACAGGCTTCCTGGAGAGGTGATTGATGCCCGAAGCCTGTCAGTCAGTGGATAATGCCATTAATACTTGCTTTAGCTTTCGGTCAGCCCTGAAGTGATTGGGCAGTTGGATTGCTGGACATTACTTCCAAATGAAATATTCTATTCTATTCTTAATTACAATATTTACATATTATGTATTACGTAATATTAACTTATGATAAACATTCTATATTTGACATTAATTAGAACAAAGATTATTTAAAGAAGAATGCTAAAAATTTCAGCTTCACAAATCCCTTGGTTTTCAATCAGTTCAAGTTCTTCTGAACATAGAATCGTCTTGTTCTTTCTGTGCTCATTCATATTCCCAGCCCTTAAAAAAAAATTGTATTGGAGCATTACGGCCATATTTTTGTATCCTGTCTAACTCGACTAAGTACTGTTCTTCATTACAGTGAATATTCCTGTAAAGAAATCCATTTTTTATGATCACTGTTATGCATGTCAGTTAAAAAGTACATTTTTTTTAAACAACTAGGAATTCAGTGTGCCTAGCTTAGTACCAAGCTTAAAAGCTCATCTTAGTTCCCATATATTCCATCGTTTCACCTGTTGCACTGCCATGTTTTCAGTAGGCCTGTAATTTATTTTCATAAAATACATCATCTTGTCTTTAATGGCATTATCAGCCTAGCTGCTAAGATAAACAAATCTGTATAGACAACCTCTATCGTAATGTTCACACAGAGATTTATTTGGGTTTTGGCTGTATAGATAAGGAAGTAGGTTATCTGGGAAACCCTCTTCACTATACCTGCAGCAGAAGGACTTTCAAAGAAAGCAAATTGAGAGGCTGAAAAGTTGCCAGGTTTTTTTTTTTGCAAAAAGCTGCCGTCACTTGGAACTTGATTTATGGCAAGAAGATGAAGCCAAGTGCAGAAAAGCCATTAGTAAGCCCAAAAGCAATTATTTTTTGTTGTTCTGTGTTACGTATAGCGGACAGAAGTTTGAATTGGGAATATATTGAAGTCAGTGAGAAAAAAGGTCTTCTTTGCTGGACTTCAGTTGAGTTAAATCTCGAGATTGGTCATTAGTTGCAAAATGTCAGAACCACAAAATGCAAGTAGAAAAACTTCTAATTTCATTAACATTTTTGAACTTGAAAACCTAAATTTAATCTTACTGGTAGTTCCTGTGATGGTACTGAGCACTTCTTGTTTCTAAGGATACTTACATACCTCAAAAATCTGTTTGTTTGTTGGGGTGTTTTCTGCTTGAATTCTGAAACAGAAGGGCGAAGGGAGAGTGATGTTTGTTGTTTAATGAGTTGTCTAAACTTAAATGACTGTGTAAGTAGACATTCTTAAATGTGGCCTCATTTTCATGTGAATGTCACATTCTGAATGTACCATTGGGTTCTAGCAAGATCCTACAGGATCCTTGGAGTTCAGGAATCTACATGGTTTTGGCACTAATGCTGCCTGATAACTCATGAGAGACAATTTAAAAAAATAGATTAATTTTTAAAATAAATGTTATGTACATTTGAAACCGCTCCCCTTATGAAAAGGTAGAAAGCTCTGCATGTGGTGTATATTGCAGTTTCATTCTAATGAGTGAGTCAAATAAACAAGGTGATATTTCAAATATTTTATTGTGAGTGCCATTTATTCATAGAGTCAGAGAATATGCCGAGTTGAAAAGGACCTGTCAGGATCATCAAGTCCAACTTTCAGGGCTGCACAGAACAGCCCCAAAAGTCACACCATGGGCCTGAGAGCACTTTTTGCACTCCGTCAGGCTTGGTGCTGTGACCACTTCCCTGGGCAGCCTATTCCAGTGCCCGACCACCCTCTGAATGAAAATTCCTGATAGCCAACCTAAACCTCCTCTGACACCTCCTCTGGCCCTGTCACTGTCACCACAGA
>VXBT01002983.1:7420-43230 GCA_013400235.1 Oriolus oriolus
AAAATAAAATAAAATAAAATAAAATAAAATAAAATAAAATAAAATAAAATAAAATAAAATAAAATAAAATAAAATAAAATAAAATAAAATAAAATTCAGCCACATGTAAGTCAGGGTACATTTGCGACCTCACAGTGGGAGAGAAAAGGCTGGTCATCTTCAATATAGGAAAGCCTCTTTCTGTAGACCAAACTAGTGCAATAAATCACTGTCATAAACCCGATTTTCTTCTTCAGCCTTGCACTATTTTTTTTCCCCAAAAAGATTACTTTAAAAATCTTTTAATTGGATTACTCTGGAAAATTAATCTCCTTTGGGCTCGCTAAGTTTGTGTACCAAATATCTGGAATTAATTCAGTGCCACAAAACGCATTCGCGATGCCTTTTGTTCGAACTAGCTAAAAAAGGGACAGGTAGGGAAGGTGGCATTTTGCCATACGCATTCACGTCCCCTCGCAGTTCTCTATGCATATTCATTGCTGTATGTGTCGCATTGTACCGCATACAATTCCTGTTGTAAAGGAGATAAACAGAATTGTTTGCAGGACTGTGTTGTAGGTCAAGACACCAGTGCGGGGTGAGGAGTTAGAGGAAAAAATTAGAAAAAGGAAAAAGCTTTGGCAGCCCAAGTAGGAGTCTCCCAGGCGTCGCGCGCTGAGGGTCATACCCGGGCCGAAGCGGCTTTCCGTCGCCACCCGCCCCTGGCCGCTCCGCGGGAGCGCACTCCCTCTGCGTCGCTTCGAGCCACTCCGCCCTCCCGCTCCTCTCCGCTTCCGCGGCTGGCCCCGGACCTGCGACACTTTCGGGGCCGTCTGAGGGGAGCTCCCCATCCCGGGCACCCGCTGGGACTCCACGGGATCTCTTAGTTTTCAGCCCAGTTTGAGTGTGAGCAGCATCCTCGTGAGGTGTGGTTAATTGCGGGGGCTGTGGGGGGTTACAGGCGTAATGACTTGTCAGGGGGGTGGTGGTGACTCTGTAACGCACCGTCTTCTTTTCCCCCGCCTTTTACAAGCAGAGACGTCCTGTCTCGCTGCTAAAAGAGCAATAAACTGGGTTCTTTTATATATTTTTACTTGTTTATTTTACCCGAAAAAACCGAACTTGCCGCTAGTTCCCGGTGGATTATAAGCAGATTGTGACACTACTCTGAGTCTCGGGGACCGAAGGGGGCAGGCTGCGGTTCCTCCCGGCTGTGGGGGGAGAGATGGTGAGCGGGAAAGTTCCTCCTGGGTGGAGCAGGAGGCAGGTACCGCTTGTGCGAGTGTCGGTGCGTGTGAGCTGAGATTCAGGCTGGGCAGATGAGGGGGCATCACGGGGTGGGCACGAAGCAGGCTGGAGGATGCGGTTAAGGAGTACGAGGATGACGGTAAGTGTGAAGGTAGGTTTTGACCTCCTGAGCACAGATCTAGCTCAGCGCAGTGTTCAATAACCTTCTCTGCCCAGATCCAAATCCCAGCCACTCTTGCACGCTTGTCGCACTTCATAAGTTGTGTGTGGCATTTCCAAGTCAGCATTAAATTTTCAGTGTCAGCCGCTGGTGAACTGTGAACCACTGAGTGGGACTGTCTGCATTTAATAATACGTGACACAAACACGCGCGAAATCACACGGAGGGAAAACGCGCAGAGCAAGGTGAACGTCCCACGCTACAACCTGACACTGGGGCATACCACACGAGCCCAGGTCCCGAAATTCTGCAGACAGGCGAGACACCAGTGCGCACATGAAGCCAAACACTTTCCATGCACAACAGGAGCGAGATCTTTGCGTGGACGTGCACAAGTAGATCCCTGTTTCCAGACAGAGTTTACGTACTTGCTAAAGAGCCCTGTGGTCTGCAGTGAATTAATTACTGCACCTCGGATCCCCGCTGACCTTGCACCGCCCTCGTGTTTCTTCCCACCTCGCACAGGTAAAAGTTTTTCAGTCCCGTGCTGTAGCTAAACAGATTAATTCACGTTGACAGAATCTTTATCCCTAATCACAAGATGTTAAATGAATCTCAAAGTCCCTTCTGAGACAAACGAAGAATTCTCTCTCTCTCTCTCTTTCTCCTGTCTCCCTGCCTGCACTGTGGATGTGTCCTATGGAAAATGTTTACAGTTTGGAGGACTCTAACCTTGATTTTCCAGCTTTGAGCTCCCTCTGGAAGCGGTAAGAGCAATTACTCCATATTACTGTACATATTTCACCGTCGTGGTGGATCGCAGGTGTTGCAGACGCTATTGTTTGCATCCCTTCCGCAGCCCCGCGGCCAGAGCCCAGAGGCTGCACCGACCCTGGGTCCGACGGTGGCCCTCAAACCCTGCCGCGCACACCCTCAGAGCCCGGGGCTCCCCGCTTGCTAAGTACACACGGGGGTGGAGACAGAGGCGAACTGGCGTCCTCACCCAGCCCCGCTTCCTGCCGCACTCCGGCCGCCCGCTGGCCTCTCCTGCCTGTACGTAGCGTGGAAATTCTTACTTTCGCCCACGAGTGGAATAGATAGCTCATGCGTGGACAGGCATCTTTTTTCGGTTGAAGGTCAGGAGTGCCGAACGCCTAACGCACGGCAGGAGGCAAAGACCCCCGAGATGAACTGGGACTGCCCGAGGCTGGGAGTGGAGGGAGGGTGAAGGCAGTCACTGTGCCGAACGATCCGAGGCAAAAACGAGGCAGAGCGGACAGGCAAAACAACCCCGAAGCAGGAAAATACCTAGAAACCCCGAGCAGTGCACGTTTGACCAGAAAGCATCTGGGACGGTGGCTTTTAATTTAGGCTGTGCAATGATCCTTTGGAGACAATGAAAGGGATGAGTTTGTAACGAGCTACAAAGGTGAGGGGTGGAGGCAGGATGCCGTGCTATGCCGGAGCATCCCCGAATAGCATTAAACTGTGTCATGCATCAGTGTCATGATGACGTATGACACACCACAAGGGATCATGATGAGTGACTGGCATAATAGACATGGATAGTGGACCAAAGTCTCCTTGACAATTCTTAGTCATATGTCTTGGGGGGATAGTTTTACATTCATGATCCGTTTATTTGGAGCCAATACCGGCAGAGGCACACATGAAGCACACGGCTGAATCTAAGTAGGATGAAGACGGGCTTAAATGGCACGAAGAGTTGCCGGGGGGAATCTGAAGAGGTCGCAGGTTTAGAAGCAAAACACTTGGCAAAACCCCACCTGCTATTAGGCTAATTAAGCAGGACGCCCCTGGTTTTTCCTGCCAGCCCAGGAAAGGTATGGCTCACCCAGCGTATCTCCGCGCTCCTCCGTCAGCCAGCTGCAGAGCTCTTACGCACCGCGCACCGCCCGTACCGCGGGCTGGGATAACCTCCTGTCCCACCGCAAACTGTGGGATGCGGCTCGTGTCCTTCTCATCAAGCTTGGGCTTTGTTGCGGGATGCGGAGCGCCGAGACCCCAGTGCTTTGTCGCTCCCGGTGCTAGCGGGGGCAGATGGAGAAGTCTCCTCCCTTCAGGTCTGCCGAGCAGGCAGAAAGCACACCTCTAATAAACCCTTAATCTGAGAAACGCACCCGGTATGCCTCTCACTACGAGCTGGAGAGTCCAAGCTGCTGGACATGCGGATTTTCTTTTGTTTGTCAACTTCCCGAACTAGCAGGGGGAAATTTCTTTACTTTTTTTCCCTCCCCTCTCCCCGAAACGTAAGTCCCCCATCGGCAGTGTCTCAAGAAGAGCAAGAGAGCCCCGGTGACCTTTTGAAGGCGATCAGAACCCCGAAACGCGCCTGGGCTGGTTGGGAATGCTTGCCATCCCAGTGGAGATCGCTGACAGGCTTCT
Organism: Oriolus oriolus; assembly: GCA_013400235.1. Lineage (NCBI taxonomy): Eukaryota > Metazoa > Chordata > Aves > Passeriformes > Corvidae > Oriolus > Oriolus oriolus. Next base: position 11,214 of record VXBT01002983.1, read on the forward strand.
TCCCGGGACAGTAGGTTTCCTCTTCACATAGACCCTTCAGGGACATTGATAACCTCTAGAAATCTCCATAGGAGTAATTCCAGTGAGCAGAATGAATGATACACGCCCCGAAAATAAGAGTACAAGAGGGAAACCCTCTTCAGCCTGACACCGCCCCTCTTCAAAAAAAAAAAAAAAAATCTGATGGTCCAGATTTGAATCAGTACTAAGAAGTTCACTGAATGTGTGAGCAGGTAATGCAGGGAATAGCAACATTGTTAACAGAAAACATCTAATTAACAATGATTTCATTTGATTCGGAGGATGAAAAAGCCTTTGAAAACCAGTCCAGATTTACTGGCCTAAATGCAGCCAATTCTTGAATATGGAGATTATACTGAGTCTGCCTTCTTTCAAGATGTCATCTGAGGGGTAACAGTGCAGGTGAAGTAATGTAGCTACACTGTGGAAACTTTTGTAGTCCCTTTCTTGGGAATTGAATTCGGTGCTTCTTCATTTTGTTAGGAAGAGACTGACTCCTTCAACGGCGATCTGCATGTTTAGAGGCATGACTGCTTGAAGCAATTAGGTTCCCCAATTTGCATATTTCTCCCGACCCCAGCAGCATCACTGGATCCTTACGTTTTCAACCTTTTCTAAGCAGGGGAAAGTCAGAATAAAACATGGCTCCCAAGTGTGCAGGGTGGCGAAACTGACATGGAAGCGGGCTATCAAAATTACCTCTTTGCCCTTAGGATGGAAGGAGTGAAAAAATAAAATAAAGAAGTGCGCCTCCTGAAAGCACCCCGGTGGTCGTGTTTCGGCAGTTTAGCCATTTCACGAGTTTCCCGCTGATTTTCAGAGTGTTGCCGAACTCCTGCCCGTCCCCCAGCTCCTTCGGGGGGCCACCGTGGGGCATGGGTGACGCCCTCGGTTCTGTCCCTCTTCCGAAACATGGGTCACGTCCACACGGGGAGAGAAAACCAGCCAGCGAGGGTGCGGAAGCCGGACCGCGCAGGCACCGCCGCCACGCCACGTGTGCTTTTGTTTTTGTTTTCGTTTTCTTGAGGCGGCGCCCGTGACCGGCAGCGGGTGTCGCTCCCGGCAAGCCCCCTCCCTCGGAGGGGTGGGGGAAGGTGTACCTTTGGATACCACCATGTGATTTTTAAGCACCGGTCGATGGTATCAAATCCGTACCCTTCGCTCTGCTTGGGTTTCCCTAAAAGTGTGAAGGGGTGCGAGGATGGAGGGGGAGAGTGGGTCTTATTCTGTGCATCCTCTCTATCCTCACAAACTGTGACAACGGACGACGTGGATAGGGGGCTATTCCTTGCCCTCCCCTACGACCCTGCCCCACATGCATCCCATGCAGCTGAAAATGTGGGGCAGGATCAATGCCCCCAGTGCCTGAGGGGCCCGATCCTGCAAAACCTGGAGGAACTTCAGGGACTCTCCGCCTCAAAAGTCGGTTTCTAAGCCACTCGCCCATCAAGGGTAAAAAGAATCCTTTCCACACCCCCTCCTGGAAGTCCGCGGAGGGGGTCAGGAGAGCTAGTGCTCAGCAGGTAGAGCCATCCGCCCAGAGCTTTGCAGCAGCATGAAGAAAAATCTCTATAAAACTAAACAGGCAATCAACTGAAATCTATCCTCTTTAAATAAACTGATTCCTTAGTATTTTCCCAGTATTGTTGTAAGTTGTTGTCTGTGATGTCCCTCAGGGCTCTTTCCTCTGCTCTCTGATTTGGTGTATAAAAGCACCTCTGAGTGATGGATTACTGTGTCATTGCAGCCTGCGAAGGATTAATTTGTTTCATTGATTTCTCTTTAGGCAGATTGCCAGAATTCTCTGCTTCCCACCTTTCCCCAGGACTTCCAGCAGTAATAGACAGTAACAGCCTAAGACAAATCAGCCCGTTCTTGTAAAAATAGAAACACAAAATCCTGAAGTCCCTCGGAAGCTATAAAGAAGTTTTTCCCTTATGCTGTAGACCACTAATTCTTGAAGTGAGTCCATCTTCTCTCCTTTCACCACATCCCTTTTATAAAAAAGGTAACCATTTCCTGGTGGGAATTGCTTAGTCTCAAGAGCAATTTCAACAAGCAGTTGGATGTGAGCAGTGGGCATTTGACGGTCACAGAGAAATGTTTTGTTCATGCTAAACAGCAGGGGTAGGAATTACAGGAGGATTGCATAAACTTCAAGGTTCATTCTTTCTTAAAATCACCAGACCACCTACAGCTAATCAATTATCTATTCATCCACCTATCTGCGATATTGAGATAAATTCTGTTTATGTCAGGTCCTGGAGTTGCTGGTCGGATGTGTGTGAGGGTGGATGGGACTGGAATCTCCCTCTCAATTCATCTGCATGCTTTCAGGATAATCTAATAACAAAATCAGGCTTTAAAGTGTTAGGCTGTGGTGAAAAAAGGGAGCTGGGTACCCCTTTTGGTGCAGGTTGTGGAACCGTGAGGGGAGAGAATGAGATCTGCTGCTGCTACTCTGACTATAGCACTGCTCTTTTCAGACCTGCGTTAACAGCAGCAGAGACAGGTCAGCTGTGCTCTTCTGCTTGTTTCCACAATACATCACTAAACACTGTATTTATTTAGTCTTCACAAGTTAAACTTTAGGTGTACTTAGTGCTATAGCAAAAAGTAATGTTGTCATAGACCAGACTTCACAGCTTGGGCTTGTGGAAAGCAGTGCCGTGCCATGCAAAACCAGCACTTTTAGATATCACGGAGAGTAGAGAAATGTTTATTTACCTTTGTATCTGCCTTGTGATGAGTGTAGCTCAATAGCTACTTTCAAATGGGCAGTATATTTATCGTACTGGATAGTAGAGATCCAATGCATAGCAAATCTAAGAAATTTTGAAGTTACAGCCTTATTATTTTTTTCCCTACTCTCTTGGAGGATGTTAGCCTGCTACTGTCTTTTTAAATTTTCTGTAATTTCAGGTGTAATCCAAATACCAGTACTTGGGTCACAGCATGATTTCCTTGTTATCTCACAAGAAAATATGCCTTGTCCTGCCTGAGAAATGTTCTTGTGTTTTCTTGCATGAGATCCCTCTGTGATCTGTCTAACTTTCCCTGCTCTACCTAACAGGTTTTGAAGGAACTTTAGAAGTAGTCATAAGCAGTTCACTCTTGGTTTTACTCCTAGGAGCCCCTTGAAATCCCTATTTTGTCTGATGAAACCCTGCAGTGTGGGTTAGCCTGAAGAAGGACAAGGGTGGCTGCCTCCAGGCATGGCAGCCTGGAAAACACTGTTATCCTGGGGAACGCTGCAAATTTTCTTTCAAAGGCTTCTGTGGGGAATCCACTCCCCCTCCTTTTCTGGCATAACACAGGCCCTCTCTGCCTGGCATTCCCACTCCTGATAGCTTTTCACTGTCAAGTAACTTTGAAAATAAAGGCACAAAATGCAGCAGTTCACATTTTTCCTGCTTGGATAGCCAAGCCCCAGGGAGGCTTGGCTCCGAGGGCAGAGTTTGTCTTGCTTGGAGGCAAATGGTCTCATCCCCTCTGCCCCTTCCTCCTTGCCAATCCCTTTCAGTTTACACAGGGGAATCCTTCTGCTCCTTTGCTAGGCATGAAGGAAAGTTATGCTCTTGATTAATAATGATAACAATATTCTTGGCTTGGAAAGTCTGAGTTAGGAGCAGAGACAGATTTCTACCCCTATCCCTCCAGTTTGCAATAAAACAGGCAGAATCCATCACAGACCAAATTTAAAACGCTTAAGTGAAGCTCACATCCTTTCATCCCTTCAGGACTGGAAAGAAACAGAGTCTGTTAGATTAGCAAACATTAACCTCTCGCATAGTTCTGAATGTAGGATTAATGCCTTCTGAAGGGACAGCTGTACGACCCTCACACACACTAACTATACATTAGGGCTGTCACTCTATTGATCCGGAGAAGTTTGTGTGAAGAAGTGCTCCCCACCAGGGAGGAAAACAGAGTAGAGCTGGAAAAAGCCATTCGTACTCTGCTAAGATGCACTTTAAAAAAACTCAGTTCCCATTTCTGGCATCCACAGTGCAGATGAGCTGAAATCTGCATGCTTCACCCTGCAGGTCTGCAGCATACACACCACACACAGTTTTCAGCTGTGACCCTGCGACTGGCTCATCTTTGGAAAAAACAGACCTGTGCCAATGCTGGATTTGCACATAAGTAGAATATTGCTTGGACTCTGCCCACATGGGGTTTTGTGTCCTTGTGGGATTCTGGCTGGCTGTACTTTAGCATATCTATTCCCATTTAGCTAATTTGGAAGAGACTGGTCTCCAAGATTTTTCTCCCTTACCCTGTAAACTAAGAAAAAGAACAAGTAGTGATGAATAGTATGTTTGTCAAACTTTCTTTCCATTAAAGTATGAAGACTTCATGGTATGAAAGCACAAGTTGATTGTTTCCTAGGGTTTTCTGGGCTAGATACAAACACTGGGTTTGACTCTGGTCACACCCTATATTTGTGTTAGTCTAACTCTTCTGATAACATTGAATTCTACAGAAATAACAGCAATTTCAGTGCATTTCTGAAAACAGACTTATTTTAAGGGCCCATCAAAACATTTTGTTAGAGCAATCCTGAAATCTCATCTGTCACTTAAAGTTTGTATTAACAAGGGAAACAAGACAAAGGTGAGAGCAGCTGTTTAGAATTGAATCTTTCAGTCAAGGTAGATTTTGAATGCATTAAGAGTGCTGGCTGACAACTTGTAAGGGTACTGGACTTGCTCCTAGCAGTGCTGAAACCCCGCAGTTCTGGAAGATGTAAATATTGGCTTTGGTCAGCCTGAATTGTCAGGTGTAAGGAAAAACAAATCTGCATAGAAGAGAAACAAAGTAGCCTCCTCCAATGGACACATTGGGGATTTGTGCCTTGCCCAGACAGGTCCATATATTTTGTAGAACACAAGTACTAGACCCTGGGCCCAACTTATGCAAAATACAAAAGAAAAGACGCTGACCAGAAAGGGAAACATTTAGTCAGAGCTCTGATACAACCTTCTCCCCTGTATTCAGCCGCAGGGAGTAACTTTTTTTTCCCTCTGCATTATTGGAGGCTACACATCTGTAGTTGCATGTGTAGGTAGGCAGGGAACTGCTGGATACATGAAAGCTGGAAGTTAGGTGTTAGAGGGCATCAGTCCCGCTGCTCTCAGCTCACCTCTAAGTCATTTAGCTCAAACAGCCAGATGAAGGGTTAGAAAAAAAATACCCTGGTATTTTTTTATACCTGCTATACCATGGTATAGCAAGGTACCCAAAACCTGGACACCATTATTTCTCTGGGAACATGCTCTCCTAGCAAGTAATTTGGTATTTTCCTCCATCAAATTTATTTGTTTTTAATTAATCTAGAAATTTGAAGTTGCTTAATGTATGAAATAGCATTCAAGTGGTTAACACTCATGCACTTCTGAACAGTATTTGGAAAGGAAGTAGATCTCTTGCCTACCCATTAACCTCTGCTATTATGGGGCTTTAAACCAGCAGCAGCAAAATTCACCTCCCTGCATTAGGTGTTGCTGTATTGTAGATCAAAGTTTTGTAGTTTGCAGAACCATGGAAGGAATACCATAATTCAATCTGTTTGGTTAGAACTCAGCATTCAATGAATAACAAGTTTCTGCTTTTCCACAAAAAGTGTGAACTAAAACTTCAAATGAATGAGCAGGAATTTCTTGCTTCATAATTTACATCTTGCTACATATTTTACAGCCATTGTCGTATTGACAATTCATTTTTTCCAAGTGAGTAAAAAGTATGTGGCTTTCCACACTAGTGTCTCATTACTAAGATCACAGGCAATGTACTGAAAATGGTAGGATGCTCTATAGTTCCGGTGCTTTATGCAGCTATTAAAATTAGCTGCACCAGAACTTCTCAATTTACACTATGTTAAATGAAGTTAAGGAAATGCAGTTCTGGGTCTAATCAGCTTTTCAGCTTCACTGTATTCCAATATATCAAGCAGATCATCACTAGTGAACTATATTTGTGTATTGGTAGAGATCATGGCTCTGGAAAGGAAGTACGGTTGTCTCACTCCAAAATCCACTGATTTTTAACATGACAGCCATTACATATGTTCATCAGCTTGTGACTAGAGAATGATCCCTGGCAGACAGTCTTTTCAAAGAGCTAAACATGAACTTTCTTGACTAACTGCTGTGGGACTCCTTCAGCTAGAAACACTGACAGTGACTTTAGCTGGAAAAAATGCATAGGTTTAGTCCACAGTGCACACTGCACTAACAATACATTTTGACCTTGTGCACTCCATCTCCTATGCATTTTAAATAATTTTTGAAATTACGCCAGCAGTCAGAAACGACATTAAAATTAACTATGATACTTCCCTATCAAAACTGTGTTTTATCTTCTGAGTAATGTTTTCAGGTTACCCCCTAACACTTAAATAGTAAAGACAAAAATACTGCAGATTTTATGATGCTTTTTGTCATTTTTCTCAGTTTCTCTAACTGAGGCAAAATTATCTTGTCAATGTTGCCATTTTGGTTTTCCAATTTCTTTCTTCATCCACTGTCTGGTCTGTGAGCACTTCCATGGACTTAAGTTCAGAATGCCATATCTTTTCGATACATGAGTTTTTTGGGTTACCCTTCTGTTGTAGTTTACATTTGATTTCATATTGTCCCTTTGAAAGGACAACAGCTTTAGAGAAGGTTTAAAACGTATGCAGTGATCCCTTGCAATCACTATAAAATAGCATGGGAATGCCTGCAACAGTAGGAAGAACACTCTGGCTGCAGTTTAGTTTGGCTAATTACATCCTGTTTTTCTAAATTCAAGTTTATTTGTAAGCTTGATCCAAAGTTTCCTGAAATAAGTGTTTTCCCATTAGCACTTTTCGGACTTGGACTGGTTGCATTTCACTGCCAGGTGAAGCCATCTCCATGTTCTGTGTGTTGGTTTTATTTTTGTTTGTTTGTTTGTTTGTTTTTTTAAATTATAAATAACCTCTGGGTTTACACAAAAAGTGTAAGCTTCTCATCTGGATGATCAATAAATGGCCACTAAAATCCTTAAAATCCTTCTAGCTAAAATAACACCAAAATATATAATAAATTAACTTTTATCAGTTCTTTTTTTGTCATACAGATCCTCACTATGAAAAAAAAAAAGCTACACCAGTACAAATACAAATGACAACAAGAGGCAATTGTCTGTCAATGGATTTGCTTTGGAGGTACGGGGAGATGCCAAGAATAAAGCATCTCTCAGCATGGGTGCACCAAACACTTAAAAATTGCCTAATTCAGTTGCTGAGATATTGAAAACATATATTTAGAAATGCATGAGATAGCAATGAATAGTACAGCAAACAATGGGTTAAAATTTCCACATAACAGAAACTGCAATTAAGGGACTTCCTGCGTAACACTAGCTGCATGGCTTAGAAGTTTTGCAGCAAAAGCTTGAAAAAGGAACTAAACATTAAAAATCTGCACTTCTGAATACGATTAACACATATTAAACTACAACTTCAGCACTATTTCATATTTAAGGTGGTTGTTTCTTGTTTCCATCTCTGTCTACAACTATCTATCTGATTCTGCCAGACTACGGGTAAAAATACCGATTTGGATGTCATACCTTATTAAATAATCATACAATGTAAAGATGCTTTTCAGCTGCAGAAAGAGGGTAAAGCAGTTGCTCTTTAACAAATGCCATGCTATAAGAATTATGCAATTTCCATGGTTATAAAACAACTTGAGAAATTGTACTGTAACAATATGATATATGCTAGGATTGATTACTCCAAAAATCCTTTCAAGAGGAAAAATTGCGGGAGGCTGGGGAAGGGAAAGGCTTTTTTTTCTACGGAAGCTTCACTTCCTAAAGATTTAGCTTCTGTGGAGAAAAACCTCACATTCAGTTTTTACACTGAGTGGTCACTCAATTTGCGTGTTCATTATGTGCATTAAATAGTCAAATATATTCTTTTCAGTATATATGAATAGTTTAATTTATTCTGCTGAAAGAGAGATAACTATCAGAAATAGCAATAGAAGTCATATAATGAGATAAGAATACTAGAAAATCTGAGGATTTTAGTACAGTCCATTATTCATTCAATTCCTGGCAGCCTTTATGATTACAAATCACTTGATTGACTAACTAGACATTCTCAAAGTGAATTATGAATCAGGTTCATTTTTCCTGGTTGAGAGTTGGTACATGCTGTAACTCTTCCACTTTGTGATATATCAAGTTCTTGTAACAGTAATAGGAGATATAATCAACTCTTTATTTCAGGACAAATAAATTGGCTTTTCAAAAATGAAATGTGGTTGCTAACATTTTAACAGTGTGCAATGTAATTCCTTCCTGCTATTCTCAGAGTGCAATCTGCTGTGATGACACAGCTTTTGAATATTTGACTTGGCTGAAATTATTTTAATAGCCTCACACCCTCAGTCCAGGCATACTGATCTCAGTGGAAATTTGGTGTCGGGTCCGAGAGCAGTGAGTGGTCGCTCTACTTGTTGAAAACAAGCCTCAGACACTGAAAACCTGGGCCACAATTTGCCCTTTTGTGCCTGGCTCTGATCTCAGCTTGGGAATACTGAACAGTTTTAAAGCTGTTTAAGTTTACTTTGAAACACAAAAAGGGAAAAAAAAGAAGAATCTCTTCTAAAGTGTGCTTGACCCTCAAGTCCTCTTGCATGAAAAAGTCCCTCAGGCTTTTGTGGAAATTATGCAAGGGGAATGACTGGCAGGCTAGCGTAAGACTCATTTGTAGAACAAATGCACAATCAGATCACAAATCCCCCTGGAATAGGTTTTGTGAGAGGTGCATTTCACCTTCAAATGACTACAGGGAAAACAAAACTAAAAAAAAAAAAGACTGCTCAAGATCTGTGCAAGTGAATGTCCAAGCAGAAAACCCCTATGAAGAGCATTTGTGCCTTGCATCTGCATGGCAGATGTAGCCAATAGTGCTGTTTGGGGTTTTTGGGGTGTGGTGGCCCCTGGATTGTTATGTCCCTGTCAGAGCCAGCTCCCATGTGTGGTGATATGGGCTGGGGTGCATGATACATTGTTGGGTCTGAGGGACAGGGTACACCAATTTGTGTATCCATTATATGCATTATATGCAAATACACAATTATTGTTGGGTCCTCTGGCAAGTGTGCTGAAACGATGCATCTTCCCACACGGGGCACTGTGCAACAACACCACCACCTCAGGTCACAGTTTTGCAGGGAGCAGAGGATTTTCTGCTGGTTAGGAAGGTTAGCCTAGTGTTTGTGTGCTTATTCTAGTTCCAGTAAAGGGACAGGCTGATATTCAGTGGGTTGACATTAGTTATAGAACATTTTCAAAGATTTCAATCCCCTCCCTTTCCCTTCTGACACATAAAAGCACATTTCTAAAGCAGGATCTTTTGGGAGAAAAGATGTATTACCACTTTAGTTTTGGAAGACCTTAATGTGGTCATTCATTTTAGAAACAATGGTTACAGACTTCACATTTCTTCTTTATTCATCTTTCTATCTAATTTCTAGTCTTCTAATAACCTTAATTAAATGCTGAGTAGTTTAGAATATTATTAGATAGCTTTCATAGGATTTTTAAAATTTCTGATTATATCATGAGCACAGATTATTAAATATTCCATTCATTTAAAAATTATGATTAAGAGGATAATACCAAAAAAGATGTTTGTAACAATTTTAACTAAGCTGTGTTAATTGAGTTAGGGGATAAGAAATGAGATTTAAACGGTGAGAAAAGACAGAAATCAAAGCCTGCATAGTTTTAAAATCAAGTGGATTAAGAGAATGGTCAGAATGGAGGAGGTGGGGGGTCAAAAACAGAACAAATTGTTTGAATAGAAAATTCACTTACTTTTAGGCCACGTCTTGCCTTTTGCAGAAATGGTTTGCAATGGCACGTGATGTCATGTGGTTGAACAGGAAAGGTAAAAAGTGCCTGCTAGCTATCAACAGGCTACACATTGCTCATTGTCAGGCAAAGGTATGCAACAAGAATGGACACAGAAAAGTCTGCTCAAAAGTTGCCACACCTGACAGCTCTGTATCCACTGATGTGCACAGCAGACCAGCCTCCAGTACTCCTGGGCCACACAGGTTGGGATCACTATCTGAAGCGGTGCATGGAGTGGCAAATGGTTTCGTTGCCTTTTGTTTACTATGTCAAGTCAAGTGTGGGCCACCGTTCTGATCTGACATTTGTTTGTAACTACTATTTGTCAGTATAGCATGCATTTTTGCCAGGTTTTTTTACCTATTGCTCTGGAATACTGGTTGGGAGTTAAATACCACTTTTCTGGTTACCATTTTCTTCTTGGTGGCCGTCTCCCAGACCCTCACCATTCACAGGGCTTTATATGGGATGTTCCCACCTCACCACTTGTAGCAGGAGCATAGCTCTAACCTATCCAGAAAACAGGCAAGATTTTTTTACTTGTGTTCCTTAAACATTAACCAGAGAGTAAATGAGTAACCAGAGACATGCTGGTTACTCATGTGAGACACTCACATGCTGGAGGAACTACCGTAATCATCTGCACCCTTTGCAGTTTCCTTCTGGGCATGTGGGAGGACACCAATACTTGTGAAACAGACTCGGGAGAAGAACGACAGGAAAGCAAATGAAAAGCAGGGTGCAGAACTTAAACTACCACAAAGGGATGATGGAAGCAGTGTGCCTTTGTTCAAAAGATTGACACAGGCAGCCTGTTAAGGTCAGGCTAACTCACATGGCAAACATCAGGTTGGCTATCACACGTATACTGCTTGCACATGGGTTCCTTACACTCGGTACGCACTGCCTCTTTCTTTGGAATCTTTGCTGGTTTCAGAAGTTTTGTACTCATTCAGGGCATAAAGAGAAATCTAAAACATCATACATTGGAATGAAGCTGGGGAAAGGCTGCCTGCAAAAACCCAGCTCTTGAACCCCAAAGAGAAAAGCATAAAATGAATCTGAATTTAACCAAGAGTAATAAAATACAGTAATGACTGATGGAAGCATTAGTATTGCAGGATTAGTTATGTAGTTTGGGATTTAATAAGTACTTCTTTCTTTCAAACTTAAAAGCTTTAATTATTTTTACAAACAAACAAACAAACAAACAAAATCAATACAACCTTAAACACTACTAATAAAAATATTAAGTTATCATTGATATTTGAAAACAGAAATCAAAAAGAACATATTGCATTCACACCAACTACATACCAAGCAGAATGTTAATAACATTAACCTTTACTCTATCAGATATTTTCAAGAAATACCACTATATTTTTTGCAATGGCTCATATCTGTCATTTAACTGACATGTGAACTTTTCTAAGTTTGCCAAATCACTGAGGCCTGAATACCATTCAGCAATGTTAATTTTGTTTTCCTATTCCAGCTTTTACACAATTATTCTCATGGCAATCATTCTAGCCTTGAGTATAAATAATACTTCAAGTGGTTTGTTGATATCCAAAAAATGATGTGTATCTACATTAAGAGATTCTGGAATCTAATGGGAAAACCATGCATATTATTAAGCTGAAATGCCTATTTCTTTCCTCCCAGATGGGAAGTAGTACAGGGTAGTGCCATGGCATATGCATTAATTTTATTCCTTCCGCAAATTTTAGCACACATTATTTTTGCAGATTTTGAGTCTTTGCCTCCTACCCAGTATGCAGGAGAGTTAAAAAGGAATTTGCTGCAGAAAAGATCTCAGTCTTAACAAGGACCCTGGGTAACTTAGGTGAGCTGAGGAAGAAGAGCACAGGAAGAGTTCTGCTCTGGAGAAGAGTAAGAGAAAAAATGAGTTTGGTAGGAGGAAATCCTGAGGAGGATTAACAGGGGCAAAAAGAGAGACAGAGAGTATACTATTTTCCTGGCTCTCATATTTCAGTCCTACAGACTGGGTATGCTGGCTCTGAAGGTTCTAGCAATAAATAAAGAGCACATTTAAAATGAGGAGGATTACAACCAAAGAATAATGAGAAACATAAATCCCAGTATCTGTTCATCAGTGTTGTTACCCCATTAAAACTTAGTCTGTAACAGATTTCTTCCTAAGTCTATGGATTTCTTGCACATTATTTTCCAAAATTTTATTTCATATTACTTGCTTTTTCAAATTCCAGACCTCTTCTTCATTTTCTTTCTTTTCAGTCCAGTGGGGTTTTTCATTTCCTCAGGATCTGAGAAAGTGGAAGGAGCACACTGTATTGCAAGCTGAATGTTTGTGTGGGAATGATCTGTGTGGGAGCATTTTAACAAGTACTTTATAGATACTCAAAAGACTAAGTTTAAAATGGTGATTGTTAATGTTTGCAGATGTGTAGCATATTGGGGTCTCATCTTGAAAGACTGATGGTCTGAGGAGACACAAGACATTACAAAACGAGGGTTTGACTAATTTGATCAGTGTTTTCCTCTTTACTGCTTTACTCTCTGGGCTCCTGTAAGCTGGTCTTTGTATACGTTTGGGCTTCACAGCCCGTGCCTATCGCTTACAAGGAGTTGTAAGTTAACATCAGTTAATGGCTGCAGAATCTAGAGTGGGTGCTAAGTCTTGAGGGAAGCCCTGGGTAAACCGGCTCAGAAGAGTGGTGCGGGTTCAAAATGGGATTGTCCTTTCACGCTGGCTCAGCCAAAGGCTGCAATAAGGCATCTACTGTATTTAGATAAAGGTGAACTGACTCCTCCAACTGTAAAGAGGAAAATACATATCCACAGGTGAGCACAGGTGAGAGCCTGTGCCTCTGCAGAACTGCAGTGAGGGCCATGGTCCTCCCTGCCGTATAAAGGCTTTCTGAATTGATGAACACATCTGTCTCCAGAATAAAAAGACAGGCACACACTGCTTGATTTGAGCACCACAGTGCCCAGCCAGGTCAGTGCCAGCTACATAACGAATTCTAAAAATACAGATCTGGTGGCCAAACACAACAGTGCATACCTAGCGGCAAATCTACATAAAAATTGATATTTTTAGTATCTGCTTAATTCATCTTAGTTTTAATTTGATACACCTACTGTTATGAAATATCTCAGGGTCCTCTCTCTCTCCACTGAGCAACTGTGGTCAAAACATCCCTAGTTTAGACATCTCATTTAAGTGCTACCACTAGATGGAATGAAGTTAGCCTTTATTTCTGTAGTCCTTTTTTTGTCCTTTTTTTTTCTCTTCTGATTAGCATAGATAGAGTTTTCATCAGGATAACTTCTGTTGTGTTTGAATTCCTCTTTGTGCAGTTCCCAGCATTTCAGGCAGTGCAGCACTGCAGCATCACACCCCTCTCTGGAATGCTGTTCCCTCAAGACTCCCATGGCAGAGAGAGATGGGTAATGTTTTCTGAGCTTCTCCCTCTATTTTTATTCTTCCTCTATTCCTCATTTTCTATAGAGGATCAAAATGGATTATTTTCATCTTGACATGCAAATGCCTAGGCTGTGCCCTTGGCTGAGATCTCAGCATTGACTACATAAGTGAAAGACATGGGAGTAGTAGCGTTTTAATATCGCATATGGAAGTGGCAGTCTTATTTCTTAAGAAAAAAAAAAAAGAAAAAGTTACTGTAGTCCTTTGTGTCTTAAAAAATAATAAAAAAAAGCCTAATAAAAACATTTCCTCATGCACTACTGAATACTATATTCACATGCAGTCACTGGTCTGCACAGCGGCAAACGAACATTGTGTGCAGCTTGATATGTTATTGTTGTACTCTGATCTGCCCATTTGCCATGCCAAAAGTATCAATGGGAGTAAAAGACACATGAATAATTTTACCAAGTCAGATTATGCCTCCAAATATGAACATTTAATAAGTAATGGAATTAGAACAGAAATAGGGAGGATTTCTATGGCTGCTTGAGAAATGCTTATAGAGATAAAAAGGTCAAATTCTTCACCAATTTTCACTCTGCACAACAGCAGTTAAGTAAATGAAATAACATGACCTGCAAATCAGTGCAGGATATAACTCTCAGAATACGTCGATACACCATAAAAGTCATCACGTGGTTTCATGTTAACATGAAAGAAATGGTATCTGACTGTGAAAGCATGCACACTGGCTCACTGTTTCTAATTATTGTAATATTCTTTTTCTGAAACAACAGCAGCAGCAAAACACCATCAAGACATTGCCTCCTGGCTAACATTCTCGGCAAACCCTCCTGGCTATTTACTCAAATGAGCAGCCCAACAAGTAAGTTGTTAGCCTAAATGAAAATTATAGCAGATAAAAACTGTCAGCCTGGGAACTGAACTAATAAGGAAAAGAACTGCACGAAGCTGATGGGGCAGTTTTGAAGATTGGGAAGAATAAAGGAAAGCACAGCTACTGAAATTAACTCATGAGACTGAGGTAAACAGGAGAAATCCCCACCCATCGCTACGTTGCACATAGCTGATTAGTGCAGGACTCAGCAGTGATGGTTTAACCATGCTATTACACATTAAAACTCTAGACAGTGTTTATCGTAGGCAGTGAATTAAGTGTGGACTGACAACGTAGCAGCGCGGTGCTACTGCTAACTCCCCTTTCTTTTCACTTGCGTGCAGGAAAAGTGACAAGATGGGGCTAGGCAACCTGGATGCATTCTTCAAAGCATTCCAGAGGACTAAACAAGGTATTTCTAAGAGGCTGGGGAAGCACTCTGGCACAAGGTCCTGAGCTGGCTGAGTGGGGCGAAGGGTCGGAGGGGAAAGGCGGTAAGCCACACTGGGCTTGTTCTGCAGAGTCCCTGGCTGCTGTTCAGGCTAAGGTCTTGGACACAGTCCACTGACAGGCCTTCTGCCAGGCGATTTATTACTACAAGAGTTTTGCTTAGGCAGGATTTTATTATAAACATTGTCTCAAGCCTCCTTTTATAAAAATCTATCCCACCTTTCTCTTCTACCCCAGGAGGAGGAATATTTTGTATATATATCTGGGTGAAACACACAAACAAATCTATTTCCCATGGATAATACATTCAGAGTAATTTGCTTTTCAGAGTCAGAAGCTCAAAATCATGAATTTATTATGCAAAGTAATAATTGCAAATTATATTGGCAAACTCCATTCCAGAAAAAAAAAAGGAGTATTAATATAACTAAAAGGATTAAAAAATACTGGCTGTTAACTTGGGGCTACTACAGATGGTTTAGGAGGTTATATATCTCTGTTCCACCTAAACCACCAGAGGCAGTAGCTTTCATTTTAAAGGTCTAGTGAGATACCACAATTAATGGGCCCACCTAACAGCATATGTCGTGCTTGTATTGAGTAGTAAGACATGGAAAGAAAATGAAAGAAATGCTTAGTGCCATAAAAATTTGCATCTCTTTCTAGTTAATTTTTTAGTGCAAAGAAATGAAATATATCAGGGCCAGAACATGAAAGGATTTGACTCCAGTTTTTGGGTCAAGCTAGGCTATGCCTTTAGTGGGATAACTGGACAGCATATTTTGACTTTGTGGGTCTTATAGAATCTGAAACGCCTCATTAACAATCCCTTGGAGATATATAACACTTCCCAAGGATGACTGGAGCAGCCCTCCTTTAAGATGCCCACAGGTTCCCTGCCTGGCTTGGTCCACTGTGGTCATCAGCAGAAAGGTGCACTGATAGCTGCCAGAGTCAGGATCTTCAATGCAGTGCTTGTCAGCTACATGAGATTTATTTGTTCTGCTGGATCTGTATGTTATATCAGGGGGTATATATTAATTGCAGGATTAATTTGCTATCATGGTCTTCTTCACAAAAAACCCAGAACTCTCTGCTGTCATAGGAGCATTTTCCTCTCTGGCATACATGTTCCATTCAAAAGCAGTCTCTAGTATGTTATCCAGGCTAGTTGAGATTTGTGGGTAATTATGATTAAAAAAAAGATAATGTGCTTGTAAACTTTGCAACTGATAATTGCAGTACTTATGGTGTAATTCACAGAGATGGCACCATTAGAAAGTAACAAAGCTTGCTAAGTCAGAACCTTAGTGACATTTTTAACATTTCATGAAAGCATTATGACCTGAGTGCAAGGATGGGATTGAAGTGCTCTACAAGTTATGCTTCTGTCTTTGTCACGCATGCTGGCTGTACTCTTGAGAGCGTACAGTGCTTTCCTTCCCATAAGGGAGATGCTTGAGAATCACTTGCTGCTATCAGCCCAGGAGGAACTTATGCAGATTGTGGTGTGAGAGCCTCAGTGTAGTTAGGCTTATAGGCCTTAGATGAGGCATTTAAAACTTTGCCTGATTGTAGTTAAAGCCTTAAGGGCTGTGCCTTTCTCAGGTGGGGAGAAGAGTGAGTTATTTAGCATTTGCAAGGGACTTTGAAGACTTAGGAGCTGTGGGAGTTTACAACCCACTGCAAGCAGACAACAAACCGTCTAGCCCTTGTTACCTCACACCTTTTCGCATAACGTGCCTTATTGATAGTGATTACTGTGAAAGGGGCTCCACCTTGTTGAAAAAGGTCATTAATAAAAAAAGAAGTAATTGAGATGTTTAGTGTGTGAACATTGAATTTGTTAAAATTCTCCTTCACTGAACAAAATACTCTATTTTGTTTTTCAAGCAGAGCAACAGAGATCATGATTCACAGATCGTTTACACAGATTCCAAGATCAACATGCCTTAGGACTGAAAAAGGGGAGCAGTCTACAGCCTCCAGCCTTGCCCACCTGAGTTATCAATAGCACATACAAAGGTAAACCTGCTCCTCAGGTGTCACAACACAATCCCTCCAAATGGAACCGAAGTGTTGTATGGCCTTGGTCTTCCCCATCAGGTGAGGACACAGACCAATTAACTCTTTTAAACATGCAGTAAGTCCAACTAAAAGCACAGTTAAAATCAGAAAAGGGAATTGGAGTTCAGCAAAACTCAACAAAGCTGAATAACTTCACAACTACATCCAGTTCTCTTCGTATTTGTAGAGTAATTCTTGTGAAGAAGCTGTTTTGGGAACTACTTTGTTTCATCCAAATCATTCTTGATGTGGCAGTGTTTTGATGTGGTTTGGGAAGTTCCTGTCACTTTTACACATTCTCAGTGAAATTGCTATCATGACGGATGACCTCAGCAGCAAAGAATGAGGTATTCTGTACCTCTCCATCCACTAATCCAAAGAAACTTTGCCATAAGGTTTAGCAGTAGTACTACAAATAGTTACAACTGAACTCTACATGCCCAACAAATGAACAAGTATGTCTCGTATCATGCTATACTATTAGGGAAAGCCAACAACAGAAACTCTATTATGAGCTGAAGATGCTCAGGTTAAAAACCATGTTGATGGCTCCCAAATTGCATCATAACAATAACGTAAAAAACGGAGTCAGGTCTGTATTTCCTTGCTAGGGACCCAAATCTGATTTTGAAACTTCAGTTGGCCCTATTGCCTTGAAAAATGCAGAATGGTTGGATTTTACACCATTTTAACCTTCAAAATGTTTGGCAGTCTAGACTCCTTTTTCTGTTGGTGAAGAGGACAGATCAGCCCATCACTGTGTAAGAGAGGCAGGCTCTGGGTCGCTGACTTCTGAAGATATCAAGGAGATCCTGGACTGAAGTGCCTCCAAAGCCGATATCATGCAGGTGACTCCAGCATGCAATCCACAATACTGAATGAGTAGTTTACATTTCCTACCCTGCACCTCAAAACACATTCAAAACAGCAGACAGAAGCATCTATTCACTCAGTAGACAAACAATAGACCTCATGAGTGTAGGTCTTACAGGATTTCTTTTTTTTTTGTCTGTTTCTCATCAAACTGAGAAGGGAAATACTGTTTTCTGTTAAAATACTTTGGGAAGAGGACATAGAAAGTGATCGTGCCTGCCCTCTTCTTGTAGTGCAATAGCCCTATTGTCAGAGCTGTCACAGAGGAAGAGGGACACGTGGGTCCCATTTCCCCTTCTGCCTCGGGCTGCTCAGACCCATGTTTCCTGCCCTTTAGAGAAAAGGCTCTAGTCAACGGGAGGATTCAGTATTCACCGATGAGCCAGTGAGCGAAGATGAAAGGGAGCTCATAGCTTCAGGGGTCAGGGAATCCTTTCAGTTGCACTCTCTGCTCCCAGGATCATTTCTGTTTATTTAAAGACTCCTTCATGTAAGCATACACAGTCTTGGGATGACAGAGTGACATGGTTTCACCGCTTTCTGCTGACCCACACAACATAGACTGTGCCTTGCAAAAGACGTGTGGAACACATGTGTTTTTGTTGAATAGAAATTGAAGAGACTGGGACTATTCAATTGACAAAAATGAGTAAGAAGGAACATAAAATAGCACTATTTGAGATAAAGAATTGTACTGAGAAGGTAAAACAGTTTCTTTGTTTATCCAATCAAGAAAATAATGAAGAAGAAAGGAGGAAAAAAATGTAATCAAAGCAAGCTTTTCTTTTCCTTCTCTTTCTCTTTTTTTTTTTTAAACAAAAGCTGCAATTAACCTGTTGAACTAATTACTACTACGTATAACTTAGGCCAAGAGATTGGTAGGATCCAAAAAGGATTAGACATGTATTTGCATAATGAAAATATCCATAAACTACAATAGGTAGAATATTATCTCCAACCCTTTTATAGAATAGCTTACCTCTTAATACCAAGTGAATCCTGTGTACCTTTGTCTAATCAAGGACCTTGTAAAGCACTTGTCTTTTAATCCTGGGTCTGTACTTATCTTCGTCACTGAAAAAAAAAAAAAGGCAATAAAAGAAGCCAGCTACAATATAATATACTCCTCTGCATTATTTCTGTTCCAGGGGAGCAGCTGTTTTATTGCTTAGATGGAACAGTGATTTTACAAAGTTAGCTGACGCTTATACTTCTTATATTAGCATTTTTACCCTATAATTAAAATTCAGCCCTGGTAAATAGAGGGAGAAGCATAATCTGACCACCCAGCCAGGAATGAAATGTTGGAGCCATTTCCATAAGAGGAAATCCACAACAGTGAGGATGTGATTTTCCATTGCAAGTGTACTCGCAACAGGAGTGAGCTGACAGGAAAGGTCTTTGCAGAATAGCTTTGCAGTATACCAATAATGCAGTGGGAGAGATGGACAGCTATCAAATTCTCTATGTGTCTTTTCATGCAGGCTGGGGATAAACCTTTCCCCTGCACTGTTTCATTCGGTGCACAGTGATGCTTAGAAAATCAGAGAGCATTTCAGGGCTGGGCTCTTCTTCCTCCTCTTCCTGGACTTAGTTATTCAGAAATTAGTAAGTACAGGCAGATCTTAAAAAAACTGCAAAGGTTTTAAAATTGGTTTTAGTGTCTGGGAGGCCACAGAAGTTAAGAGAAGACTAACTCCCATGTTATATTAAGTCAATAGTTATTTACTGTAGTAAATGTCAAATCAGAATTTCATTTGAATTTATATAGTCTTTTCCTCTCTGATCTCTTTTTTGCTGGTCTCTTGGGCCATCTAAATTTTCTCATTCCTGAGGAAAGCTGCCCTTCTAGCCCCTTAATGTGACCCTAGGGGTGAGAAGACCAACTGGTTTTCTGTTTGCTGCTGAATATATTGTTTTACTGTTATGAAAACATAGAAAGGTCTTGCCTTGCTACCAGACCCACTATCTCACATTGTCAAATTCATAGAAACAGTCTCACTGTAGTTATATCCACCACAAAGAGTTGAGCATCGAACACTGGATTCCTGAGTGTCCTTGTGTCCTCAGGTACTACTAAAGTTTTTGCAGTCCAAAGGTGTTCACTGCTTTAAGTGTCCAGTACTAAAGAAAGCGCTTCCTACCAATATAAATTTATCAGCTAAATTCAGTTGTGAATGATATTTAATAACTCCAGAGTCCCTTACTTTTTCTTTATAATTTGTCACATTACTTTATTACAGTTTGCAAAAATAACAAAAGATATTGCAACAAGGATTCATTTGGGCAAATTAAACCTGCAGTGGGATTTCAAACACAGGCATTTGTTCTCTGGGATTAGACATCAGCAGCCTGTGGAATTATTTCTGACATTTCATCCATCATACACTCAGAATAACTAAACAAGCTGGTGCTGCTCTCTTCCTGCTCAAAGAACAACTCTCACAGAACCTTCCCAACATATTAGTGTCAGGAAATTGTGCTTGGAAAGCTCAGAGAAAAAAGAAAAATCTTTCACAAGTGAAAGGCAGAGAGGTCTTATCATGTGTCAATAACATGCATTGAGAAGTCTGTTCATAAACAGATCTTTAGGTGGTGTAAATTGGAATGACTTAACTGGTGTACTTACATCAATTTAGTTCAATCCTGGAATTTTACCACAGGAGTGACTAGATCTACAACTGTGAGAATCTGGACCTGGTCTTCTAAAAGTAAACCATGAAACTGGTATTAGGTGGAATGCAAGGTGGACTGCTTCTTTTCCTCTTCTTTGTTTGAATAAGTAAACTCTAAAGCACGTAAGATTTCAGCATAACCTCTTGCACTCTGCAATTTTCAGTCTTTTCTTGAATCTCTAAGCACATACTTTTGTTGCTGAAGTTTTTATTTCAACCAGCTCTTTCCAGGCCAAACACAGTCAAACTAGATTAACTGTATTATGTAAATACCATAGCACCAGTAAAAAAACCTGTGGGTTACCTCATTATTAAAGGATAATGACCTTTTAAACTATATTAAAATTTTTTTTTCTAATACACCTCAAATAGGTTTTCCATTCTGGACAGACCTTCAAGGATTTTTTACACACAATTATAGGAAGTTTCCCTCCCCACCCTACCTCTTCCCCTCCCCTGCTTTAAAAATGAGTATAATGTGCTTTGAGGTAGCACAGTCTCACACTGAAATCTACAATCATACACCTAAACTAACAGAAAAGGTTAAATCACCAAAAGGGAGATTTTAGAAACAGAATGCATAATCAGATAAATGAGAAGAAAGATTTGAAAAGGATTGCAGAGCAATAATATAAGATATTGCTGGTGCGCTTCTTACTTCACTATTGTTTTCCTTCAGCAAAAGTTCTATCAGCTGGGGAGAGTTACTCACATGTTTGAAGCTGGGTCTAGTTTCTCTGAAATCAGATTCCTTATTCCCAGGACTCCACTCCACAGTGCCAGCACAAACATACATCAGCAGCTGCACAGCACTTTAAAGAGCTAGCAAGCACCTATCAAGCAATTACTCCATTTCAGATCTCTCTCCATTATTTTCATTGAGTAAATCTGAGGTTGGGAGAATCAAAGTCAGAGAAAGCAAATAAGCATTTTGGAAGTCTGAGTATCTCATCTAAGGAGTGAAACTCACCTACTGCTTAACCTTGTAGGTAAGAAGTGCTGATGTGAAGAATGATCCCTTTCCCACAAATAAAGCTTTAACAAGTACTTGGATTTTCACTCTGATGAATACAGTGAGAGTTGGTGCACTGAGCTGGTCTCAGCCTTACTTGTCAGGGGCAAGTGTAGTTCTGGTTGCTTCTGCACTTGGAAAACTGCACAAACTGATTTCACTTCTGGTGGAATCCCCTTTGAGTGGGGGCTGTGTTGTGGATGAGTTGAGTAGAATGAAGCGAATGAAGAAACTAAGTTTGAAATTCTTGGATTACTTCCAAAATTTTGTTGTAGTTGTTGTTACTGAGCCTAGATTTGTGCTGTTTTCTAGTGTGCATGTATGTGTCTGCGTGTGTGTGAATGATTTCTGTATTTCTGTAGACAGACACTGACTTTCTGTAAAAACAGGTGCACACTTATCCTGTGGCCTGAACTTGACAAATAAAAGCATTAACAAGCTTCTCATAAAACAAGCAATAGTGTAACCGCGAACACAGGTGATGTGAATATAGGTTCACATCCTAATTACAATCAGTACAGCAGAGTGGACTACTATTTTGTTGCCATATTCTCTCATTATCTTCAGAAGCACTTTGGAAATCAAAGTGACCACATTTCATCCGTTGTTCAAGATTTGTGTCTTCCAGACTATTTGTGTCTCCTTGCGTAAAACAAAAAAGTTGTTGCCACCACATAGGGGCCACACATTAGACTCTCTGCCTTCAATATCAAGATTGAAAAAATAATTTCACTTTTTGTAGACAGAAGTTTTAAGTCATTCATTAAAAAAGCTGTCTGCTACAAAGTGTTCAGTTTCAGGTATCTTCCATAATTCTTTGCTTGTGAATGTTTTAGAAGCAGAATCAGATTTTCAAAAAAAGTCTAGAGGGATAAAAAATAAATAAAGTAACCTAATTTTAAAGCATCTTGGGAAATTCTTATCCCTGATATGATGCCTGTCTCTGTTCTGCAGCAATCCAGATCTATATGTGTCTCCCTCAAGCTGACATCCAACCCCATCTCTCCAAAAGCATTCAGTGCTGTCTTTTGCACTGATGCAGTTTTATAACTGACTCAGGGATTAGGACTGATCCTCTGATGTTTTGGGTGAATGTCTGAACTACACTTTTATGCAAAGCCTGGCAGTATTTCCAGGCCATCCCACCCAGCTTTGTTTTCCTCTTACTTTCTGTCCCAGCTCAAAAAACTATGCTCTCAGAGAAATTATACAGGTCCAGGACAAAGAAGGAAAAGACACATATAACGAAGATTATAAGCTTGGGTCCCAGAACTGCTTGTGAACCTGCTCACAAGTCTTACACCCACAGCAAAATTAAGAAATTGCACTGGTGGGAAAATATTTGTTCCTACTGCGGCACAATTTGCTGAAATTTTAGTACTGTAGACATCTAACCAGTTGTACACACTTACACATACATTAATAAAGGAGAATAGGTGAAGAACCAGGCTGTAAATCAGTGACAGAGTTTAAGTGATCTATCCCACAGTAACATTGGCCACCTCTGCCAGCGGGATGCAAGCAGGGAGATTCACCCAGCGTGCTCACCTAGGGTAAATCTCACTGCTTTGGGGGTGAAGGAAAGGAAGCAAAGGGTAAAGGTTCTTTATCCACAGTTCCACAGCTTTGGTTTAGATGACAACTGTGGGAAACTGTCAAAAGTGTCTTATCAAAATTTACAAAACTCTATGCCCACAGCTACAGATGTATCTATCTAACTGCACATATGAGAAGCATCCTCTCATTCATTTCAGTCAATTTTTTTAATGTTCACATGGGAGAATGCAAGGAAGGATGGAGTTTAAGTAGCTAAAATACTAGAAAACTGTAAAACCTGAGGATGTTGTCCTGAAACTTTCTGACTTCCTCACTATGGTAAATTGTATCTGCATGAGGTTTTTTTCCTTTTTTCTCAGACTATTCAGTGTATCACTTCTATTGGCATTAACTAATAGCATACAAGCCGAAAGACAGCCTGTGTGCAAGAAGCAAAGCCTGTCTTTTCTCATATGCTTGCAGAGATCTGCTTGAGATTTTGCTGCCTTTTTGCTGTGATGGCTTTTTTCTTTGCTGGTCTCAAGCAAGGGACACCACAAGTATTATTAACAAACCTCTAGCCTGTCAACGATTGAAACGGACTTAGCTCGGCAGAGAAAACGGAATCCTCTTTATTTAAAGAACAAGCTGGTTTTATACACTTCTCCACCTATCACACATTGCCATGTCAGCAGCACACCCTCTGAAATGTCTCTGTATTGGGTGACCCGCCTGTCAGTTCTTGGCAGCCTCCTCCCCCAGGGTCTGGGGCAGACAGTCTTCTTTGTGCTAGCACGTGCTTCTTTGTGCTGCCATGTGCTTCTGCAGGCACATCTCACAGCCTGCAGCCCAACTCCATTTTATCTCTCCCACACTAGCCCTGGTTGCAATGCAAGAGTTTAATTAGAAATTTGCAGATGTTTTCCATAGGCTACATAGAGTGGGATTTGTGTTTCACTGATGAATGTACATTGGCTCTTACTTGAATATATATGCATGTACACCTTAAATACATGGGCAGTGAATAGATCCTCAAAAACCAAGCCCAAAACACTCAGGGACATACTTTCTATAGCACTGAGAAACAAGACATTGACATTAGGGCCATCACTTTCAAAATATATGCAGAGATAGGGAGGAATCTATAATACAAATGCAGAGAAAATTCTTGGCGTTCATTCCAGTTTAATGATCTTTCATCCACACGCTGAAAATGGGGATGCATCCTCTTTCCACCTGAAACTAGCTACTTGAAAGACTGGCATCTGGCTGCAGAACAGGCACATCTTGCACTTAGTACCAGGTGGGCAATATTTTAATCACGGCTGTGGTGATGAAAAGGCTGGGAGGGCTCACATTTCATGCACTGACCTAGAAGAACACAACACCACACATCTTTGCCACAACCTAAGCTAGTTCCCTGATTCAACTTTTCCTACACACAGAATCACAGAATCACAACAGGTTGGAATGGACCACAGTGAGGCATCTGGTCAAACCTCCTTGCTCAAGGAGGGTCATCCTGGAACAAAAGGTACAGGATTGTTTCCAGACGCTTATTGAATATCTCCAGTGAGGAAGACTCCACATCCTCTTTGGCAATCCTTTCCAGTATGTGGTCACCTGCATAGTAAAGTTCTTCCTCATGTTCAGCTAGAACTTTGTGTGCATCAGTTTCTGTCTATTGCCTCTTACTTTATTGGTTTGCGCCACTGAGAAAGGCCTGAATCCATCCTCTTGATGTCCTTCCTTCAGATATCTATACACATCTATAAGGTCCCCTCTCAGTCACCTCTTCTCCAGGCTGAACAGGCTCAACTCCCTCAGTCTTTTGTCATGAGAGAGAGAGATTCTCCAGATCACTGACCAACTTGGTAGCTCTCTGCTGGACCTGCTCCAGGAGCACCACATCTCTCTCGTACTGAGGAGCCCAGAACTGCTCACAGTACTCCAAATGTGGCCTCACCAGGGCTGAACAGAGGGGCAGAATCACCTGCCTTGACCTGATGACAATGCTCTTCCTAATACATCCCAGGATTCCTTTGGCCTTCTTGGCCACAAGGGCACACTGCTGGCTCACAGACAGCTACTTATCCACCAGGGTCCCCAGGTTCTTCTCCTCAGAGCTGCTTCCCAGCATGTCAGCCTCCAGTCTGTGCTAGTGCCTGGGGTTATCTCTCCCCGGTTCAGGACCCTGCATTTATCCTTTTTGAGTTTCAGGAGGTTCTTCTCTGTCCCCCTGTCCAGCCTATGAAGGTCCTTCTGAAGGGCTGCACAACTCTCTGAGGCATCAGCCACCCCTCCCAGCTTTGTGTCATCAGCAAACTTGCTGAGGAGGCATCTGCCTCTTCATCCAAGTCATTGATGGACAAGTTAAACAGCACGGAACCCAGTACAGAGCCCTGGGGCACACCCCTAGTGACAGGTCTCCAACTCGACCCTGTACCACTGACCACAACCTTCTGGAATCTGTTACTCAGCCAGTTCTCAATCCATCCTAGTGTCCNCACTGGTAGACACGGTCTCCAGTATAAGGCACTCCATTGTCTTTCCAGGGGTCGAGGTGAGGCTGACTAGATGGTAGCTCCCTTTGTCCTCTTTCTTGCTTTTTTTGAAGATTGGAGTGACCTTTGTTTACTTCCAGTCCTCAGGCACCTCTCTTGATCTCCCTGACCTCTCAAAGATGATTGTGAGAGGCCTATTCATGATGTCTGCCAGCTCTCTCAGCATTCATGGATGCATCCCATTGTGGCCTGTGGACTTGTGGATATGAAATTTATTTAGGTGCTCTCTGACACAATCCTCCTTCATTAAAGGAAGGTCTTCCTCCTGACATTCATACACCCTGGTCTCCTGGCTTAGAGATTCCTGAGGGCTGATGTTATTGGTGAAGACAGATGCAAAGAAGGCATTCAATAACTCTGCCTTCTCTGTGTCCTCTGTTACCAGAGTCTGCCCTCCATTTACTCATGGGTTCATATTATCCTTTGTTTTCCTTTTCTTATTTAAGTATTTGAAAAAGCCCTTTTTTCCATCCTTGACATCCTTGACTAGATTTAATTCTAGATGGACTTTGGTCTTTCTAGAGCAATTTCATTTCTACTTATCCTGACCACCTCTCTATATTCACTCCAAGTGGCCTGACCTTGCTTCCATCTCCTGGGAACCTTTGCTTACAGTTAGCCATGACAGGGGTTTATTCATTCATGGAGTTTTCTTGTGCCCTTGTCCTGCCCTGTTCTTGAGCCTGGAGGAGGAGAGCCTTAAGGATTGACGAACTCTCCTGGACGCCTCTTCCCTGCAGGGAAAGAGGGGTCCCTGAACATATTCCTCTCACTGAACAGTCACAAACATAACTTGTTTACGTGCTCCTGTGTCTTGATACAATTGCTGAGTTTGGCCTTTTAGAAACCTTGGGTTAATGCCTCCCCATCATCACAGCAAACTGCCATTTTGGGTTTACTGAAAAACAGGAAAAGAAATTAAATGGATTTCAAAATCCCTCTTAATTATTGGCACAAGAGGACAAAAAGTTGTCCTCTTGAGTCCTGAATATTGGTGTAAAATGTCAAAGCTAGAGAGCTCCTCTCCAGTAAGATATTCTCAGTAAATCTGGTCTGTTCATTGCACACATACACATCTAGATCTGTCTTTATATATGCTTTCACTTTGTGGAAAGCATTCTGGCTACTTAACAGGCATGTGGGATCCTGCATAAATTATGCTGATTCTATTTGATTCAAACTATAAAACATAAAATTACATCTCATTTTCAATACGCATATACACAAACTATGAAGAACGTGAAAGATCAAACTGGAAATTTGTTATTCTCATTTGTGAATTATTTTTTCTTTCATCCCAGAATCCCACTGGTTTCATCTGGGCTGAGTAAAAGGTCTCACGTAAGACCACATTCTGGCCTTGTTTTAAAACCACATCAAGTCTCCAATCTTGCAATCTGATCTGTGCAAAGACAGTTACATGATGTCAGTGGGCTGTTTTTCTGCTGTGGGAAGACATTTCGTGGATCAAGGCCATAACAGTTAACTCAACTACCCCGACAAGAACATAACAAAGCTTCACTGCAGGATTTAATCTGATGTTTTTGAGCTTATATTAACTTTTAACTTCAGAGATGTGTAGTGTTTCTCCACCAAAAAAGTGTAATATTCTTAAAGTATTCTTACAGCTTTAAGATGACAAACATCACACAAATGTTTGAGAATGGCAGTGTAGTCACTTCTGTAAGTCTGAAGTGGACTATAGCAGCAAAGTGGCAATGCCTACAGAAAAGGTGTTCCTTTCAGGACACCCATTCCTCCTGTTGGATTCTTGCATGCTTGTTTTTCTTTGTCTTTGCTGTCCTACACTGAAGTTTCCAATCTGCTTGCGAGCAACATGGGTATGAAAGCTCAATCAGTCACCCAAAAGGTTTAACAAACCACTAGACAGAGGTGCTATTTCTGTGAGAGTGAAACAGAGGTACCTACCTATTTTAGATAGCTTTACAGTGCCAGTCTGCTTTCACTGCTACCTATTTTAATATTACGAGTGATCAGAAATATGAGTAGTCTCTACAGGGTACTTTTCATAAACTTTTACTGGACTCTGCCTAGCACATTCACTATCTCTGCAGCACTTTAGAATGTTCTCTTTTTACAGATATATCAGGCATTTCGCTCCTTTAGTATATGGCATACAGATAGATGGATGCACCCATATGAACCATGTTGCATCTGCATGCAGCCAGGTGTGCATTACAACTAGAAAGACTGGGGCTAGACATGAATAAAAGTGTTCTATCATATTGTACATGAGTTGATCTTTAAATGACTTTATCTGATCATTATTTTTTTATGGCATGAACACCACTGTAAGATTTGTTGGTTACTAACTCTTAAGCCCATATCATGAAGTTCCTATGCACCTATAGTTTCAGATTTTAAATATATCTTCCCTGAGTGTAGGCAAAAATGGTGAAGGACCCAGAAGAAAAACTTTGCCTTTGGGCTTCAGAGGCTGTTAGCTTGTAAATTAACACTGATGTGCTACATGTCTACAGCTGCTTGTCTGTGTTAGAGCAGGACTGAAATGTCTCAGATCCATGCAGAATTGAATTCTTTCTGCAACTCCTTAGCTCATGAAAAGTCACACTGCAGCCTACAAAGGTTCAAAGGTTGAATAAAATTTCATTTCAGATGGTGTGAATCCAATCCATCACCTGATTTTGGATTGCCATTTTGATAATTACTAGGAGCTGCATAATGGCTTGAAGGGCATCCCAGTAGGATTTCTCCTTGCTGGAGAGGAGAGCTGCAGAGGTTAATCAAAACACGTACAGCCCTCCTTGCCTGTTACCACTTCTGCTCATCTCCCATTCAGCATCTGTCTAATCTGTGCATGTTCAGTACAGTATTCCCCGTCTGTGCACTCAGAAGGATCTGAATACAGCTGTCAACATCTCAATCAAGGCACAGTTCTAATTAGATTTCTCTGTCACAGTGGAAGGAAACAGACTTGGAAAGTTGCTCCATGCCATATTTCAACCAGCAACAGTAGTTGTTTTTGATGAAACTTCTGTTATGGTTAAAAAAAGGACATATTCCTAGTTAACTTCATGCTTTCACTTAAGAAAGACTTTTGGAGCAAAGGTGAAGACCAAAAAGCTTAGCCTGAAATGGAAAGGCATGAAAGCAAAGGTTAGAAAAATTTAAATACTTAAATGTAGGAGCTTAAAATGGAAACTGGTGCATCTCTTTAGCCATGATTATTTTCTGTACTAATCTACCTGCCTGTATGAAACAGACGAAGGCAGACACCTTATCAGTTTTGAGTTGTTTTTGCAGTCAGAGAAGGGGATGTCTTTAACAAAATAATTACTTGGATGATAATATTAATAATATTGCCAGAAAAATTAATGCCACTGAGTACAAAAAGTATTGAAAACAAATAGGGGTCAGGGTCAGGAACACTGGAATGTGAATATTAAATTAACAGCAACAGAAATGATGTGGGGCAAATGATGGGTGCCTGGGGCCAAAAGCTCTCAATAGCAAAGCTAATAAGATATTCAAAACACCCCACATGACTGTTTTTTCAGCTCATGAGAAAACCCATGTTGAAAACGATTGCCTCTTCTAACAGCAAAACCAAACATGTTCCATAATGCAAGCATTAAGAGGAGGTATAACCTGCACAGTATTCACAGCTAGGAAAATGATAAGAAGGAGAGATGCTTGAGGAGAAAAAACTTGCTAACCAGAGGCTTTTACACTGACCACAGCAGCCCATGTCCCACATGCTGATTTCTCAAGCAAACCTGTTGCCAAGAGAAATTTTTTCTTGGACTGTAAAATTCATAGGATGTGCTTGGCTTGCATCAAGAACACAGCAGTTTATTCCCCACACAAACAGCTCTATCTAGCTAGGCTGGATATAAACAGAAAGACTGCTTCACTAATTATTTATACAAAAATAGCTGAATTCTGGAGGAGTCATAGGAACTGGAAGTCAGTTTACTTTTGATTCATGCTGTTTTTTTGACTTTCAGGGCTGTCAGACTACTGAAAACCACTTAGACCTTCATCCACAGGAAGGTAATTCACAAGTGATTTTTTCCCCCTGAGAGTATTGATACTGCTTATTTAGTAACAACAATCATAAAGCATTTATATAAAGCACAGTCTTTACTTGAACAAAGAATGTCTTCCAACCTGTCCCACTGGCTTTTGAGACTACTTGTATGAGTAAGAGTGTGGCACAGCTACCAGCTTCAACCTTGCTGCAGATGTTTGCACTGTGAGAAGAATATTCTTACGTGTCCTGGAAACTCATTACACTTACATGTTCCGGCAGACAGTGGCTTTTTCAAATCAAAATGACTACTTCTATGAGTCAAGTGGAACTTACTTGTAGATGTTTTCAGATTCAAGTCAACTGGTTTTTACATTACGCACCTCTTTCTTTCCCCTTTTCTATGCACTTATAAACCAAGGAGTTGAAACTCTAAAACAAGGTTGGCAAGGGGAGTAAGAGGAAAAAAAATTCTTGGTGTTTTACATACTGTCATCTACATCGTCTCACTTGTTCATGAAATACAGCCACAACAGGGAATATATGAAATAAGTTCCCAGCAGTTTAAAGCAAAGCTACAGTGAAAGGGGAGGAAAGAACACAGCAGCAAGTGGAAAAAGAACTAGCATTTTGGACAGACAGAATACTGTGGACCTGCAGTCACCTAGGACTGTAAATTGAACCTTACTCTATTTTAAGAACATTTTAAGGGCTTGTGGGATTTGGTCTCAGTTTAGGCTCTGGGATTAGCATTCCACTTGTGCAAAGTACCATGGAATTTTAATGAATACAAGTAGTCAGAGTTTCTGCTCTCTCCCAGAGATCTGTTTATTTGCTAATTTAGAGACATGTTTCACATCTGACTTCAGTGGTGTATTTGTACCAGCACCATACTGAGGCAATGGTTAAAAAGTCTGATGCTGAGAAAAGTGGCATCTGAATCATATATAGTCCGAGATACACACATAAATGCTTCCCTAGCTTAGATAATGAGATTTTGAAACACTGCAATGAACACAAAGATCTAAGAATCCAGTCCACTTTGCTGTTGTGAGGGGGTTCTGGATTTAAAATAATGGAAAAAAATCAAGATATTATTTCAGTTTCTGTTCTAAATGCGTAACTATTTTTCCTTAGGAAATGAGTCTCTAGGACATGATTATCTTAGCACTTGTTTTTGCCAACCAGAATTATTATATTGAAATAACACATCAGGCCCTTTATGCTGGGTCTTCAAGGGCAGTTGGGTATTTAAATCGATTTGGTAAAACCAAACAGTCAATTTTCAAGGTCTCTCTCTTAGCTACTCCTTGTCTTTATTGCAGGTTTTCTGAATTATTTTTCCCTTTAAAATTCTCCTTTCGAGTTGCAGGGACTTACCAGCAGCAAAAATGAGGGGAGCTCAGTAAGAAACTTCTTGGTCTCATAATGACCATCCAAAAACCTTAATCTAGCCTGAGAATCAAGACGCTTTGACCCAAATCTAAAATTTTTTGTGAGTGGTTTATATGCCTTTAAGAAGACTGTTCAAGAAATTTGTTTTTAGCCTTAAGATGAGGCATTGTGAGATGTCTAGTAGATGCTTTGGGACAAAGTTTTAAGCCTTTCATTGACATTTGCTTTGGCAAAAATTAAGTAGCTGTCTATATAAAATCTGGTCACACAGTCCTGGCAATCTGGCTGTATTCTTTTTGTTAATCAAACCCAGACAATAGTATGCAATGTGGTCTTTTTTATTTCAAGCATGAAATATTTTGGATATTTGCTGCTTCTTAAAATGACTGTAAATTTCAACAAATACCAAGAAAGACAACAGCTTCAAAGAAAATGGAAACACCTCACCACAACACCCAAATCTTCCCAGAGCATTTCATACAACATTTCTGGAGCTTAACTGCACTCTCTAGTGCAGTTTCTGGAGCTACAAAAATCCCTTCTATGTCACTTGATGTTATAGATTATAGTAAATGATTATTTGCTGAATTTTAAAATTTGTGTTTTTGTTGTAATTTAAGAGTCACTTTAAAAAATTACTATAAACTGCTGGAGCACAGTCCAGTCTTGGTAAAATCTGGCTAGATGATGTATTCTCTTCATGATATATTTGGCAGAATGAATATTCATAGCTGAAGTTGTGCTCCCTGAAACACAAAGTTTATAACAGACATGTGATTGTGTTCTAAACAGCACATATGAAACAAATTTTTAAAAATAGCTATATGTGAGGTTAATGACTCAAATAATGACTCAAGAAAATCAACCACTTAACTGACCCGGTTGTGCACACCCATCACTGGAGGCAACTGCTGGTTGTTGAACAAGATAAAGGAAGAGACTGATAAGAGGCTAAATCCTGTGAGGAAGTATAGCGATTTTATTATGCCAATGTCTTCCCCTACATAATGGCTCTGGTGGGAAAACTCCCCTGTGGGAGAGTTCAGGAAGTTCAAAGTAGCCTGAATGTATTCACCTGTTTTGATGGGCCACAGCTAACTCAAATGCACTGACAGGAGAGGCAGCTATACTGTCTTAAACAATTGAAGACTCCTGAAGTGTTCCATAATGCACAGTATTACATCATTCAGTGTGAAACT
>VXBT01002985.1:0-17075 GCA_013400235.1 Oriolus oriolus
GAGCCGAGCCGGGCCGAGCCGGGCCAAGCCAGTCTGTCGCGTTCTTTTCCCGGCCCTCAGGCAAGGAAGGCACCTGGAGGGCCGGCGGCGGCGCCCAGAGGGGTGCGAGGTAAGGCGAGGGCGGTTGCGATGGGTCAGGGCGGCGCACTCGAGGGTGGGGTCGGTGCCGCCGCCTACAAACTTCCCGCCGTGAGAGGGACGCGTTTGCGGCGCGGCAGCCGCCCGAATGCTCCCCGCTGCGCTCGGTCCGAGCGGAGGTGACAGCCCTGCCCAGCTCCTCCCTACCCCGCGGGGACTGCCGTGCTCGGGGGCTCGGCCGGTGCCCGCCCCCCCGGGAGGGGCTCCTGTTCCCCGCGGCCGCACTGCGCCCTCAGGCTTCGTCCTTCGGCAGGCGCGGGCGGGGGGCGGAATCTGCCCCTGGTCCCGGCCGGAACGACAGGTGGTGGGCGCTGCCTGAGAGGACGGGACTGTGCTGGTGAGCGCTCTTTGCTCCGAGCAGCAGCAGCTGGGCTGCAGCCCGCACGAAGGTGCGCTTTCCCAACTGCTCCTCTTTCCTTTTATTTTTTTGTGGGCTTTTTATTTGTTTATTTGTTCTTTTCCCTTTTCCCCCTCCCCATCCCGTCTCTCAGAGGTAGGTGGCTGCGTGCTTCCTCCAGAGCTTTAGGAGCCGGCTCGGTGCTGTCCGGGAACCGCGGGCTCTCTGGACCTGTTGCCCACGGCGGGCGAGCCCCAGAGCGGGAGGGACGGGCTGGGCGCAGAGCTCTCGCCGCCTCGCTGCACCGTGCTCTCGCGCAAGGAGGCGAGGTCCGGAGCCCTGCATGCTGGTCCTGTTGTAACCGTGGTGAGCAAAGGGATGGGAGACTCAGCCGGGAGCTTGTCTTCTCAGCAAACGCTGAGACACAGCCTCTTGAAAATGGCAATTTTGCTGCACTTTCTTTAATGCTGTGGGCGAAGTTAGTGTCTCAAGAAACCTGCCATGCAGCTGATCTGCCAGGTCTACTAGTTGTAGAGACACAGGTTCAGGGTGCTGGATTTTGCTTTTAGTTTGCAAGGTTGCTCAAGGGAAAATGCTTTGTGTTAAACTCCTTGTTCCCTAGTGGAACACAGTGTTTGAAATTCCTGCAAGTCTTTGCAATCACAGTGTGACAGCCTGACAGCTGGCCTCTCAGAGGCTGACCCAGGGTATGTTGTGGAGAAATGAGTTAACTGCCTGTGCAAGGACTCACAAGCCCTAGAGGTACCTGCTGTTGGGTTAAAAGAGAACTGCAGTGCAAGCACACAGCGGTCCTGGTTGGCAGAGGCTCCTGGAGAGTCCTTCTTGAAGCTGATTGACCCTGTAGATCATCTGTCTTCTGGCAAGACTGCTGCTAGCTGGCATTTGAAGATGTAGAGGCCTTCTTGCTCCCATTTGATGGTCAAATCAGCCTGTTCTGAGGCTGGTTGTGTACAGCTTGCTTAAATAAAACATTCTGATTGAATAGCTGTATGATTATCAAAAGGATAAAGATGTTTGAGGCCCCTTCCCACCCCTGATTAGATTTCAGTAATTTCTTAAATAGGCAGCAGGATTGCTTCTGTTCTCCAAGCCATCTGTATTTTACACACAGATATAATTTGTATTTAATGAGGGCTACTTCTGAGACAATCTGCTGGATATACGTAACTGGACAGTTTATGGGCTGGTTGCACTGCAGTAGGTAGAGGGGAGCCTGTTTCCCTCTTTTCCACAGCAAAATATGTTATTCAAGATTTGCAGACTTCTCTGAGTGGACTGATAATTGTGACGGTTATGCTTCCCTGCTCCATGGGGCACAGAAAAGAGTGTTCGTGGAACACAAAAAAAAAAACCCAAAAGCCTCCCACATAACAGAAAACCAAAACAAAAGAAAATAAAACATCAGAAGGAGGAAACTGTTTTGTTATTTTTTTTTAACAGAGAATGTGCACATCTGAAAGAGGGCTGTAGGGTAGAAAGAAAGAAAAGGAGCACAAGGTAGAGTACAGTCAAGCAATACTGCATTCCAGAAAGTGCTAAAGAGAAAATGAGGTGGGTGCAGAATAGCATAATGTTGCTTGGCATCAAGCCTCTTGGAATGATGATTTTATGCAGTTTGCTGGTGTGTTGGTGTAGTAGCTGGTGCTGCTTAGAATGCATTAGTGAGTGATGTGAGCCTTGGGACTGGACCAGATCACTTCAGTTTCTTTACTGATGTTTCTCTCCTGAAAAATATTCTTTATTAACTGCCAGCAAAGTACTTGGCACGGTTAGGTCCCTGGGGAAGGTACTTGTGTTTTGGAGCAGAAGCTGAGAGAACCAGAGAGGTCCAAGTGCCCTGGCAACAAGGATCACAGAGTCATTTGGAACAGCCGTTGTTTAAAAATGTTACAGGAAAAACGTTGTACTGGTCTTTGTTTAATATTTAGTCTTTATCACTGGTTAGGTAAACTGAGATTTCAGATGGAATATTTTTTAGACAAAACATAATGTTATTTTTATTTTTCTGTCTTAGGGTATTATCTTAGGATTAGATGCTTCAGTAGTACCTTTGACAGATAGATGAATGTCTTGTGAGCCTCTTCTGAGCCAGGGACTTAGGCAAGGACTGGCTACATAAGATAGAGAAAGAAACCTAAAATGAGTAAAGTATAACTGAAATTTTAAACTGAGTACTGTAGAATTAAATTTACTTCCAGAGAAATTACACTGTACTATTCCACTAAAGTGTTCTGGTGATGGGTAATTAGCCTATTGGTATATTAAAGGAAAAATACTTACAAATGAACTTCAGGTATGGCTGAAGATCAGTTATACACAGAGTAACTGGGAGGTTCTTTTAA
The DNA here is from genome assembly GCA_013400235.1 of Oriolus oriolus. Classification (NCBI taxonomy): domain Eukaryota; kingdom Metazoa; phylum Chordata; class Aves; order Passeriformes; family Corvidae; genus Oriolus; species Oriolus oriolus. The sequence goes on from VXBT01002985.1 coordinate 2,839, forward strand.
AGGCATTTAGACCAGACAAGGAAAGCAGAGGAGGTTTTGCTCACTGTTCTTGTTACCCAGTCTTGCGGCCACACTCCCCTTTCTCTTTTTTGCTGGTTCTCATATGCAGTGGGTGTTCTTCCCTGATTGTAAATGTTTACCTTTGAATAAAAGTATGGATTTTATGTGGTTGGGTATTTTGGATAACTTTCTGTTGGTCTGATGGGCTCAGGAAAAGATTCAACAAGTATTAAAGCATGACAAAGATGTGAGATTGGAAAGAGGGAAAGGGAGGAAGAAAGGATGTAAAATTGGGTCATCGTGTCTTGTGAACCATCACTGTTGTTTGATTTATCCTGGAAAGATAAAAGGGGACTTAGGCTAATCAAGTAGCTTAATGGGAACACACCTTTTAAGAGCAGGGGGCTCTTTGGCCAAGAGTTTGTAAGATCTGTTTGATCTAGGAAATCTGTCGTCAGTTTTAATTTAAGACATGTGCCGCTTCTGCTGTTGCGGGCATTTGCTTACCACATCAATACAATCAAATAAAAAAAGATTTTTTATTTTGGAGATTCCACATATCCTTATGTTGACCAAAGATATAGATTTTTAATCCAGAAAGACTTTAGTAAATTCTGTGGATAGTATCATGCAGTATATCCAGGTGCTTGGTAGTAGATGACTACTTTCATCTTAAAAATAATTATCTTTCCACTGTAGTGAACAATAATTTCGGATTTTTGTTTTTGTGATTTAGTACTTACTACCATTGGGGTATAAAAAAAAAAAAAGCAGCTCTAAAGTTTTAAAGCAAATTTTAGCAGATAGAAGAGTGCAATCTCTGAATCAGTGACTGGATAGGGTGCTGAACAGGTGTTTAAAGCAGCTTCATGAACCCTGATACCAGGCCTTGACTGGGTGGTAGTTCCAGTGTGCTGCAACTGGAAAAGTGTGACTAGGGGCTGATTTCTTGCCCTTTGGTCATTCATTCCTTACTTCAACTCTTCATCCTGGGAGAACTGCAGTGTCGCACGCGGACACGAAGGAACACACAGACACCAACTCTGAAGGAGAAAGAAAGCCCAAAAGCCCCGACCCAAAGGGCCCGCTTCTTTATTTTATACACTTTTAGAAAACCTCATGGATTGGAGAGTGAAATTACCACCCCTCAACTACATAGGTCAAAGGAGAAATCCATCAAATTTCTCCGCCTTAGGAGAAAGAATGAAAACATCTAGGCACAGTTAGGATAACATGGCTTATGTTTACAGAAAGTGCGTGAGAATTCTATTTACAGAATTAAAAACATTGAAGAACTGTGAAAAGCAAGGCAACACTGCAGTTTATCTTTTCCAGCATACAACTGTCTGTATTTCAAAGTAATCCAACCTTTCACTGATCAGTACAATATGGTACAAATGTTAGCAGTGATCATTTTAGGTGTTGCTTCCCTGCAGAATATGAACTTTCACGTTTTCTGCTTTTAACCAGGAGAAAAATCAAGAGGATCTTAAAATGCAGTCAATTTTTTTTTTCTTAAAAGAAATTTTAAGTGGCTTTGAAATTGTTACTAAGATGATAGAATACTATTTTCACTTTCCTATTTTAGTGTCCTTCTCCTTCCCCCTCCTCCCCCGGCCCCTTTGTTCTTGTACCCACTGGCATAGTATTAGAGTGCTTGATTAAGGTAGACATTGAAGTGATATCTATTCACAGGGGTATCAAAGCCAATACACTAAAAAAATCTGAACAAACAGGTGTGGTTTTGTTTCTTTTGGTCTCCAGTTACAGCAGTGATAAAAAGTTAGAAAAAGTTTAATTGTAAGAGTTATATGTAAAACAGTAGTCTAGAATTTTTCATAGAAGCGTTGAGTATTTAATTTTAAGTACTCATGTAAGGAAAAAAGTCAAGACTGAGTTATTTGACTTCAAATAGTAGAAGAGCATATTGAGTTTCAGAAAATTCAACTTTTTCCACAGGAGTAGAGAGTTGCATATTATTTCCTCATGGAGGGTTAAGACTGAATTCCAGGTGAGAAATGTGAAAATAGTATTGGTTACAGTTACTGTTTTTTCTTCTATTAGATACAGTTAAAGTTAACTTGTAAAAACACAGATTTTTTACAGAGAGCTAGCATAGGCAGTTCTTAAACAACTGTGTTCCCTATAAATGCTTAGCTGATATCAGTTAGATAAGCTTACCTGGAAACCCCAAATTATCATCTAATGAGGTCTCTATTCCCCCCCTTTCAAAAAACCCAACTAACCTGCATTTTGGAAGTGTGAGTCACAACTGACAATAAGGAATGCATGAGTTAATAGGCATATCTGCTTTATATTCATGGAAGTACCTCCCCAGAAGAGCAGATGAAGGAAGTGAATGTTTCCACACTGTCCAGGGATGGGCTTTTTTTCTGGTCATGATGCTGTCATTACCTAACCAAAACATGCTGTGATCCCATGCAGAACTGATAGAATTCAGTTAGAATCCAGTAGACTGTGCAAGGTTGTTAACATATCTGCTGAAACTTGTGCTAACTCTTGGTGTTTTAGAGACTGGAATCCAAGTGCAGAACGGAGCAAAGAAAGTACAATAAAATATAGGTACATTGGTACAACCTTACATCATCTTGCCTGATACATTATGCATAGGGAAACCTCAAGGTCATGGGCTTCAGTTCATCAGCTTCCTTGAGCTTGGTATCCAAAATTGGTTTATGTTAATTCCCCACAGTAACCACACATTAAAAACAGAAAATTAAAAAAAAAATCAGAATTAAGTGTACTTGGACATATTTTGCAGACATCAAACATCACTTCAGTGTCAACATAGTTGCAAAGTGTTTAAAATAATAGAACGCTGATTAATGAAGTTTGGAACATTATCTATGTGCCAAACTGATCTTATGTTCCCTATACAACCAGTTAAGAACTGAGCTCTTCTGTTGGTGACTGAAAGCAGAATTATATTCAGGAGTCTGAAACCCATTCTTTCCTCCCTGTCTCTGTAAAGCAGGAGCATGTGAGAGGGAAGTGGGTGGGCCTAATCTCCCTAGCCCAATGTCTAATTTGGATGCCTAAAATTAGGCAGTTGTAAATACCCTGTTGTTGCATTCCTGGAGTAAAGAATAATACAATTGCATTACAATAGCTGCATGCAGAATAAGTTTTCATTTTTTTTTTCCCCTCAAAGTCGGAAGGGATTTTAAGATATATATTTCATTTGAATAAAGGAAAGGAAGGCAACCCGAGTTACAGTCCAGCCCTCAAACTTCTTAGCAAAATGTGCTCAGGTAATGGTAACAGTACATTGAATTTTTTTATCAAAATAGTCCCTTTTTCTTCTTTCCCTAGTTCCAGAAGGCACAGAAATATTTTAACTCTTTTCTTCTTACATTCCAATTTGACACATTCCATTTATGACAAAAATACATAAAGAATGAGATATGCTTGAAGATATATGAAGTCTGAGGTGGAAAAAAACCATGTTGGAAGTCATCCAGTTTTCTAATGTTTAGGGAGTGGTACAGAGACCATAGGATATTCGAGGTGTCTTGAGTAACAATTAAACTGGTAAAGATGATGACTTGAAGTACTGCTTGGTTCTGCCTGAATGAAGGAAAGAAAGATGGGAGAGGAATGGAAGAAATTTGTTAATATCTGTGTTCATACAGTAGTTCTTTTCAAATTAATTTTGTCTGCTTATGAACTTGAAGCACATCGAATGCATACGTATTTTACATAGTGTTGTGAATCAACATGTCCTGAAAATCTGTGCTGTAGTTATTCAATATGCTGGATAGCAAGCTATATATAAATCTATCTATATTTATATCATATATATAAAAATGTGTATTTCATATATATAGAAATAGATATAAATATATCTCCATAGACTATGAAGACAATTATACTTGTAAAATAAAGATCAAAGCTGGTAATTGACTTTTCTTGTTTGAGAGGACTACCTATCATTATTTTTTTAGTTTAAAGATGTCTTGGTCATCTTAAATTCTCATCTGATTTGTAATTTAAGATCTTCATAGTGTACAAGACTACAGGAAGGTCTGTGTGCTTTATGCATGTCTGCATCTTGTACTTTTTTCTTGAATTAGTGAAATAATGCAAAAATAAAATCTATGCAGTGTCTGCATGTAAATTTTTCAGGTTGTAAAACAACTGTTATATTTTGTGGAAAAACCACAAAACCTTTTTTTTATAGTGCAGAGAGACAATACAGGAGTGATATCCACTTGTATTCTTAAAGAGCTTATCTTCTGCAGCAGCAGTGATACCACGCGCCCTTTCATTTGAGTACTCTGTGTGTTTAAATTAGAGCACTGAATGTTTTTTGAAAACAAGCCCCAACTGTCAATTTGAAAATTATTAAAAGGTGGAAATGAAAAACCTATGAAGAAGGGGGAATTTATTGTATTATTAAAAAGAAACAAAACAGAAGATTTTACCTCTTCATGTAGTTTTTTTTTTCAAAAGACTGTCAAAAATTATATTACATCCTCTTAATTCCACTTGAACTGCTTCCCAGGAACAATGGCTATATTGCTTATCTTTTAGGAAGTTGGTGATTCTTTGAAAGTACTTTTTTATGCTGTATGTAGAGCTTTTTAGGATCCATGTTTGAAAAGTGTTTCTTGCCTTTGATTGCTCTTCTGACAAACATGTCTCCAATTCTTCAATTTGATGATGAATTCCATTTTGGAATTTCTCAATCTTGCTTGTATTCCAAGCATCAACAGGAAGATTTTTGCTAAATAGCTGGAAGATCTGTTGAAGGAACTCATAGATGATCCTTATGATGTTCTTCTGTGTGACCTTGGTAATCTCCATGGGGAATCTGAAATCAGTTGTTTCGCTGAGACATTGCTGAGGAAAATAACCACCCATTTTCCACAGAAAGTTCATGATATGGTAGTTCACTTTGGTTCCTTGGAAAAGACAAACTGAACATGAGATTTTGATGCACAATGCCAGTATAATGCAAATTTGCAGTAAACTTCTCTGAACCATGATGCTGATGAAGCAGTCAGCACTATTGTTCTTTCCTTTTTGCAGATCCGTAAGCTTGCAGTTTCTTGGTTGTCTTGTCTTGCTCGCATGCTTCTCTTTCACATCTCTGAATTTATTTCATCTGTGTGACATGCTGGGTATTACTCACTGTGTAGGAGTTGCTCTTTCTATCAACTATGGTCCTGCCAAGGTTTACTGTTTATTTCAGTTTCACACAGTTGCAAAGGTTTTGCTCATTTCTGCTTTGACTGTATTTAATTGAAAAATGAGTAAATCAGTCAATCTAGTGATTCAGAGGATATTGGCAGATAAGCAGGTTAGAATCTGGTAAGAGCATTATATCTGCTCACATTCGTACTAGAATAGGCAGTCCTGCTTGAGAAATTTTACTTTTATGCTTAAGCTGGCAATGACAGTGGAAAAGAATCACATCCCTAGCTAACAGATATGTGATCAAAGCAAGATGTAATTTTGTTGATTTAAGAACAAATGTCTTTTTAGTAGGATAAATTGTTTTGTTTGGGGAATGGCTTAAATTTTATTCGCAGAATAAGCTTGTTGTTGACACAAGCATTAACTCACCAGGGGCATATGTTGCTATGACTATGTTGGCAAAAAATAAGTACCTACAACTTTTAAGACAGATGCCTTTTTCTCAAAAATCTCTGATAGTTCACTGTTCAGAGCAGCTTTGTTCTACTTCATCACTTCACGAATCAGTCTCAGTTTTTAGATCCATTAAGGAAGGCATGCTTTTATGTAAAAAAAGAGGAATTCCTTACATTTCAGAGTAAGAAAACAGTTTCCGAAGCCTCCTCCTGTTGTCCCAAAGTGGGTTCCTTCACCTGGTGTGTGAGAGAGAGTCTGGCTCTACTTATCCACTGAAATGCAAAAGAAAGCATCTTTTAAATCCAAACCAGTCAAATAAGCATTTGTCCATGGTTATTTGGTTTATTGCTTTTAAATCCTGTTCCTTCTGACTCTCTTGTTCCTCTGAGGTCTGGGTCATTAGTAAACAGATTTGAGCCTTCTGTGCCTTTTCTTGTGAGATATATACAGCTTTCTGACTCAAGCATTTAACTTGCATAATAAATCTCATCCTACAAAGGACAGGGACATTCTGGTGTACAGAAACTCATAAGTCAGTTTAGTGTCTCCAATTGTCCTCTCTGTGAGTTGTAGGAATGTAACTTTACTTGGCCCTTACAGATAGTTTTTACTGAATATGTGGCTCTGTTATTTATCAAAAATTCATTGTTTCTCTGGTTTTACTGGAACTAGTGGGTCTTCTGGGGATTCCTTGATATCTTCCCCTGGTCCCCTCATTCATGGTAAAAAATTCTCCAGCATCATAATGTGTCCATCTTTTCAATGACCCTTACTGCCTACAAATATCACATTGATTCAGGCCAAAAGTGTGTGTGCGTGTTTGTGCAGGGAAAGTAGGGGCCTTTCAGGCCCCAAACCCCCTGCTTATTCTGTTTCTTTCACCTTTGTAATGTCAGTCTCTTTTCTTTCCACAGTAACACGGTAATCAATCTAGCCTAAGTATGCCCCCAGTTAGGGTTATCGGTTAACGATTTCCAAAAGCTGATACATTCCTTCAAGATTCTCTCAGTACAAACCAACAGATCATTTCCAGTTCAACAAATACGAAATATAAAAAAGGACATGTATAAAACCTGGCAGACTCCTGTTGCTTGTTTTAAAGATTCCTCTATCACTGGTTGGTTATTTCCCCAAGTCTGGCCAGCAACAGGGCTAAAATCCTTACTTCCCATATGCTCTTTATTTTGATCCATATTCTCTTTATCCATCTCCACTCCAATGTTATATGGTGTGAAAAGGAGAGAACTAACATTCACACATCTTCTGCCTCATGTCCTCTGCAACACACAATCTTTGTCTTTTTCTCTTTCTCCTTAGTACATGATACCAGCATATCTTGTTCCGCTATACACCTTTCCTGAACACCTGGGTCTCTATACAATGTCATAAAAGCATCAACATAAACCAAAACTGATCCCATTTACCAAGTCAGCAACAAAACACCAGCTCCAAGATAAAACTGCAACAATTCATTTTCCCCATTCTCCAATTTATAAGGTGTCCACCGCTGATTACAATATTTATTCATTTTATCTTTAGTTATTAGATCTTCTCCAGCTTACTCCAGTTTTTCCAAATAAAACCCCAAGGGCTACAGGGTAGAATTGCTGACTGTTTTGCCAATACCCAGTTGCCCACTTCCTTTATCCTTAGGTCCAGACCTCCAATACAAATAATTTTTTACTCTCTGCTCTGACTCCTCGTTGTCAGAGAAAGGAAAAGCACTCTCTCCCATCACGCAGTTTTGTGTGTAACAATTTTAAAGCCTTGGCATTAATTTGTTTATTTCCCAGTTCTGATCCCCTGTTGTTAGTTACACACCGCTCTGACCTCACGTCAGCAAAGACAGGAGGACCCCTGCCCTCTTTCACATGTTGTTTTTGTTTTGTACAGTGACAGTCACTGTTCTGAATCCTCCTTATGCAATTTACACAGAGCTTGAAGTTTTCAAGTACCAAACCCATCCCACTGATCAGTTACAACAAAATAAAATTTGATACTCACCAGTCCAGAAATTCACACCACTTTTGCCCTTGCTCAAATTTCTCTGGAGTGTTACACCTTTGAGTTGCCCACTGCCTCAACACTGGAGAGAATTTGATGGAGTCCCCAGTCAAACTGGTCCAAATCCTTTCTTATCTGATTCTCCGTTGCTGGGGACAACAAAATGATCCAGGCAAGGTTTTATAGCTATCGCATTTGGTTCACCAAGACTGTTGTCCCAAAATGGATTCTTTCACCTGTTAATGCAAGAGGCTGATCCATGCACAGAGCTGAGGTATTTGATTTATTTACAGTTGAGCACAGAAAGGGGTGCTGGGTGGCAAACCCAGCACACAGGCTATCAAAACTTTTTACTATTTCTACACTTTAGCAAACAAAGGCATTTATGTTCATTCATTACAAGTTACATAGTTCTCTTATCAATGCTAATATTAATTAGTATTCTGTCTTCTCTTGTTTAAATGATTCCCTTGCTTCTTTTGCTAATTAGTCTGCATGCTCAGTCCTTCTCTTCTTTGAGTCAGTGGGTTTCTTGAGTCTTTTTTCCTTGCCAGAATTACCCTTTACCCCGTTGGAGTGCTGGCTTTTTTACTTCCTTATCTTGGGAGTTCTGCCGAATGACCTTGTGGCTTATAAATTCTGCATTCTTTGCGTCCGCTCTCAGTGGTGCATCCTTCTCCCCCAGCTCTGCTAACCTCCTGCTAGGTCTGTGATCACCGAAGCATGACAAGCCCTAAACCTTAACAAGACTATTCTACGCACAAGTAATTCATCTTTCTAAAACCTGGACATCACTCCCATGAAAACACATTCACTCCCATGAACTCACATTCTCTCTCAAAGAGACTGAACTAACTTGTGATGGTAGCAAAATGTCCCATCTTCAGGACCATTCCAGCTGGTGTAATGGTAGAATTTGTCTCCCACTGTCTGGCTGATGTACTTCTCTGACTATCAAGTCTTTGGGCCAGGTTGTAGTAGGACTGCAGGTAGCCACCACTGGATGAATTGTAAGTGTCTGAATCAGTCTGAGGCTTTGACAATGACAGTTCTAAGAAAGTGCCACATAAGCACTGAACTGCTTAGCTGGTTCCTGAATATGCATTGGTAAAGTGCCGTGTTTCTGTACGTCATTCATCTCCTCTAGTGCAGTACCAGCCTTTTGAACTGGTTCCTGTAATCACAATATATGAAGTCACTGGTGGTTGAAAAGGAAGACTGAGTTGAACATTAAGGTAGGCAAAAACTGCAAAGCATTTAGCAGGCAGATTTGCTTTTCTTCTTGTGGGAATCTTTATGGATTGCTAATTCTAAAAGTGAACCAACCAAAGTGATTTATCTTTATGTTATTCAGCCTGCATAATTACAGGAATATTTGAAAAAGAATATGGAAAATGTATAAGCTCAGAAATATTTGATGTTGTCCTGATTTTGTCTGGGATGGGGTTAGTTTTTTCCTTATTGCAGGTACAGTGGTATGTTTTAGATTCAGCAGGAAAATAATGTTGATAAAACACTAATGATTTGGCTGTTGCTGTCAGGACTGTTGTTTCCTGTGCTCTGCCAGTGAGCAGGTGCACAAGAAGCTGGAAGGGAGCCCAGCCCAGCTGGAAGGTCAGCCAGAACCTGAACTGGTCAAAGGGATATTCCACACTGTAGAACATCATGCCCAGTATATAAACTGGGGGGAGTTGTACAGGAGGTGCAGATCTGTCACTGGCCAGTGGGTGATGAGCAATTGTACTGTGCATCACTTATCTGTCTTGGGTTTCTTTATCACTATTTTTGTGGTTGTTGTTGTTTATTGCTATTATTATTATGATGATGATGTTATATTTTGTGTCACTTTTTAAACTGTTCTTACTTAAACCTACACGTTTTACTTTTCTTTCAGATTTTCCTTCCCACTGGGGAAGGGGGAGGAGTGAGTGAGTGGCTGTGTGGTTCTTGATTGCCAGCTGGGGTTAAACCAGGACAGATGCAAGCAGTAAAGGAATTCCACGATGATCTTGAGATTAGAAAGTATTTTGTTAAAGGAAAAATAAATCCTGTTGATGGTTGGGAGGACCCATTATAGTCTGACAGAGTCAAAGATTGCTATGGATAAGAAGTTTCTTTAGCAAACCAGCAGGTGACTTCAGCAGTTACATAGTAGTATCCTAGTAATATAGTAACTCTCTTTTTTTACTTCTGCTGATGCTAATGCTGTAGTTACATTGTGGTATTGTCACAAATTGTCTACACCCAGAGGTCTTCAGAGGAGTTAATTTACGAATGAAATTTGTGGTAGGGATGCCTTTGTGTTTGAAAGACTGGACAGAGAATCAGGAGGGCTATGGTAGATTTAGTGCATTGATTTGCCACAGATGTCTTTTTAATTTTAATTTGGTGTACATGTGTATGGATCTTCTGCATTAAATGGAACATTGATTTCAATCAAGTAAGGACCAGTCCTTTCATCTGCTAAAGCAACATGAGAAACAGCTTAGTGCTGCATGACAAAGGTGGATCTGATTCACTGTTCAGTGGTTGTATTCTGTTTATACACTGTCATCCCCATTTTCCTTCCATTGTCATTTCATAGGAGACCCATGATATATTTGATTGGGAAAAAAAATTAAAATTTCAAGGGGAGTTTAAGCAGTATGAAATGGTTTTAAGTGATGAAGGAGAGAATATACTGTGTAAGAATCTTCAGGTCGGGGTTAGGGTTCAAAGACCTGTTGGCTTTGTGCAGGTTATCTAAGGACAAGTCAGGACAATTGCTTCTCAGAGTAGATGAGTTGTCTCTACCTAGTATTATATATAACCCCCCTAATTTGGGGACATCTGAGGACCCACATGGAGATTACCATCTTGTAAATCAGAGCTCTTCTTCCCTGAAAACAGAGGAAGGACATACACACATTCTACCTTGTAGTGCAAACCATCCGCCCTGTGACCAAGCACCTCACGCTGGCCCTCTCCTTATCTCTTTCTGCAAATAAAGAAATACTTTTCCTGTGGGAATGACAAGAGTGGCTTGAATGAGTAAATCAGAAGCTATGCGTCTGTGCTTTGGTTTCAGTGCTTCAGGATTTTGCATTTCATTGTGTTCTTGCCTCCTAAACACTTCTCTGATGTCTGATCAATGGACCAAGAGTTGTTGAAAGAACTATTTTTTTGTCTAGTGGGATAGAAAATTGTTGTTGGTTTGGGTTTTTTTGGTTGCTTGCTTTTGTGGTTTGTTTTTGTCAACAACAACAACAATAATAGTAATAATAATTTTTAAAATCTCTCTGTCACAGGTTTTGTATGTCTGTAACAAATGTGAGCATCAAAATGTCTTGTTGTTGTGCTCACATAGGCTGTCATGCTTCAGTGAAGGCTAAAGAACTTTTGGTCTGAGGATCCCATTTTGTGCCAAAGCAGATGAGGATGTGAAAGTTCTGTGGCTCAGGTGGGAGCTGAAAACAAAATCCAGAGGATAAAGCTGAAGGCCTGGTACAAAGGACTAGGAGTCAACTGAATGGAACTGAGATCCCAGATCTGAATTCACCTAAATGATGCCTAGGCTCAAAGTTTCTTAGTTGTCCTGTATTTCAACTACATCTTTACAAAGTAGATGTATCTAGTTACTACGTCTTGTGAGTGTTACACAGTTTTACCCAGGCTCTTTGTCAAGACTGTCTAGTGTAAGCATTGTGAGAAATGCTGAAAAAAGCAGAAAAAGAAGGCTGAGGCCTGAAAATCAGTTTTAATTTTGGACAACCCTAAATTATGAGATGCTTTAGCTTCCACATTGTCTTTGTTTCCCTCAGCATTGCTCTCTTTTCTTGCTTAAGAAGTAATAGTGATAAATTGTTAGTTTATATGATAAAAACTTGCCTGTGCTCCACAAGAGAGTTTCTCCCGCAGAGAAACACTGGCAGGTAGAGGAGCCTTAGTAACCTTTTCCCCAGCTGCTCCTAGCCCCGTCACCAGAGCCTATCTCCTCAAACCCAGAGGAGCACAAGGGACAGTGGCAGGCAGAGACCCAATGTAAGGATTCTGAGGAAAGGCCTCTGCCAGCATTTTCCTGAGGTAGCCTCACCCCCATGATGTGGCAGAGAAATGCATCAAGATGAGTCAATGCTGGAGCACCTCAAAGAGTTCCTAGTTTTGCTGCCTGGAGATAGAGGACACGTTGCAGCATGCAGAGGAAGACTGTTTCAAGATTACACAGGACTTATTATGGGATGTTTAGGGGAGAAACCAAAGGCAGGGAAAGGGATAGAACGGGGTTGTTTGGAAGGGAGAAAGCATGTGAAAATAGAGGGATGAAAAGGACTGGTCATGTTTAAACAGCAGCTGGTCAAAACACTTCTCTGTTGTGACCTGAAGAGCATTATGCCCTCCCAGTAAACTCAATTTCTAAATATTTTCTCGGGTGAGGGACTGTTTGACTTTTCAAAGGAATTTCCATCTGGCTGCATTGTCAGACACTTTGTGTTAGAGTTTTGTGACTAGTGTTCTCATCTGCTTGTAATCAATTGTAATAAACAGACTAACGTTATTGTTCATCCTTCTGTAAGAAGGTCATCTTGGCAGCTAGTGAAAGAGTGGTTATAAAAACGCTACCCCAGTAATAGGAGATACAAAGTTCCTAATGCTTTCTCACTTGTATGAGTTAGTGCTGGTCTAGTTAAAGTTGAGGTTTGTGTGGTTAAATAAGAAACTGAAATGCCCTGCTTCATTTGCTTGGTTTTCCTGCTGAACGGTGTTTTTGTTTCTGGGAAAAGTGCATACATCACTTTATTTTTCCTCTGGAAAACCCTTAGGCCTGAATCACAGAATCCAATAAACATGATAGGGAAAGCTCCAGTGACTTGTTTACCTCCAGCTGCAGAGGAAATGTTTCACACTGAACGTATTTTTAGATATCTTCATCAGCCAAATTACTCCTGGGAACAAGCCTCTAACAGGACATGAATGATACCAAGCTCAAGGTGAACTTTTACCACACACAGCCAAATTGATCTAGTGGTTAACTCCTACCCAAAGAGCTGGTCCTTTTTCTCTCCTGCTTGACCTTAAGACTGTTTCAGCTTGGAAAAGTAGTGTGCCTGGAAAGCCAATCACCTTTCCTTTCTTTGGGCAGGAATGATGGTGAAGACAACAATTTTTTGCCTGTTTTTCTACCTTGAACTGGCTAATCACAGTAAAGCTCATGCTGGCACAAGGGGATGACCAGAAGAACATGTCTATTATCATGGGAGCTGGATCTGTTTTTAGAAGGAGACCTGATACTAAGAGGCTGGAAACCTGGAATTCTGAGTTTAGGAGCCTGTGCTGTGTAGAAGGCAACCTTGAGTAATCATGTGATCTTGTCTCATCCTGACATCCACAGAGGGGAGTGTTAGCTATATTGCAAAGTGTCTCAGCGCTTCATCTTTAGTGCTTGGATGTGAGACTGGCTACAGAATGTAGAACAGATCAAAACCTTTTAAAATCAAACTAATGAACAGCTAAAAAGTGTAACATAACCTGAGATTCCTGGCTACTGTATGTGTCCTACAGACCTCTTTCTTAAAGGGTTGATGGCAGATACAAGTCAGTTTGTGTTGTATGTTAGCCTATGTGACTCTTAAGAGGCTACAAATGTGCATCAATATTATTCCATGATATATCATTCCATATTAACATCATTAACATAACTTTATTCCACAATATATGTATGCAGTGATTCTGCAGGCTATCTTGTATCATGCTCCTAATAACAAATAACAGAGTATTTCTGGTCACTCAGGTTGGGTGGGGGCAAATACTGTTCTGATATGAGAACATCTTTGTATTGCTGACAAATCCTTTTTATGTCAGCATGGCAGTTCGCTTGTGAGAAATGTCTTAGCAATGCAGCATAGCTGTGAGGAGACCATTAACTAAATAGTGGTGCAGAAATGCCCTGTCATAGTGAGGTGAAGACTTAATTATATGTGCCAGGTGTGTTTATAAATTTTAAAATTTTATTTTATGAACTAATGAATTCTTGTTCCTGACCTCTTTTACTTGATTCTCCCAACACCTTTTCCTTGTGTCTTGTCAAAGAAGGTAAGGTAAAGGACATAGTGTAACTAATTTCCAACTTGTTGGAGTAGTATGGGAGACCCTCCCTTGCGGCCAAGGGTGAAAGAACAGAGGATGGTTGTGAGTTGCTAAAGTTCTTTATTCCATAGTCTCATATTCTTCCAAAGGCAGAGTCCAAAGGGGATACATGGTAATAGTGGCAGCAGCAGCAAGCAAAACAGCAAGCCAAAACAGTCTCTCTTCTTGTATAGTTTCTATATCTTCTATATACTAAACTTACAGAAGTAAGGATTATATTTGTTAATTAACCAATAAAAGTAACACACGATTCTAGTTTTACTTTCTTAACCTATCCTGGCTAAGTTCTAACATTTGTAAGTCTTACTCAAGTATTGCATAGGTATTACACTAATTTGTGTGCATAGTCTCTATCAGTTTCTTGTTTATGTGAACACTATCTAAAAAATGTGAACAGTGTAGTTCTATCTATGTTTTGTCTAAAGTAAGAAATTCTGTGAAAGGGTAAAACTGTGTTTTAGGTCTCTGCTGCAGCTTTTCAAATGTTTAAAGCA
>VXBT01002995.1:6596-42797 GCA_013400235.1 Oriolus oriolus
TGCTAATCCCCCACAGCAACACCAGCCCCCCAAGCACCATCAGCCCCCCAGCAACCCAAATTCCTCCCAGCACCACCAGTGTCCCCAGCACCCCTTGCTGCACTTGGCAATCACTGCCTCTCTGCAAGGCGGTTTTTTGGGTGCTCAGGGCTGCACAGGGTAAGAGCAGGCAGAGCCCCCGGCCCCCCTGCTCCGCAGCCCCCGCGCAGCCCCCATTAGCATCCCCGGGCGCCCGGCCCCCTGCCCAGCCTTGAACTTGGCCATGCCGGGCTGCGCTCCTTCTGCCTGCCTGGGCTCGCACAATGCCGGCCTTGACCCATTGTTTGCTTTTTTCGGATTTCAGCTGGGAAAGCGGCCACCTCGCGCAGCCTGCCCCGAGCACGCCGGGAGCGGGGCACAATGGGGAACCCTGCTCTGCAGGCAGAAGGGCTCCAAATCATTTGAGAGACATATTCATTATACTCTTTCACGGGGGTCTGTTTGCATTGGGTTTAGCGGTTACTTCCCAGACGGGGTTCAGACCAAATAAAGATCATTGAGCGGCGAGGGATTCGCTCGGGCTTTCAGAGAAATATGCCTGATGCGGGGCACGGCGCAGCCCGGCTGCTCGGCTCTCGGCTGCTCCCGCTTCCCCGTTGATTTGCCTGGGTTTATTTTGTGCCCATTGCCTCCTCCATCTCAAGACTGCACCAAATCACACGCTCACTTTTGCAAAAGGGAGAGTTTATTTTCAACAGTGCATGGGGTGGGGGTGATTTGAATGGGAGAGAATTACAGGCAGTACATTTACAGGAACAGAGAGGGTACGGTACAACAGCAGCAGGGCTGCCTGGCCTGGACAGGCTCATGGTCCTCTGGGCCCCAAGCACAGTGCCTTCGGGAAGGCTGCACTCCCACAGCTCCACAGACACAGAGGTCAAGAGCAGCAAGGGCCGAGCTCTGCTCCATGAGCAAAGCCGGGGGCTAAAATCTCCCTCCAAACTTCACACACCCAGTATTTCACCAGGTGAGGCAGTGGCTGGCTCAGGTCTCTCTGCCTAAGCACTCTGGTCCTGCTCTGGGGTATTGAGGGCACCGAAGGCAACATACAGGAGTGATGTGGGATGATCCCTTGGCTCCCTGTGTTGCCCTGGCTCCCTCCCCACGGCTGCACTGCTGTGTTTTGAAGTGATGCAGAAATCCACTGTGTTCACAGGACAAAGCTGTCTCCTCTCTGGGCTCATGGAGAAGCAGGCTGGGACCCTCCTGGAGAAACTCGGAGAAGTCAGATGGCAACTCCGGGCAGGTGGCAGCCAGCTGCAAGAAGGAACTCACAGGCTTCAAAAGTCCCTTGTCCACTCACTGGGATCTAGGAAGGAAAGAAAAAGAATGGAGTGGTTATGATCTCCGTCAGAGAAATGGTCCAGTAGTGCTTGGCTGAGAACAGACCAACTTGTCTCACTGATGGAGCAGAACTCCAATCCTCTTTCCCTCCTCACCACTCATTTCTCACGGCTCTGGACCACCTTACCCTCTTCCTTACCGGGAAAACTGTGGTCCCCAAGATGCCAAGCTCCCCCTGCGCCCTCCTCAATACCCTACCTCTGCCTGCCCCGCACACCGCCAGCCAGGGGAGGGCTCACCGCTTGTCCTTCCTCCCTAGGCTTTGGGGCATGGGATTACTCTGCATGTCAGAGCCACTAAAGGCACAGCCCTCTGATGTTTTAATCTTCGTGTTAACTTTCCCTGCCCTCAGCGCCCTTGCCTGGCTGGAGAAAGTGATACCAAGCCACCGAGCTGGAGCCGAAGCTGTGACACTCAGCAAAAGTCCCCTTCTCGGCTTTCCCCGCGCCTCCCGTGCTTTGCCCCACACATCTTGCACCTTGCAGCACGTTCTCCATCCTTTTTCCTGAATTTTTCCCTCTATTTCCTTTACACTTTATCCATGTTGAGTGTGTATTCCCCAGCGCCCAAACCAGTCCCATCCTTTTCCTGTCCTCCCTTTGCTTTGCCCATAAACTGTTACATCGGAAGGAGTAAAGACTAATATAACAAATCCTTGAGCACACTTGCAAAAGGAACCATCAGCTGGCTAATTTATTCTTTTTATTGCACCAAATCGTAATTTTATAAAATATTGCAAATTTTATAAAATATTTGCAAGCCCATTTTAAGAGATAAATCTTCTGTGTGGCTCTCTAATGAGCCGCCCTGGGAGTAGCCGGCATGTGATCTGCTGTAGGTCGCACCGCGACGTTCCCAGGCTGTGACTGGATGAACCACCGTAACTCTTTGAACTGTGCAAATACTCTACACTCTGGGGTCCAGGCTGCAATTTTCATGGGTATTTTTTCTCTCTCTTAAAAATAGATCTTCTGTAACCCCTTTATTGCAATATTCATAAAGCACTTGATGGGAATCCAAGGAAAATCCCTTCCCTTCCGCAACTTTGAAGCAAGGCTAGAACTTAAGAGAGGCAGAGGCCAAACCCACCCCAAGTGCGTGGGTTTGGGGAAGGACCATGGCCTGTGTCTGTCTCTGGGTGCCGAGAGGAGAGACCCCATGCTGGCACGTGTGTAGGGAAACCCAGGCTGCAAAAAGCCAAGGCTCAGCACTTCTTCATCCTATGTAAGATTAGGAGCCATCCTGAATGTTCTCTCAAGGCTGGCAAGGATGTCGAGGTCAGGAGAGATGAGATCTGAATGGTGGTGGGTGCTCTCACAAGCCCAGGAGAGGAGGAGGCTGCTGAAGCCTTGTGCTCACTGGGGAAAAGCCTTTACCTGGCAGGTACAGTCCCCTGTCCTGGGCAGGGACAGCCCCTCTGTAGGGACAGGCCTAGAGAGAAACTCCTCCACAGTGTGGGTGGAGAGGATGCTCGTTGGCACCAGACATCAACCCCGCCTGGAAATCACCCGCTGCCTGCCTGGTGGGCTTGAAACTTGTGGCACTCAGTAACTGAGGGCAGGAGGGGCTGGACCAACGCGACTGATTCGATATACAAGCTTCAGGAAAACTCAAATCTCCTGCATGCACTTTCTCTACAGGCAGAGTTCAGCCTTGCACTGAGGGTGCCTGCAAAAATAGGGCCCCACCAGGACCCAATCCTAGCCCAACACTGTCTTCCCTCCCCAGTGCCCTGGGCAGGGAAAACATCCCTCTCTGTGTGGATTTACTGTCCATCTTTTTTTTAAAAAACTGCATAAATAGTTGAAATTATAGCTCAGCCTCTGCCCCAACACTTGCTCCTGTGTCTCCTTGTGCCCTTACAAAGCCAGCACCGAGGTTTATATGCTGATAAACTGCCCTGCCACAGCAATTCTGGGCAGTGGGAAGAGAAAAAAAAAAAAACCTCAAATAATGGTAAATGGATGCAGAACGCTCTGCCTAATCAGATTCCTGTCCCCTATTGAGGCCAGGAAGGAGGGACCCCGCTCCTCCCCTGCCCTCAGCCCAGCCTCCGCTTCACCGGCTCACACGGAGAAACTTTCTGGACAATTTAATCTCGACAGGGTGTTACTTAGAAAAACCTTTTTCACTGTCAATTTTTTCCCCCCTCCCTTCCACCCCCCCCTTTTTTTTTCCCCCCTCCCAGCCTTGATTGAATTTTGCAAGCCCCTGATATCTTTCTTTTTTGTAGGGATGCACGCTGCTTATGCAAATACCAGCCTTTCATACCAGCCTCCCTGGCTCAAGCCCTCCAACTTGAATGTGACCAAAAGCTGTGCTCTCCCCTGCTAACTCCTTAGTACAATTACACCTCCATTCTGCTCCAGGGGCCCGGGGAGGGGGGAAAAAAAATCATTTTAAACTAATAACACGTGCTGTTTGCTTTGGATAATTACAAGGGAGCTTCGGCTTCTAAGAGCTATGAAATATTCTGTGCAGCGGGGTGGGAGGGAGGCTCCGTGTTACGCCTACGCCGCAAGTTTTATCTCCTGACGGAGATGCTCGCGCGGCCTCTCGAGGCTCCCTCCATCTCGTGCTCATCCTCTGCACCTGGGCAAGCATTTACATTTCCTACGGAGCAACTTCTCGGCGCTTTGGGCTACAGGAGAGAGGAGAAGGCGCCTGACATTTTCCTTATCTCAAGTTACAATTTCCTGCAAGCATCAAGATAATAAAACATCGGCGATGGGCAAGATGAGCGAAATGAATGCGTCGGCTGAGCCTCCCGCAGCAGCGCGGGAAGGGCCGGGGAGAAAGGACACCCGGGGGATGTGGCTGCTCCGCTGGCTCTCGTTTGCATCGTGGCCCTGACGTTATTGTCCTCCTGCCTTGTCTGCCGGGGAAGTTTATGTGGAGGGCTTTTGCTGGGGCGAGGAGGAGGAGGGGAGTTTTCCCCAAAAGCACCCAGGAATCTGTCAAAAGAGGGACAGAAAAGAGAAGAAGAAGAAGAAGAAGGGAGACAGAGAGTGGGAACGTCAAGGACCCCTGACTAATGAATAGCAAGTTTGCCCTTGAACCTCCCTGGGCTTTGCCATTCCCAGGCTCCAAACAAGGGCTGATGCATGCTTGGGCCCAGCTGCAGGGGGACCGGGCTATGGTTCATCTCAGACACTTTGACAGCCCGGGCCTTTTCCCCACATAGCTCAGACTCGCCTAACTACTCCCCTGGCAACAGCTCAGTGCAGGAACCTGCGCTGAGGCCCTGCCTGCTGCATACAGAAGTACGAGGAGGAGGAGGAGGAGGGGAGCCGCTGGGAGAAATTAGCTAGAGACTGGCTTAACCCATCAAATGCTGGGCAGGCGCTGCCAGCCCCGGCACCCTTAGCTCAGCCCCAGCACCCTCCAGGCATCCCTGGGTGCTCCCTGGCCAGTATCTGCAGTGGAGCTGGAGAGGGGCAGGGGTGGGTTTGACGTGCAGAGTCGCCGTGTATCACAAATCCCACGACCTGCTGCTTCACCGTGACCCAGCGCCTCGGACCTTGTGAGTCTGAAGGTCCTCATGGTGCCAGGGATGTAGGAGGGAGCCAAAGTAGCCAGCCAGGAAAAGGCCACCGGACACTGGGAGGAAAGGCCATGGCCTCTCCCCGGTGTGGTGGGACAGGGCATCCCTCCCTCCCTGCCAGCCAAAATGAGGGCAGGGGCTGGATGAGAGGCACAAACTTGCCCTGGATGCTCTTTCTGCATTGCAGATCAAAGGCTGGGGACGAGCTGGCCTTAGGGGTCTGCACTGAATGGCCGGAGAGAACAGGCACAAGCACCCGGCGGCTCTAAAATGCGACCCAGAAACGTTCCCACATCCCAGCCCCATATAAATCAAGGGGGAAAAAAGGGGGAGCTCCATCCCAGCCTCTGTTTTTACAGAGCATCTTTCATGCGCAGCCCCTGAGAGAGGGCTTTGCCGAGCTTGTTAAGGATGGCTCCTGCGCCAGGCAGAGAGGGGGACGCACCATATGGAGAGGAGAAAAAGAAAAGGGGACACTGAAAATGGAAAATTATGCAAAGCAGGAGGAGAGGCGCTGGGGGAAAGGGGGGAGGGAGGCAGCAAGGAGGTGGGGGATGGGGAGACAGGAGGCTGGAAGGGAGCCCTGACTTGGGGAACACCATGAGCTGGCACTGGGGCTGCATGAGGGACAGAAGTTTCCTGTGACCAGGTGCAGGACAGCCCTTTGTACCCTTGGGTGCTGTCACTGGAGGGCAGTTCTCCAGCCTGGCCTTCCCTGAGAGGGTCTGGGCTGTGCCAGGGCGATGCCCAGCTGGACTGTGGGGGCTACATCCTGTTTCTGGAGTTGTGCCGTGCTGGGAGACACAGAAAAGTGAGGTCTGTGGTGACCTACTTCAGAAGTGTCCTGAGGACCTCTGTTACTATAGCAATGAGGTTGCAAGCAAACATCTTTGGCTTTTGGTCAAGAGTTTTGCTGTTCATCAATCACAAAAACCAGACTCGCGTGAGGAGGTGCCGGGGCACTGTAAGAAAAGGCTCTGATCAACAGCAACGACATCAAGGGCCCAAACTGCCCTTGGGTCTCAGCTGCCCGTGCAGTGGTGGTGGATGCTTGGGTGAGTGAAAGGAGAATCCGAATTCAGCTGCCAGAGCTCTTCCCTCCCCCTTGGATCCTTCAGAGTTCTGGTGCTCCAGGGTGAGCTGCAGGCCCAGTGTGGCTCAAGAATGCTGTGCAGGCATTCCAGTCAGCCTTGTGTTACTGCCCAGCTTGTGCTCAGACTCCAGCATCTAGCCTAACGTGGGGTTTGGAAAAATGACTCGGCTCTTCCCAGTCCAGGTGTAGAGCTCCTTTTCCCTGTCCTGGAAAGCACCGGCCACCTTCGGGGAAACCACCCACCCTGTCACTGTGACAGCTTCTTTGTCCCAAAGCCACTCTGAGCCTCAAACTTGTGGCACTCTTCTGGCTCTCTGTCATGGGCCACGACCACCTTGCACATCCTCACTGGGTGCAAGCCCCCTTCTCCAGTCCATCTTTCACCCAGCAAGGAAAGCCACCCACCCCCATGCTTGGTGCTTGTTGCTCTGTGACTCCTGCTTCGTCCCCTCCATGCCATTCCCATCTCCCCGTTCAGCGGCTTTTGTTCAGAGCAGCCAGCGTTTTTCCTTCACTCTCCTCCACAAACTGCTCCTGGCTCCCACATCTCACCTCTCTTGGCCCTGTCACAGCCTTCGATCTCACACCCGTATCTACCACACTGCTCCCTTTCCCAGCTCCTTCTCCTGTTTGTTCCATCAGGAAACCTTCCCTTGCTGCATCCCAAATGGATCTCTCCATTAATCCCATCCACTGTGCTTCCCTCCACTTACCACTGGTTAATTCACCATCAGCCCTATGCCCCCAAACCCTCATTTCGGGGCAGATTCATGCGAGGCCAGTGCGTGCGAGGGGCTGGTACAGAGACAGGCGTGGGACTGTGCCTGCAGAGATGGGCACGCTTGCCCTGGCACACACGTGTTCCTGCCTGCACATGCCAACACCTACATGCTCCTGCCCACGTTCCCGCTGCCAGATCCAAGGCTGTGGGATTTCAAGGGGAGCTCTTGTTCTCCAATGGGGCACGGGCATAATCTGCGCAGCACGGCTGCAAGGTGGGATTTGGGCTGTTTGGTCTTACAGTCACTAGACTAAAAAGATGCTGTATCCATGTAGTTTCTTAGAGAGCCGTGCCCTGGAGTAAGGCTACATGTGTCGGCCAGATCCTCAGTAAAGCCCTGGAATAAGCTGTAGGCACTGAAGAGGATTCATCTAAGCAGCACGCAAAGAAAAATAGCAAAAAATAAAGTTCACGGGGGCACAAGGAAAACAGAGCTTCCACCCACAGAGCAGCTGTGTGGGGCTCCGGAGACAGGCAGGCAACGTGGGAGATGTTTCAGAACTTGCTCTCAAAATGATGCATTTGCAACCGCTTCCCTTCTGCAACCACTGGAGGTACACTGAGCTACCTGCCCTGCAGAGACACATTTCAATCTTCAGGCACAGGAATTTGTCCTGGGCTGCTTTAAGGCTGGCTGGCCCCTGTGGCAGCATGATGCAAAAATGAGATGTGCCTTCATGAGAAAGGAAGAAGCGGGACGTACTCCACTCCTTGGTGTCCTGACACAGGCAAGAAACTGCCCCATCATGAACAAACCCGGGCAAAGGGGCTGCTTGGTGTTCTCACTGCAAATTCCCACCCACTAGGAATGCGTGGTGTGGGGGAAGCAGATGGGATTCAGGGTGTCCTTTGGATCAGGCTGGCCTCGGCTGCTGTGCTGGAAGCTGAAGCGTTTCCAAGGAGGATACGGCAAGAACAGCGAGTCCTGCCCAAGTGACGGTCCAGAGCGCTGGCACTTCGTCCTGATTCAACCTCGCCCCAGATTCCCGCCCTTGGCGCGCATCCAGGTTCCTTTCTCCTTGACCCATCTCCATCAAAAGAAGCACTGTTACGAGTCTCTGCTCTGAGTTTCTAGTCTACAAATAGAACCAAAGCAGCGCCTGCTCCAGAGCTGAACATTTCCACTAAACCCTATTTTGATGCCTGTCCCGGCCAAAGAAATCTTTTGGGACCATGTCACTTGTATGAGATGTTAAATATTTCAACCTCCAGCAATACAAGACACTGATACAATATTGAACTACACAATTGCCCTGTGTCCCTGCACTTCCACCTTGGCTGCAGAGCTGCCCCACAAGGGCTCATCTCCAGCAAATATTTCTCTGGACAGGGACAGGGAGTTGGCTGCCTTGAGCACTGGGGCCGATGTGTTTATCGGGCAGCAAAGCTGGCCCTGCCATCTCTCCCAGGGAAGCTGTGCCACGGGAGCTGCTAAAACAGCATTTCATTTCCAAACAGGGCCCCAGAGACCTCTTGTGTGAAGGATTCAACAGAGCGAGGCGGGGTAGCACAGAACAAGGAGACACAACCCCAGGCTAAAAATAAGCCAGACCCCAGGTTTGATGGACCTTATTGCTCTGCACACGGGTTCAGGCTGGCCCGTCCCCTTGAATCAGTGCCAATCTCTCCTATGCCACCACTGATGGGGAAACGGCAAATTGGGATTTTTTTTCACCCCCTTCTTCCCCCCTTTTCCCTCCCCTAACTCCTTTTCCGCATCATAAGCAAAGTCCTAATAAAGCTCCCATCCCCACTGCCAGCCCTGCACCATGCTCCCAGCAGAAAAGAGATGCAAAGCCACGCTTGGAATCTGATTCCCCGGCTTTAAACGCTGCTCTGCCAGCAAAGTGCGACTTGAAAGCTCCCCTGTCACAGTTACAAAGCTCCGAACAGCCCTTCCTCGGATAATCACGCTTATCTCCAGATTAAGAAAGAGAGACCTGCAGCTGAGGCTGGTCACATGGGCTGGGATGTGGGCAAATCTCTTTTAAACAATCCCCATATAGCTGTGACCTCCACCGCAGCCCAAATACACCGTCCCTCGGTCCCACTCGAAAACCAGCTCTGGAGACATGACAGAGTGTGTGAGAGGAGACTGGGCTGGTGATGGGGGGGGACAGGAGGGAAACCAGGGGGGAGGAGTGAGAAAGCAACGGAGAAGAGGAGGGTGAGAAAGACGGAAGAAGAAATAAGTAAAGGGAGGATGTGGGAGAGGAATAGGATGTGGTGGAGAGGGAGGAAAAGTGCATGAATGGAGGGGGAGGATGATGAAGGACAGGGAGGTCTCTGCTGCTCTTCCTGTTGGGGATTAGTTGTCCCTGCACTGTCCTCAGTTTAACTCTTCCCACTCTGTCCCCGGCTGGCAGCCTAGCCTGATTACGTGACTCCAGCTGTGCCAAGCAGCCTTGGCAGGGCGAGCACGTTACCTACTTTGCTGCCACGGATTCATTAAGAGGCTTTGCTTGTGTGGGAATAGTCATCCCACCGGGGAAAGGGAAAAAAAACCCTTCTGCAGATCAACCTGGCGAAGAGCTCTGACAAAGCGGTTTCCACAGCCCTGCCCAGAGTTTGGGAGCAGAATTAAGGAGAGACAGGGATGTGCAAACAGCAGAGGGGTGGGAGATCAGCTGGAAGGGGTCCCTAGCATGGCCACTGCTCGGAGATGAGGCACGAGACAGGGAGGGAACTGCAAGCCCTTTGCAGGATGCTGGTGCCTGGTTCTTCTTTGTGATTAAAGGCCACCTTGCATCTGGGTCAGGCATGGATGACACATTCACCCTCTGCGTAAATGAAAGGTCTGAGCAACCACAGAGCGACTTTTTCCAACAGCAGGTTCCCCTCTCACATCCCTGTGGGATTAACACCATTACTTTGCAATAGAGGAGCCCAAACAGCTCTGAAACGGGCACAGAGCGCTGGGGCTGCACCTCTCTGAGGATGCCCACTGTCTGCTGGCACTGACTGGGGGTTTCCAGCCGTGGCCACCGGCTGCAGCCCGCCGGAGGGACTGCAGAGCTGCCTCCCCGGCTGCTCATTATTCACCCTGCGCAATTAGGCACCGCTGATAAGTCACACGAAATTGCCTTTGTTCTCCAACTGGAAGACCTGCATTTCATGGGAATCCCTTTTTTCCTGCACATTACTGACGAGCTGCCCGCTGTACCTACTGCTGGAATGGCAGTGAGGATTTTGGGGCGCTCTTTGGGCTGGCCCTCATAGGTGTCCCGTGAGGTCAGTGGGGTGGTGTAGCCTGGCCCTGCCTGTGCTCCTGGACTTCTCTGAGCACAAAGGAGAGCTGCTCCTCCTGCAGCCCACTCTGCCCCGCCAGGGACTCGTCAGCTCTCCTCCAGGCAGGTGGCTTTGTCGCTTCCTGGCTACTCTACCATCTCTCCATGTCACCTCCCAGCTTCCCTCCCAGCAGCAGAGGAAAGCCCGGTGCAGCCGCAAAGTCAATGGGGGAAGAGGCATCAGCCCTACCCAACCCAAACCCTGCTGATGCCAATGGCCACCTTACCCTGTTCATGACCTCCCCCTCTCCCCAGCCAGCCCATCAGGAGTCAACCCCATGCTCTGCTGCTCAGACCAAGCGTCTCCCACCCAGGCTCCCTGCAGGGCCAGCCCTGCTCCATCGTGTATCAGCTCCTGCTCTTCATTCCTTCACTGCACCAGGACCCAAGTGTGGAAGAGAAGGTAAAGCAAACTGGAGCCAATGTGAAGCTGGGTGCTACCAAACTCCACAGGAGGCAAGCTGTGCTCCAGTAAAACTTCCCAAAGTGACCCCTGCTTCAGAGCAGCCTTGTGCCATGTAAATCCCTGCTCTTTTGGCACCCGGCAGCTGCTCAGTTGGGACCACAGGGAGAAAAGACATCTTGGCCCATTGAAGAGTTTCTTCCCATTCTGCTCAAGAAATGTATGTGGGCTCTTAAGTCTTGTTGATTTAAGGGAAAAGATGCAAAATTAATTTAGACAGGAAATTAATTAGATGTGAACTGATGTTTACATCCCTACACATACAATGAATTCTTGTGTGAACCTACAGAATGCAGATGGATGGATTAGGGAATGATAACAGCAGTCTAGGAATGACATTATGTGCTGGTCCATACGCTGGGGATGGAGAAAGACTTTTCTCTGCATTGGTAATTAATAACTCTATCCTGAGCAAATGTTGATAAATCCTTTATAGAGCACGTTATCTTTGTCTCTCCAACTCCTGTTCTGCATTTCCATTTGCCTGTTTCCACTGCTCCACCCCTGGCACCCACACGCTTCACTTCCCTCCCACATTTTGTAACTGGTAGCAGATTTGACTCCCTTTCTGGAGAAGGAGGCGGACGTTTTGTTACTGGGGCTTTGTGTGAGTGATTGCATGTGTATGTGTGTATACAAAGATGGATACAAATCCATTGGAAATAAACACCTTTTAAGGGACTTGAGAGAAAGACACGCAGGGCAGAGGAGAAGAAAGAGCCTACAGACCCTCAGCCAGACAATCAGCCAAGATGAAGAGAAAGACCCAGTGAACCAAAAAAAGCCTCAGTTCTCTTTTAAACTCTCCATGATTTGCAACGAAAGCAGCAGATCCCATCACTGGGAAGCCGAGCCCCGGCGATACAACCCTCACCCCTTCTCCCAGCCCCGCACAGCTCAATTACCCCAGGCTGCACTGAGCACACCCCCACCACCCCGCATCTCCCCCGCCGCCGAGACAGCTTTCGCCAATGGAAGGAGTACAAATATATTCATTGGCACCTTATCAGACATGCATGCAAAACTAATTAACAGGGGGAGACATGCAAGCTGCCCCCCAGCCACAAATACACACCCACGAGCATGCACACACACACGCACGCATGCACAAGGCAACCCTTGTCTAGGGGGGACATTCAAAAGGCTTTGTCACTAATTTAGGCATCTGTCTCAGTCTGGTCTGGTCCTCCTGGCTAGGCTGGAGTTGTGGTTTTTTTCCCACTCTGTTTGACAATGCTGGGAACATGCCCGGAGACCCCTCATTCAAATCACCCCTTGACAATGGTCTCATTGTGTGAGCATATAGAAAAGGGAAAGGATGGGGGAGAAGATGTGGAAGGGGGGTAAGGAATTAAAATGTGAACCCAAGGAAGTGTTTACTAACACAAGCCTCGCAGCTGCCCCGTCTCTCCTCCACCCCCTTCTTCCGCCCCCGGCCGTTCCAATGGCCCAGCTTGTCCCCAGTTCGAAGTGGGCAGCAGGATGTCGGGACAGTGGAGTGGGAGCAGGGCTGCACAGAGGTGCACAGAGAGCAGGCAGACCGGAGGGATGAAGCCTCAGGGCATTCAAGTCTTTGGCAGCAGGGGGGCAGGTACAGGTTAGAGAAGAGAAGATAGAGCCAGAGATGCCTTGGAGAGGATTAGGGACTTAAAATGTCCTGGGAAGGACATCTTCATGGAGGAGCAAGAGATTTATTGGTATAACCACTCCAAGGCTTTTTCAGGCAGGAACAAAAAGTGCTTAAACCTGGCCTCGTGGATTTAGAGCAAGTGAGCAGCCTCACCGCACGGTTTGGACTGCTCTCTTTGGTGCTGCTGCCAGACACGCTACAGCACGGGAAGAAAGGTGGGGAGCAGCAGGGTGTTGAAGCTGGGGGCTCAGAGGACGGACTAGCCTCCCTTCAGGACCCCTCTGTCTGCCTATTGCTAGTTATTAAATACCAGGAGAAAAAAAAAATAGGGAAAAACGTCCCAATGCCCTGACCACCCCCCAGGCACGCCTGGGGAAGGAAATAGCGAAGGTGCAGATGGGGGGGTGTTTGCCCCCAGCCCCACCGCGCTTGGCTGGCCTTGGCAGGCTCCATTCAGCTGGAAATGCCCAAGAGCCAGCAGAGCACAGGGAACAGGAGCTGGGGAGGGGGAGAAGATGATGACAACGTTTTCCATATATGCAAATGCATCCACGCAAGATATCCAGAGGGAGACAAAACAAAGAGACCTCAAAGAGGCTGGCTCTGAGACCCGCACAAAGCCAGACACCTCCGCACACCTACGGTGTTTGCACGTGAGGACCCGTGCAATGCAGGATGCAATGCTGCCCAGAGGTTCCCCCCAGTCTGAGCAGATATCAGCCCAAAGAAAGCCTGGTGGAGGAGCCCAGTGAGGGCTGCAAAGACAAATGCCACAATCCCACATCCTCCTACACAAACAGATGCACCTTAGGAGTACAAAACTATTCCTGTCCTTTAGCTTAGTCAGAGAAGAGAAAAGCTGTGATGCAAACCCACATGAGCCCTGCCTTGGCGGGCAGAGGTAGCTCTGCTCCTCCAGCATTGCTCCTGCAGTCAGATCCACCCCCTAAGACCGTTGTGTGCTTTCCATAAGAGGAAAGCTAGGAGATTCCTGGACATTACTATAAACAAGGCCGGGAAAAATGTCACACAGAAACCCAAGAACACGCATGAAGCGAAAAATTTCTTTCCCACAACCACTGCGACAAAACAAAAGTCACCTGTGCAAACATTTCTGCTTAAAAAAGGGAAACTACTGCCAAGTAAGCAAATCTGTGCTTTTTATCCCAACAAGTGGTTGTGAGCAGTTTTATTGCCACATTCCTGTGCCCCAATACATAGGGATAAGCACTCGACACACAGTGACACGCAGGGACTCGGGGACAGAGCTGTTGTTTTAATAGGGCAATGAAGACAGCGAATGAAATAAAACCCTACAGAGATCAGCCTGCAGAACTCAAGGTTGAGAAAATCTATTTGATGGTAAAAGGAAACAAGGACACTCATGATTCTGCTCTCATTTCCATGCTGTAAATTTGGGCACCTTTTACAGAACACAATTAAATCCTCACTTAGGATTTAACCTGGTGAAGCTGAGGGCAGACCATGCTACAAAGACCCACCTCTGGGCTCTTCTCCTCAACTTGCTCTGCAGAGGCCAGCAGGAGTTGTGAGAAAACTGAGTGAAAAAGCAAGGGAATTCATAGATCCCCCACCAATGTGGCCATTTCAAAGCCCCCTTCAGCTCTGTCTTGCCTGCTTTCTCCTTCCCCAGTGATTTGCCGCTTTGCTCATGGAGCTTTGGCTGCAGGGAACAGTCAGTACCAGCCTGGCAAGCACAGAGACTCAATAGTATTTGGGCATCTCCTTCCCTTTGCCTCTAAGGGGAACTGAAAACCTCAGCAAACCTCCAACACATCCATTCCCTGCCTCTGGTGGCTAATCCCTCCTTTCCAATACTCTTAGGGTCCCAGTGGGGATCCCATGCAAGACCCTTGCAAGAAACCCTGCAAGACCCTCTGTCATTAACACCTCTTTGACCATTCTTTACATCTTCCTTTATTCTAAGACAGGGTATTTCAAAGGCTTTTGCCCGCCAACACAGTCCAACACACTGAGTTTCCCAAGCAACAAGTGACAGAACTCCTCACCTACTTGCACCACACAGGTAAACTCACCTCAGGGCTGTGACCTTAAATCCATACATGCTTTTCCCCGTGGACGTTGAGGGGTGTAAATCTCAACATCTCATTACACAGATCACTCAGAACAGATTGCCTCGCAACATAACTTTTCGGCTGGCCACTACCCACGAGCGGATGATTTTACATGACATTTATTCATGCAAATTGCCGAGGCTGTAGTCTGGTTACCCAGCAAGAGCATAAAAAATTACAGTTTAGATGCATAAATGCTGGCACCATGAGAGAAGACACGATGAGACTGGAAACGCATCCCTGGGTTTCACACAGAGTGCAAGAAAACTTAGAGGGAGTCCTCATCAGATGGGGGTTTATCAGGAATGACCCCCCCCCAAAATAATCCAGGGGAGGCAGAGAAAGGCATGTGCAAGGCTGCAGGGGCTACAGAGAAATGAACTTCTCCTGCTGCATGTGCAGGAACCTGCCATGGGGAGAGCACACGCAACATTTTACGTCACTCACAAAGCCTACTCGGTCCAATAAAGTGGGGAGGTAAAACAAAGCATGAAATCCAGGCATAAATTAGCATCCCTCTAGTCTAGCTTTATTTGTGCTGCTGCTGCTGTGGATTAGCATCTAGCTGTCTGACAGGCAGATAGAAACAGGGAGAAATTAAAAAAAAAAAAAAAAATCAGTGGGTGTCTTTTTTTCCCTATGGTTCCTGGGATGTCTGCCTTCAAAGTGCAGACCGTGTTCATCCCTTTAGGACCTGAATTTTTCCGTCTTCCTGTGAGAGCAATAGGCTCTGCAGGAAAGCAAATTCCCCTGAGATATTTGTGCCTGCACCCTGTGGAGCCGGCACCCGTCATCTAACGCAAGCCCAGTGCGAACCCGTCACATCCTCAGCCGGCATCCCTCCGGCATCCACAGCTCCACTCTGCAGAGAGCCACAGAGCCCCGGGAGCAGCTCCGGTGTGGGGCTGGGAGACCTTGAGGATAGCACCTCGCCACAGGCACACACAGGGAGCAGACGCCTCGGGATTAGCTCTGGATCATGTTCACCATCGCTCGGGGCAGCTGCTTCCTTCACTGCTTGCAGCCACGGCTGGGTTTGGTACCTGATCCCAGATGACATGACCGGGATCTCACGCCGGCATCTCCTCTCAGTTTGTGTCAGAAATGTGTCACTGCCAGCTCCTCGGGCAGGAGGACCTGCAGAGAGCTTCCATCGGGCTGACACACAGCCTCCCGCTCCTCAGGGCTGCATGGCAAAATGAGTGGTCGTCACCGGAGACATCCCTCCTCTCAGGGCTTGGTGGCCTCAGGCCCACCCACCCTTTCCAAGCACAGCCATGAAAACACAGCACTGAAGAGGTGCCAGTCCTGACAGCCACCACTCCAGTCCTTCCCAAACCAGGGAAAGGACACGTTTCTGCCCTAGCAACTTCAGGAGTTGGGAAGCTCCTCAGTGTGGCACCGTGCACAAACTGGGGGAACAACAGCAGTAAACTCGATCGTGGTCAATGCAAACTGCAAAGCCCATTTCTACCCTCACTGAGCCACTCAGAGCTTGGCTGGGCTCTCAGGTCACAGGAGATTTCTAGTCCTTGCCTGTCTTTTAAGGAGCCAAACACAGAGCTCAGTTTTTAGGCTATGGAAATCAGATTTTCAGCCATTTTCAAAGGTGGCCTAGAAAACACAGACTAATTCTGCACAGCCATAAAGCGAATCCCTCAGGAGCACAGTGTGCAGTTCAAACACCCCCGTGTCCCTCTGCCTGAGTGGGTCTGATCAGAGGATGCAAGTGTGAAAACTCCCCAGGATGCAGAGAGTCCCTCCTCGGCAGAGCCCTTGCAGCTCTCAGCCAAGCGTACTGGCCCCATTGATCACTGGTGCCACAATCCCAGTAGAGTGCTACCGTCTTTGGAGCATGGAGCAGGCAAAGCCTTGCTTGCAGCAGGCATCTGTGGCCAGTTCTGCTTGCTCCATGCCCAAATGGGTCAACACAGGCAGGTTTTCCCCAAAGGAGGCAGAAAGGTTCTCTGCAGGGCTTTGAGACAGCTGCAGCTGGAAATAGCCCAAGCAGAAGAGACGTATTCCTGTTCCTCCAGCCACGCCTTCCCTGGAGTGCTTGATCCAAGTCTGGAATAAAGCACTCCATCACCATCCTCATCCCACTGCACAGAGCAAGGTAGTCCCCTCCACATCCACACACCCACAGAGGTATCTACGGAAACATCCCATGGTATCAGTAGGGCGGTTTCTTTTAGGGGCTAGGAAGGAAGGGAAGGAGGATGAAGAGAGTGTAGAAACCAGAGCCTTTGTTTCCCAGCACTCAGCCATGCTGTTAATTAGGTAGCAGAGACCAGCCACTTCCTACCACATCCTCAAGCTCTTGCAGCAATAGCAGGCACTCCTTTAGTCTCTGTCCTTTGGGGATGAGAAGGAGGCAAGGAGGAGAAGTCAGTCAGAGCCTACAGAAATGCAACAAGCTGCAGGAAGGATTTTTCCTTTGCAAGGGAACAGGCGCCTGATGGGCTCCCCAGCCAGCACTTATCTATGTGAACCATTTGTTTCCTTTCCAAGCTCTCAGCTTGCTCTGACACATCACCCATTCACCTGATTGCAAGCAAAATGAGTCAGATGGGTCCCAGCCTTGCACCCACTCACAAGCCCTCTATTTCTACTCTGCTCCTCAGTGCCAGGCCATCAGAAAGCTCAGCCTGGGGACTGTGCAGGACCACAACTGCCTTAAAAGCTTGTACAAGTCCAGACTCACACATGCAGTTTGCCCTTCATTCTAGAGAGCTCCAGTACACTTCTGCATAAGATGTATTAAAACTCACAGTGGCAGCAGCACATTCAGACAAGCGGCCACAGGGACCAAGGCGATACTTATGAAATGCATCACAAATGGACTGAAGGAGCACATTCCCTCGAGTCATTGGTCCAAGTGGCAACCTGGGACATGTCTGCAGCAGCCTGGGGAGATCCTGCACAGTCCCACGAGGAGACCACAGAGACAGCATCTCCTCCTCTGGCTCTTATGTGGAGTCTTCTGCAGTGCTGCACATAGTACATGACCTCTCAGTTAAAGCAAGAACCAAATAAATTTTAAAAAGCATTTTTTTCCTGAGTCCTGGCAGCGTGGAAGTCAAATACTGTTTTTCAAGCTGTTCCCAGAATGAGACAGAGCCAAACATGTCCACAGGCACAGCCAGTCTGGGTGTGTACAGCCTTGTTCCCACCACCTTCATTAGCACATACAGAGATGTGCATCCCTCACTTTTACAATTGGGTGCCAGGGACCAACATCACCAATTTTTACCTTCCAGACCACAGACCTCTGTGTCCAGGTTCCTCTGTGCCCAGGGGCACACAACAACATCTGGGACCACTCCTGAGAGTCCTCAGTATGTCTGGGGGCTTAAATGAGACCCAAGCCAGCCACTATCCAGCCCAGTGTGATCCATGACACTTTGAGTCGTCAGGCTCTCTTCTACTCCCTGTTCAGTGTTACACAGCATCCTGCACTGTCAGCCTCAAGCTTTGTAAGTCTCAATCCCCAAAATTGCTAAGAATCATTCCAAAAACCGACTGTTTGGAGGAGGTTTTTTTTCAGACTGATAATGCCCAAGCCCTACAAGGTCTTTGACTTGTTTCCAGAGTTTTCCCTGCAATTAAGATGTCCCTAAATACATTTCTTGTTAGCATAATTCTATTAATTTTAAGTGAGAACTGAGACTTTTAAACAGTCCTTGATTACAGTTGCTGGGGGTTTGCAACAGACACCCCAAATCCCAAGGTTTGCTCTAAAACCCCTGTGAATTATTCTAGTCCAGCCTTGCCAGCTGCTCTTCTACCCAAAAGGCACCTTCCCTTGAGAGCAAGATAGTAGAAGAAGGGAAGAAAGCTGGAAAACAGCCATTTCTGGGACTACAAATGAAATCAGGAGGAACAGTCCCAAAAGCCTCTCTTAGCCTTGGCCATCAGCAGCAGCTACTCGGGAAGCTCCCACCAAGTGAGAGCCAAAGGAAGAGACACACTGATCCTGCCTCGCTAGATTTTATGCCAAGCTTGTCAGCAAGGCATGCTCAGCTCTGGCTGCCCAGGAAATGCAAACCTCTCCTTTGTGTGGCTTTCTGGACACCTCCCGCTGCCCTCCCTAAATCCCAAAGCCAGCAGCATCCCTCGCAAGGTGCACGCCATGCCAGAGGCAGCAAAGACGTGCTCCTTGCAGCCTCCTGGCCCCAGGCCTTCTGCCAACACCGTCCCAACATGGGGCACGCAGGCAAAAGAGCTGCCGGAGGAATCCACGCCAAGCGGCACTGAGCACGACCTTTCTGCTTTACAATGGTAACCTGAATCCTAAATACTGGATTTCTAGGCACGCATTAAAGCCATGAGACAATGGAGACGGCGAGGCTGGGGCTGGCTGCGAGCCAGCTCCGTGCCGGCCCCGCCAGCGCCCGATGTTTCCCGTTTCCTTCTTTTTTCGCCATGGCAGATAAGCGAAGTCCCCCTAAGCCAGGAGGCAGGTGCATGCACAAGCGCACCCCTGACTCGGGGACCGTGCGTGACTCACCCCCCCACAGAAGGTGGATTCCCAAGAAGACCCAGAGAGGTGGTTGCCTTCCTCTCTCCCTCTCTCCCTCTCATATGAGCATTGCTTCTCCTTTAATTGGTTTCATTCATGGCAGCCCTTTGCTAAATGTAATTATGCCAGGCTCTCTCCATCTGTCTGCGTTCAGGAAGAGCCATCGCTCTCACTGTTTTTATCTTCAATCTTTATTTCTGCCTTAATCCCCGCTCTGCAGCTCACATGTACAACAATGTCCAGGACCTCCCGAGGACACGCAGGCACAGAATGAAGAGCAGGATTTGTCCCTGGGTCTCTCCTGGCTGGAGGACATTTTTTCACAGGGAAAGCCCCATACCTCAGTCACTCTGTAACATCTACATCTCTCAATGATATCTGCACAAGCCAGTCCTTTTGCAGACACTTAAGAGTTGTCTGGGAGCCCAGGCAAGAGGAGACGGCTTGATTTTGTCTGCATCACAGAGCTGTCTCTGCCCTGTCTTCCCAAGCCTGGTACATAAAGGTAGCAAGATGCCTGCTGAAGTTGACATGGACCGCTTTTTACATGGAGACAGCATTCAGTCCCAAACTACCACGCTCATTTTCCTTCCCAGGAATGCAGACAGGGTGAACACAGCTGAGCACAGGGATTAACAAACCTCAGCCCTGCAAGGGCAGCTCATGGCTGCATGGCTGAGGCTGCAAAGCGCCCAACGCACCCAGAAGGATTTCATCCCTCGGGATTCACTACCCAAGGTCCTTACACCTTCCTCAGGCAGGGTAGGTAGATCTTGGGGAAAACACAATGCTAAAGGAGCTGTTGGTTTATCGAGAGACCAAACCCAGTGACACAGACCCTGGGCAACCAAGCACCATCTGGTGACCGCCGGCTCCCGACACAATAGCCCACGTTGGCATGTTTATGATAGAGACCAGAGGCGGATTCCCATTATCCCCATCAGATCCTGTGATGTGGTTTCAGGAGAAGGACCATGAGAAGCAGATGGGATGGCAGAAGAGAAAAGAACGCAGCGAGACAGACAGACAGGAGAGATTTATATGAAGCTAAAGTGCATACCCATAAACATGGGATAAGTAAATAGCATGTAAGTATGAAATTAAATGCAGGGAATCCATGGCATCCAGTAATCAGTCAAATATCTCCTTCACCTCTTTTTCAGTTTATCATAGGCATTTTAAAATGAGATATTTATGCCAATAAGTAAGCCAGTTGTATATTGTAACCCTGCAAATATTGGCTTGGATCTGAGAGATTCGTCCCGACAGACAATTCATTTTTACAGCTATTTTTGGACTCCCGGCTTTCGTGGAACACCGGCTCTCTGTGTTGGATTTTATGCCCCCGAAATGTATTTACAATGCATGGCATCTGTATTGTGCATTACACACTTAAATCATTGCATATCATTCATCGCTTGTAAAAAAAAATATTGCAATATCCTGAAGCTCTGAATACTCAAATTCAAAATATAACTGCCGCATTTTCAGAGTAATGCTATAAAATAATGTTGTATTTTTAGATAAAGGAGGGAAAATTGATCATGAAGAACATGGATTCCCAAGATCTGGGAAGAAGGGGAGTTTGGATTTCACACCACGATAAATGGGAAAAAAATAAAACTAAAAGCTGAAAAACCCACAAAGGTTTATTTTCTAAACAAGAACATGGAAACATTTTGTCACTTAAACAAAGGGAGGAGGGCGGGGGAGGCTCCGCATCCTTGGCTTGCTCTCTGCAATGGACAAATACTATCAGAAACAAAACGCATGGCATAGTTAGCAGGAGCTCAGCGCTTTAGAATTAATGGTATGTATTTAAGTTCCTTTTAGGGGAAGCCTTCTGCAATTGGGGGTGAAAAAAAATGCATGGTTTTAAAGGCTTCTGTCATTGTTGCCTACAAGCAGAAGAGAAAGGAGCTTTCTTTGTCATCCGGGGGTTTATGGCAACACCTTAATATGTCCTTTTCATAGGTGAAGCAAGGCGCACAAAGCAGCCGCGTGCCAACGCGTCCCCCCCGCCACCGGCAAAATAAATAAATGGAGGAACGTGGGGATGGCGGCCGTCGTAATCCCTCGGCAAAGAGGCAGTGAGGATGGTCTGGTGGGGTAAATATCGCACGTCTCCTGCCAAACCCCGCGTGGGCTATTGTCCCGCCACCCCTTTTAGATGTCATTAAGGATTTTTCGCATACAACCAAACGAGCGGAGGGGATGAACGCGCTCGCTTCTTCCCCACCAGTTGGAGAAGCCATGACGAGGCGGCTGGGAGCCGGCGCAGGGAAAACACAGGGCAAATTAGGAAGTATGTTAATTCAGTTAATATCACAGAGGGGCTGGCGGGCGGTGGGGGGGAGGTGTGCGCGCAGATTTTCCGCCCGAGGAAGGAGGTGGCAGAGAAAGAACTGGGGCATGCCAGCTCCCGTTATTGTTCTGCCTTCATCGGTAATTAGCAAGATAAGGAGGGGACGGCGTGAGGGAGGCAGCGTGGCGAGGACAAGGCAGCGCTGCACCCCACCTCATGCCCATGCGGCCATCTTACAGCGCTCGCCTCCCGCAAAATGGCCGCCGGGGCCCATGCTGCCTCAGGCCCGCAGCTGGCCCGTCCCAGCAGGCTCCCCTCTGCCAGCCCCGAGGCAGTGGGCACCCGGGAGCAGCGGCAGCCGGGAAAGGGCGGCCCCAGGAGAAAAGGAGTTGCCATGGTGGGCCAGAGTGCGCTGGCGAGCGGCCATCTTAGCCCAGGCCCTGCTCACGGTGCCAAGGCGCTGGGCACGCAGCACTCCCGCAGCTCTTTCCCCAGCCCTCCTGGCTGGAACCATCTTGGTACACTTCTCCTCCTTCACCAGGCAGCGCACGTTGCCTGGGCCCTGCTTGTGCCCACAGAGGTGGCTGTGCCTTTGCCATGGCTTTCCCCTCAGACACGAGTGGGTTTATCCCTACATGGGCAACCTCCTGCCTCCGTGTGTCCCAGTGAGTTCTGAAGGCTGCCAGGCACTGGACTGGCCCTGGAAGACTCAGCCTGGACAGATAGAGCATTCTGAGAGCTACAAGGCAAGATGTCACCTGTCTAGCCATCAGAGAGTGAGTTATGGGCAAATTATACCTTTCTCCTGGCCAACACAAAATAAATTCCAAACCAAAACTGCAGAGATGTCAGTAAAGAAGAAGTGAGCTTCCTAAACCTTAATTTAACACAAATTTAAAACAAGGTCAGTTATAAAGCACATGGTTACACAGATGACACAGACAAAGCTACAGATACATTTCTCACTCCATGGGAGCTTTACAGTGGACACATCAGCGTTACTCAGTTCTTCAAATGAGCAACACCAAATATCAACCAAGGAACCCTCATCTCTGGTCTCGGGCTGCCCTCAGGACAAGACCAGCAACTACTAACACTAAAGCAGTGTTTGGGAAGCGTTTCATGTGTCTTTAGCCATGATGGGACTATTTCACATGGCGCAATAGGCATACAGCGCACACTGAAAATTCGGCATCTGCTCCAGTACTCTGTGGAGAACCAGAGGGCGATTGCAACTGCATGCAGGCAGGGCCATGTTATACATCTCAGCTAGACAGTGAAACATAAGGGATGGCAGGCTAGCTGCTCCGCTCCAGGGTTGTCTACACGGAAAACCACACCATTATAATGACAGCACTATAGGTCAACTGCTGCTGCTCCTCGCCACGCTGGTGCACATCTCCACTCTTAAACTGGCTTTCTCCAGTTTAGCTTAAACTGCTTCCAGCGTGACATCACTGGTATACAGGAGAGTCCTGCCTTCTGCTAAAGTAAATATCCACGGAGGTTGTACACGCACAGCTCCTTGCTTTAAAATCCGGCCCCCAACCGTACGTCTGTAGCTAGACCTGCCCTTCGGCTAACCTTTCTGTACTCCGCACACTCCTGGGCTGTTCACAGTGCCCGTGAAACACTATTACACCCTGCTTCCCTTGGGTGCTAATCCTGCTTGTCAACCCAAAGGCAGAAGCAGACGGTGGCTTGGCATTTTGATTACGTTGTGATCTGTTTGAACCTTCCAGACTCTTTTGATGTCTGTGCAAATTTGAAAGGGGGAGCCTTCATCCCCCACAATGAAACTCTGCTATCGCATGGTGAACCATCTCGGGACTCCTGTGTCCATAGCCATTGCTAGATTCGAAGCAGGGAGGGGAGTTGCAGCTCCTCCAGGAAGAGTCTGAATTTCAGACTAACCAGTTCTGGCCCTGAGCGGAGAACACTACGGGGACAGCGTGTTGCTCTTCAAACAAATGCATGCGCAGGGGAGTGTGCGCATGCACAGAGACACCAGATTTATACAAACAGATGCATTCATAGGAAAATGCAAATAGCATCCTCTTCCATCCCAGGCTCCCTTCGAGCTCCTGACATCCCAAGGTTTCAGAGGAGTACAACGGAGCCTCAGATCAAACATTAGCCCTGCGGGGGTTCCCTCAGGGAAGCAGCCATGCACTGGGGTCTTTTCCCCGCTTCCATGTGAGGTTTCCCGACCCGGCCTTCCGTGGGTGCTCAGTTCTGGCACGCGTACGACACACGCGCGCGCATGCAGAGCCTTGCTAAAAGGTGCTCTGGGAATTGAGCTCCACTTCCTCTTTCTCCTGAATCAATTGTCATAAACCAGCTTTTGTTTTATTTTTAACAAAGCGACAGAAATAATCTCCACACACAGCCCTTGCCACTCCCACGGCCCTGTCCTTTAACAGAACAAGCTGACCAGGGCCCCCGAGGACATGGGCACAGGGAGACACCAGGGTAAGAAAGACCGGGAAAGGCTGCTTTCTGGCACACAGAAATCCACTGCTCCTCTCTTGAGCCCACTGCTTGGCAGGCAGAGAGGTGGCGGGTTGGGAAGGGGACTGGATGGTAGGCAAAGCACTCCCAACCTCCCCAACCCAATCTCCAGCTGTTCCCTTCATCCCCTGCCCACTGAAGTATCCACTTTCAACCTGCATTTTACCTAACACTCTGTTTCTCTTGCTCTTCGGTACCAGCAAGAGGTGAGTCCTGCAGCACCATCGCAACAACCAATGGGCTGACGTGCAACCTGTGACAGACCGAGCTCTGCCTGCCTGTGGCAAACCCCTGTCTCCAGCATGGCCAAGGACTCATCCCTCCTCCTCCTCCCATCCCACACACCCAGGTTCAGGACTCATATGGAGACATTTCTTGATGAAACCTATCAGTGGGTGAGTGGCAGCTGAGCAGGTACTGAGCAAGACGTGGGGCCAGACAGCAGCCAGGGGGGAAGGCAGCGGGTGGAGGGAACGTGCCTCGGGAGGAATACTCACAAAGGGCTGCTTTCATTAATAAAACATTCCCCCCTCGGTTGCCTTTTGATTTGGGTGTAAGAATTAACCCCATCTGCCCAACAGCACGCTACCTACCAAGTCATCTCTGCTGAGGAAGGCCGTCTGACGTGTCCCCTCGACTGCCTCGCTTCCCACTGCCCGCGCTCCTTGGCAGCCCAGACCCCTCCAAACAGCTCACCAGCCTCGCTGGGTCTGCCCTACGGAAGAGGTCCTCTTCCCACAGCATAGATTAGACCCAGTGAAAATAGGCTTAGTGAAAATACCATTTCACTATTAATGCCACCCACCCCACCCCCCCTGAGCTTCACACTCTCACACCCAGAAAGATTATAACAAATCCTGGTCACCTTTTGCCCCTGCTAACTACTGCTCCAGTCTTTGCACTGCATGCCTTCCACCACGAGTAGAGAGCTGGGCACAGGGAGTACTTATATATACACACACACATCTATCTAGTCAGCACTGGAGGTGTTCAGCTGCACAACACACATCTCCCTGCACAGCATCTCGCCTTGTCACAACACCCCAGCCCATCCCTCTCCGCTGTAATTGCAGCGCCTGGTCCTTGGGCATCAGCAGAAAGTTGCAGCAAATCCTGCGTTGGTTAAAGCACAATCTGTCCATTCAAAATTGGTGGGGGGGCTGCTTTTAAATCACTGAGACATTTCTATTCCCTTTCTGTTTCAAGTAAAACCGAGATGCAGAGATGCCTTCGAACCGACAGCCCCTTCATTTTTCCAGAGGTGTGTTTTAATGAGTGACTCGCCTTCCAAAAAGGGGCCGGCAAAGGGGAAGGACGGCAGATTCTCCACACAAATTCAATAGCTGGTAGGTTGCCATGGGCTAAAGCATTTCTTTGCACACATGAAGGGAAGGGACTCCAGAGCACTAAGGGTTTTGCCTCCCATGAGTTATAGCTCTACCCTTCAAGAGCGGAATAAATGCTTTATCCCATTGCAGCCTGCGATGTATTCTACATAGATGGATTGATTTCCCCTATTGTTCTTAATAAATCCTGGCGCATGAAGAAACTCACTGCACAGCCATTTTTCCTGCCTTGTTCTACCTTGCAGAAGTAATAAGGGTCAGATGTGACTGCAGTGGGAAGCAAAGGCCATACGTGAGGCAGTGCTTTGCTGGATGCAGTGGGTGTGCTTGCAGGGGCTCGGTGGGTGCAAGCAAGCAACTCCCTTTTCCCTGTTTATTCGCCCTTTGAGTCGAAGCTGAGGAAAAGGGGAACCATGGCTGGGTACCGCAGCATGGTGTGGTGCTGACAGGAGCAGCCGCTCCACAAGCTGAGCCTGCACAAGCCCCCCAGATCTGCACAGGGAAAGGCAAGGATCTGGTCCCCTCTGACTGGAGCTCTCAAATGTGAGAGATAAATACATGTATTGTATTGTCTGATAAATACAGGGCTGAGCACTGCACCACTGTGGAACCTTCCTGAGCACACCCAGCTCTCTGTCGTGCCCAGTCCCTAAGACCTGCCCCTGCCCATGTCCCAGCTGAGAGGAGTCCACACCACCAGCACAGGAGTTCCTCTGGTTTTTTGCTTGTTTGGGGTTTTTAAAATCAAAATGCCAAACCAGCCCCCTCTCAATGACTCCCAATGGCACAACTCAGATGCTCAGATTATTGTTAAAAGGTTCTCTCCCTCCCTACCATCTTTTCTACACACAAGGTTGACACCCATCCCTTTTTCCTGCTCCAGGAAGGTGTTTGCTGGACATAGCTTTGCTGGTGCCCAGCAAGGAGGCACTGCTGGGCTCCAAGAAGCAGGTGCCTCTGCACAATCCTGCCTTGGCCACCTGCCTCCAGCTCCATCCAGGCTCCCTGGATTATCACTGCTGGCCTTCTCTAGCAGCAGCTAACAACTGGCCCTGTTTCAAAAGCCTGGCTGGGAATTTGGCTGTGGGAGGGAGGGAGGGATCAGGTAAAAGAGCTGGTCTCCCATGCATAAGTTGGACTCAATCCTTCAGCAAGACTTCCAGGGACTCACCTCTCCTTGCTCAGGTGGAGACGTCCCAGCCCTTCCCAAGGCATCCCACTCCACGAACTTTCAGTCAGGTCTGATTGAGGAAAAGAGAATTTGTCTCAATTAGAAAGAGGTTCCCATATGCATGGACGGATGTCAAGTAATTACCACATGTCACTCATGTTTTGAAAAGAGACCTTAAATTTGGGGCCGTGCAAACTTGCACTCACAATTGCAAGTGAGTTACAGACCTTGGCACGCTCCAGAGCAGACGTTGTGCGGACGCTTTCAAGCCCGTCCCTCGGCTGAAATACACCCAGCCACGTAAAATACAGCCAGACACGACCCCGTTCTCTAACAAGGAAATAAAGCCGAGTGGACCTGCATTGCCAGAGCCCAGAGAGCAACACTGTCTCTTTAATTTTCTCCCTGGCTATCTCATCCTTTGCACAAACTCTTTCCTCCCCGTGGCTTCTTCCAGCCTGGTGGGCAAAGTGGGAAAACATCATTAGGGAGGAAAAATAATTTAGTTTGTTAATCAGTATCCAGTGGTGGGAAACAAGAAAGACAGAGAGCTGGGCTGGCGGTTAGGGCTTAGGAAGGGCCAGCACAAAGCCCACCATTCATGACATCTGGGGCTGGGATTCTCATTGAATTAAACAGACACAAAGAGCAGAGGCATTTCATGCTCTCTTCACAAGAATTATCATATCTCCCTGGCACTAGGAAACCTTCAGCACGGGAGAGGGGGAGAGAGAGAGAGAGAGGGGAAAGCGGGCAGGCTGGGTAGAAATATGGGGCAGGGTAGAAGAGGCTTTGTTCCAGGGTTGGATTTATGGATGGGATGCGGCGCGTTGCTTTGCGGGGAGAGACAGGGCCCTGGCGCGCTGGGTCTAATAAGAATCAGCAAATGTGAAACAGGGGGCCCCTGTGTACCATGAAGCAGGGAAACCCACGTTTGACAAGCCAACAGAATAACCGCTCGCATCTCAAGGCTGTGGAAGGATGCTGACGTTCCTACGAGATGTGTCGTCTTGTGTGTGTGTCAGCGAGGAGGGGGAGAAGGGGAGAGGCGAGGAGTATAAACAAGAGACCAGGCAGCATCGTTCAGTCATGAAAATTAATTAGCTGATGTGCAAACCATGGCTGCCTCTTCCCACTGCCCTGCAAGCATTCCCCATAAAGCTATGGTGTGTGTGCGGAGCCTGTGACTGGGAATGACAGGGGCAGATTAGGCAGCTCCTTGAGACACAAGCCTGGCAGCAAGAAACCCACAGCCCGTGCAAAAAAGGTGAGGAGGGGATGATCAGTGTCCTTGGGGAAGGGGCAGAGCCCAGAGACCAGAAGAAAGAAAAACGTGAGAGACCGGGCACCAAGCTGAGACCAGGAATCATATTGCTGCAGCAGAATAAATTGGGGTGGATATCAAAAAACCAGCCATTAACAGGGGCTGGTGGACAGCAAAACCATTTAGGGTTTAGATCACAAACTCTCTGGGGCAGGACCTGTCATCTCCTGCAAGCTCACACCATGGAGGCCTGTCCTACTCGGTCTCTGGGCATTACCAGAAGATCCGCTTTAAATACTAATTGCTCCGTGATCAAGACCTGTGAGCTGCTGGGAGGCTCCCTACAGCATCACCTGTGGGAAGAGGGGATAGATCTCTGACCTCATGTCCCCAGGGTAGTTTGACCCTGTGCACCCGTGCCACAAGCAAATATTACTACCCAGTGATGAAGATGAGCAATTCCTGACCAACTTCACACACCCCATCCCCAAGCTTTCAGATCCAACTACAATGTCACACTGATTCTTTGCCTGGAACAACCACAGGAGAATGAGGGTGCCAGGGAAAAGGGGGAAAAAAAGGGAATGAAGGGATGCAGAAAGTGATCGGTAGGGAAAAAATAAAGAGAGAAGACTCTTTGACATGGGATGTGCACAGTGAACGCAGAATGCGCTGGAAACAAAGGGATGCAGGGAGAGAGGAGAGGCTGGGATGGGCATCTCAGCAGACATGTTGGTAAAAGTTGAAAAGGAAGCACTAATTAGCACCCAGACCATCACTTTCCATTAATAGCTTGTCACCATTTCCTTGATGTTGCTGAGAGCAGGGAAGTTGGTATGTGTGATGCTTACCTGTCTCTATCTCATTAACAGAAGTGAGGGTGAGAACAGATGTTTATTGCCTGCATTCAGATAGACAGGCCCTTTGCTGAACTGAGAGGCAGGAGAGAGGGGGAAAGTTATGAAAGAGATGCTCATGAAACACAAGCCAAACCCAAACAATGGAAACCCAAATGCAGGACACTTAGATACCTGTGCCGATCCAGAAACAGCCCCAGGCAGGTATCAGGTTCCAGGAATTCTGGAAACACAAAACTGCTAGGTCAAATAATTATAATTCAGGGCAAATACACTGCCAGCTGGGGGAGAGTGCTCTGGTATTAGCACAAGGTATATGCAAGGGGCTGTGACTGCATTATACCTGGGAAAGTAAAACAAAGGGCTGCTTTACTTCCCAGACTGATTTGCTCAAGGTGTCCACTCCACTCAAAAACAGACAGCCAAGCATCTTATTGAGAGCCAGAACGGAGATACCCACCAGTAAACCAAGGAAAAAAAGAAAACAAAAAAGTGCTATTTCAAGCAAAGATAAATGTGCTTTGCATATAAACACCTTTGGAGTAATTCTTCCAGCAGCTAAAAAAGAGATTATCCTTCCTATGTAAAACACAAAGGCCTCTCCTTTCCCTCCAACACGTGGAATGGCTCCTGACAGTGACATGGGAAAGAGGGAGTGTGCAAGGCAAGGCGAGGACGCCAATCAGCAAGTACCTGCGAGCTGGTAGCACACGTCTGCTGGTGCGATGACGGGAGCGCGCGCGCGTGTGCACATTCCTAGGGACACCCTCGCTTCCACAAGCACATAAATTCGCTACACAAGCCAAAGGATCCTCAAGAGCAGGAGCCCAAACCTCCTTAGGAGGGAACGAGGGAAAACCAAAGGCAAAGAAAACATCAAGGCAGGGGCTGAAGGAACAAAGGTTTCCGCCCTCTCAGCTTGGAGACATCTTCTTGGCCATTTAGCTCAGATCAAGTGTAGGCTCTGTTGACTCCCCCATCTATTCAAACGAACACTTTCAATAGTCTGATAGGTCTTTTCTGCTCTACAGCTTCTCTACCCCTGTGTTTGACGTCCCCAGCCAATGCAGTTAATGCCACATGCAGAAATACTGCCCTGAAGAGCCCTCACTTAAGATTGCGTGGTCAAGCACTTCAAAGTTAGGAAGTGTCCAATTTATGGCTGTCCATGCAACCTTAATTCCACCTCGCTGTGCAGCCACTCTGGACAGGAAAAGAGGGAGTGAGCTAAAAATAGGCTGTGACCGTG
Organism: Oriolus oriolus; assembly: GCA_013400235.1. Classification (NCBI taxonomy): domain Eukaryota; kingdom Metazoa; phylum Chordata; class Aves; order Passeriformes; family Corvidae; genus Oriolus; species Oriolus oriolus. The sequence continues at coordinate 36,099 of VXBT01002995.1, forward strand.
TCGTCAGCCTCATAAGGGCATGGGCAGGGAAAGGCTGAATTAACGTCTCACGGTCAAAATGAAATCAGGGACCCCCTGACTTGCCAGCGCTTGCTTTGGTGCCTTCAACCATGTACATTTTTAATATACAGAAATCACGTGCATTCTAAACATACAGAAAAATGCATTATTTATAGCTAATAAATAATAGATTGTTTATATAAGCATAAAGAAAAACAATTGTAGGCAAGTGTAACAAATTCCCCTTCCTCCACCCCGCACCCATCCCTGCTTCATCCTGCGCGGGCAGAGAGATTTCAAGCCCCAAGCCTCGGCACAGATTTCTGCCCGTATGAAATACAGGACTAATGTTATCTGGCAGCGGCAGAAGGCTGCTCTCCTGGGGCTGGCAGAGAAGGGGACTGCTGGGGCTGGCAGTGCCCAGGCCAATGCACCCACATCCCCTACGCTTTTTCCTCCTGGCGCCAGAACCCGGAGGGGTTTTCTCCCAGGAGAAGGGGCTGTGCTGGAAGGATATGACTTAAAGGTGGAAAGGGTGATGGAGCTGGCTGTGAACGCCCTCCCACCTTCCCTGGCTGGTCCAGAGCTCTGCAATAAAGTGGTGGGAGTCTATGGTTTCACCCTGCTCCTGATCTGTTATTATTATTCCAGGGAAACAATAAATTTTAATTTTTTTTCCCCCGCAAGAGGCAAGCGAAGGGAAATCGCGATTCTGAACAATTCATAATTCAGATAAACCTGAAAGGAATTTAAGGGACAAAGAATAGGCATTTCTTGAGTCGAAGAGCTTCCCCCGGACGAATTTCAAGGGCCCACAGCAAACAATGGGAGTGTCAGAGGTTCTCAAAAAGAAAAAAAAGTTGAAGAATCTTTACAATAAAAAGTGTTAAGCAACACAGAGGTCAGAGCCAGCTCCTCCTATAATAAATAGCACGACTACCCTACATTAACTATAGGAGACATTTTAATGCAGTGCCTCAGCTTCGTGCTAATTATACTTTTTCACCATATTTTGAACCTAAGAAAAAATGTCATCAGTTAATTATAACAGATGAGGGAGTGTGAAGACTTCCTCAATAAATAATGCCTTGATATCTCGTATCCAACAAGCTGCATGCTCTGCTCTGAAGGTGCCCAGAAATGTGTCCTCTCAGGAAATACATCAAGAACTGATGGTCCCATAAGCTGGCTTTGTTTCCAAGCCTTGATTTTCAGCCCAATAATTAAGTGATTTTTATGGATTGGGGAGAGTAAAGGTCATGGGACTGCTGGAACAGTGCCAGAGAAAGTCAATGTTTAAAAATAAATAAATTCCTAAATCAAAATGAGATACAAAAGACCTCAACAAATTCCTCTCATGGCCGCACAGGTGAGCAGACAGACGTAATTTGGTTTCTGGACCCATGTCCCATCCTTCCTTCATTTGTGGCATCTCCATGGGAGTCTGGCATGCACTGAAAAAGCCTGGTTTTAATGAAACCAGGCCACTGCTGCCAGCGTGCCACCGGGAGCCAGCCACCGCTGTCCACCTGCCCCAAGGAGGAAGGACACCGTGCCCCCGCTGCTGTGCCACCCTGGGCGCTGCCCCCCGCTGCACCCACCCCTGCTGAGGCTGCTGGGCATCCGGGTCCTTACAAAGGTTCCTCAACTAAGCCATCTTTCTTTCAGCTTCCTTCTCCACCCAGCACCCCTCACTTCCCCCTCTGAAGAGCCGGGATTTGGCGTGGGAAAGATGTCTTTGGGCTTTTCACAAATCCAGTATCCCCTTGAACCAAAACCAATTAGCCTGGCCCAAGGTCCTGCCATTGAAGGACTGTCCCTTCTTTTCAAACCCCCGCGGGCTCAATTGCTCTAAGGAGCCTGGATGTGAATGAGCAAAGCCCGCTTAAAGTGGTACTTAAGGCCAGACCAGGGTGAAGGAAAAGAGAAAGCCTCTATAGGAACAGCAAGCTGAGTTTCCAAGAGACAGCTAACTGCCGGAGATTGTGTTCTTTTGCTCCCCCCATTTTCTTTTTTTTACCCCCACTCCTCAGCTTTCGAGGCAAACGCTCCTAACCAAACCTGAGCCCCTGAATAAATATTAGAAAACACGAAGGCCAGAACCTCGTCCTGACTCTTTGCGGACACTGGGAGCCTGGCTGCGGGCAGCGTGATGGCCCAGCTTCATATGCAAGCTCTGGTCACAAACACGTGCACCCAAGAGAGACAGAGGGATGGTGAGAAGCCCAAGATGATGTTTTTCCAGTTTGGTCCTGGCAAACACCTTCCCAAGGTGACCAGGCTTGTGGGCACGAAACACCAAAATCCCCATCCTGGACAGGGCGACTCCCTGTACCACGTGCTGGGGAAGCCAGCATGGGCAGCCACATGTCCATCTTATGCTGGTGGCCCCTGGGGACATCCAGAGACTCAGGGCGACTGAGGGGCTGCGATGTGGCAGCAGCAGTGTCGGGGTGACACACAGCACCCACACCACGAACGGCGTGCGTGCACCGCCACGTGCCAGGCGCCTCGGTGCTCTCACCTGCAGATGCCAAATCAGCACCTTCCCTCCACCCAGACACGAGAGCACTTCCAGCAGGCAGCTGTGATCACTCCCTGCTGGATGAGCAGCACCCATCCATGGCCACAGCTTGGATGGACCCTCCGAGCTCCTGGGCTCTGCCCTTTCTCTGGCGGCACAGACAAAGCCAGGGCAGAGCAGCAGGTAAAGGGAGGCACCGTCTGTTTGCATCAAGGGTGTAGGGAGGGGGGGGGAGCCAAGAGAGACAAAAGAAATGGCCAAGCCCAGCCCCAAGAGTGGAACTCACCATTGCCAGGCAATTCCACAAAAATGCCCATTGATGGGATTTCATCCATAACCAAGAGCGCACGCTCACACGGCCTGGCTTCCACGGCAGCTCCTTCAAACAGCAGGGCCTGAACAGCCCCTTCTCCACCTGACCCCAAGCACGGGTGAGTTTGGCTTCCCCAGGTATTTGGTAAAAAGCCCCTTCGTCTCATGCCCCAAGCCAAACCCACTGCATGGCAGAAAAGTTTTAGGAAAAGATGGGAAATCATGAGCTGGAGCACGCGATGTCCCAGAGCATCATTTCCCTGGGGTGAAACCCGCAAAACGACATTTTCCATTTATCCCCCAATGGCACATGCCGATCCTTCTGTTTCTCTCTCCCTCTGCCCATCCCCATCTCTGCCTGAAGAACAAAGACATCACAGCCCAGCTCCAGGAACCTCATCCATGTTTGGCCTATGCTGTATCCTACTGCTCCACCAGGAGAGTCTCACTGAGAAGAGAAAGAACCAGGAGTGCTGGGACACGGGCTCTCCTCTCAGCACCGCCGAAAAAGATGCCTTCCCTTCTGGGTTTTGCCTACACAGGGGGAAAAGATCCATCCAAAGCCAACAGCTACCCTAACACGGCAAAAGGCAACGCCACGAAGGGAACAGTGTCTAGCCAAAATCCATCCCTGGCCCAAGGACAGACCCTTGGGGACCTTCCTTCCACTATGGCACTTAAAAAAAAAAAAAAAAAGACAGAAAGCAGAGACCCGTCGGTGGGGTGCCAGGGACTCTCTAAATGCAGCGGGCACGTCACAAGCAGGGATTTGCTGGGGGGCTTCACCCACCGCCTCGCCCCCCACCCATGCACGCATGAGTTGGGGATTCTCATACCACTGTCCCCCATCACTCACTGCCACCTCCCTTGTTAATTGAGGAGGTGCTGCCCTCACACTTCCTCAAGACACCCACACGTTCATGCCAACAATGGGGGCAAAAATGAAGAATTAAAAGCACCAGAAAAAATTCAACCGCAATTTCTCTCTCCTGGACATTAAAGGCCAAATCGCTCAGTCCCTGTCTCAGTCCCCTTTGGGGAAACTGCTCTGGGGTAAGTGTACCAAGCACACGGCCTGAAAAAATACCCGAAAAATCAGCTCAGGAGAGATGATTTTGTGGAGAAAAAAAAAAAATAGTAAAAAACAAGAGTGGTTTCTGACCAGCTGATTGAATAGCAAGGTGAAAAAGCTTGCATCGATCCTTTGTAAGAGTTCTCATGTAGACACGGATTTCCACACTTCCACTTTATTTCATAAAATTATATATATATATATATATATATATGTATTTATATACACACACACAAAGGCATTTATTATATGTGTGTATATTTTTTTTCCTCAGATCCTCTTTTTATATTTTCACCTTTTGCAATTACAAAAGCCAGGGACAGAAATACCTCCTGGGTTCTGCCAGTGCAGAACACTCCCACCAAACAGATTTTCTCTAACATGCTGGTTGAATGATTCCTCCTGAATTACATTCATTAGGAATTTGAATGTTTCTTTCCTCCATCCCCCATCAAATCATTACTCCGGAATAAATGCATTCATCAACCACCTTGCTCAGTTCCCTCCTGCTTTGTTCAGTCTAGTTTTAAAGCATCTCCACTGAAACCGCTTGCACCTGACTCGATGCTAGCGCACGAAAGGGGGAAAAAAATAAATAGGAGAAGAATTGAGCGCCACTTACAATATTGTGAAAATAATTGGAAAATTATTTCTTAAAAATAGCCAACATAATAAAGGAGGGAAAGGACTACATTCCTTCCTCCCCACCTCCGATCTCTTCCACAATTTCTGGGATTGCATCGAGTATACATATTCCAGATGGGCTGGAGAGAAGGAGGTTGGTTCTTAATGATACGTCTTTCGCTGCCTTTGGAATGAATGATTCATTCGGATCTTGCCGAGACTCGGTGCCACAGTTGAGTTACATTTCTAGAAAATCCGTATCTTTAATTCTGGCGCTGCGTGTGGGACCCAGCAAATCATGGAATTACTGCTGTAACTTCGGATTAGTAACGCTTTCTAAATGATAGTCTAATTCCAGGCCTTCATGCTTTTCAGCGTTCACACTCACACAGCCTTTTCCCTGGGAGGCTTCCTGCGGAATTAGTGCTGGCGTCTTCGTCTTTCTCTGCCCTTTTTAATTTCTCCAATGACTTCTCATTAGAATATATAATAACAGCTCCTCAGAACTTTTCTTTCTCCTGGTATAGCCAAATTCAGGCTGAGATCCTTTTTCCTTACTGCGGTTATGGCGGTGCTTTGCTGGCCCTGGAAGGGTGCACAGGCAGATTTAGCTTTGCGGGCCTACGTGGCATCTGACGCCATTACCCCGTGCAAGGGAAGGTGGAAAACCTGCCTGCGAGGTGCGGGGGGCTCCCACCTCTCGCCGCCCCCGCACGCCGCTGGGCACGAGCGGCTCGGCCCTGCGGCGCTCCCCTGTCCCTCGGCAAGGGATGCCCGCTGCGGAGAAGAGGACGGGGCAGGGTACCCGCGCTCCACCTCGCCGAGCAGCGGGAACGCGGCAGCATCTCTCCCAGCCCTCCCCATCTCCAGCAGCATCTCCTGGGGGCAGAGAGCCAGTTAACAGCCCGCTTGCAACCCCAGCCACGGGAAGGTTTCTCTCTGCAGCCTTCCCAGAGCTGTCACGACCCGTGTGGGTTGGCGGCAGCGCGGGGATCATCCCTGCGGGATGCGAGCGGCCAGCGCCGGGCGAGGGGCTGGTGGCGATGCTTCCAGCCTGCCCCAGGGTGCCGGGGGGCCCGGGGGACCCCGGCCTCGGCCAGGGGCGCTCGCCCCACGCCAGCTGGGAAAACGTGCCGGGGAGGCTCGGCGGAGAGCACGGTGCTTTGTGTCGCCATGGGAACGGAATGCAGATGTGCCAATTGCTTTTCTTTTCTTTCTTTCTTTTTCCCCCTTTTTTTTTTTTTTTTTTATTATTTGCCAGACATTGTAATACATATTATGTTTCAACTTCTGGGGCTTGCAGTGAAGGTGAGGGAGGCTTTGTGCCTTGCCAAACACTCAGCTCCCAGAGAAGCCCCAGGGCCGGGCGGCTGCACACTGGAGGGATGCACCCAGCAGCGGGACCCCTTCCCTGGGCATCCCCCCGCAGCTACGGACAAAAGCAACAGCCACCACGCAAGAAAAGTGATCACATTATCACCAACTTGACCTTCCAAAGGGAGGCCAGGATCAAATCCAAAGCCGAAAAAATAGAGCGGGAGAGAGAGAGAGAGAGAGAGAAGAAAAGATATCCAGAAGCTGGGGGGTTTCGTGGTCTGACCCGAAGGATGGGACAGGGGGAAGATTTATTTGGGAGGGCGCTCGCTCTCTCCATCCTCCCAGAGCCGCGACACCCCGCAGCCTAGGAGTGAATTTCGACGTGCGTTTAACCGATAATTAAACCCCGGATTTATTTGGCAAAGGAAGAATTGGCGCAGGGCTCGCCTCCCTGTCCCCATCCCTCCCGCCTGCTGCCGCGGAGCCCCGGGCTGCCCGGAGCGGCCCGACGGGGAGGTCGCGGAAGCGCAGCCCTTACCTGGAGCCCCCAGGGCGGCGAGTCGGGCCGTCTCTGCACTGCCGGTCCTGGTGCGGCCGCTTCCCCTGGGCGAGCAGGTCTGGAAGTCATTTCTACTTTCGGTTATCTAGCTTTATGAAGAATCGACACCACTCATACAGCTAGATAACCAAAGACAGAAACATCCCTCCGTCGGGGATGCCGGCCATCCGTCCGTCCGTCCGTCCGTCCGTCCGCTCCAAGGTGCGGGCACGGCCGGGGCAGGGCGGCCAGGAGCTGCCACCGGGAACCACACACACATAAAAAAAAATTAAAAAAAAGAAAAAAAAAAGA
>VXBT01002995.1:52222-148484 GCA_013400235.1 Oriolus oriolus
CCCTGCACCCCGCATCCACCCGTCCTGCAGCTGGCATCCCATTCGCTGCACCTATGACCTTTCCCCTGCGCCCTGCATCCCATTCCTAGAGCTCTGCAAAACCCTGCCCTGCACCCGTCATCCCATTCCCTGCACCCTACATCCTCTTCTTCGCACCCTACATGCCCTTCCCTGCACCCCACACCCATGCCCTGCACGCTACATCCCATTCCTTGCACCCTGCATCCTCTGTCCTGCACCCTGCACCCCATTCCCTGCACCCTACATCCTATTCCCTGCACCCTATATCCATTCCTTGCACTCTGCATCCCATTCCTTGCACCCTACACCCTCTTGTCTGTACCCTACACCCCATTAGCCCACACCCAGTGCTCATGTTCGGTTCTCCAGCCACTGCTCCATCCCCAACCTATCCACGAGGCTTGGGGCTTTTAGGGTGACGAGGACCAGCGCGGGGCGTGCCGGCCCCGCCACCGTGAGAGTCCCAGACTGCTGCCACGCAGCCGCTTCTGGGCTCGGTTAAACACACGCGCAAAAGGCGCTCCGCGAGTGCGGTGACCCCGGTACCGGGGCCGCGGAAGCCCCGAAGCCGCGTCACGGGCTGGCGGAGCAAAATAAAAAGCGCCCCTACAGCGCTCCCAGCGCGACCGCGGCAGGACTCGAACCTGCAATCTTCTGATCCGAAGTCAGACGCCTTATCCATTAGGCCACGCGGCCACCTCCCCTCCCGCCTGCCCGCGTGCCTTACTGAGGGAATTCCGGAGGGCCGTNCTGTGGGGGGCACGGCTGTGTGAGGGGCACGGCTGTATGGGGCAAAACACCTGTTTGGGGGCACTGCTGTATGGGGGAAAACGTGTGTGTGGGGACACAGCTCTGTGGGGGGCACGGCTGTACAGAGGGGTGCGTGACTGTACACACGTGCATGGCGGGGGCGGTGGTCAGTGCCGAGCTCACCCCTCGCCTTCTCTCCCCCCGCAGCTCCAGCTGCCCGTGCCGGGGCACGTCCCGGAGCGGGAGGGGCGATGATGAGACGCGTGCCCTGGATGCGCTCGCTGAGGGGCTGCAGCCCCCAGCCCCGGCGATGCCCCTCCGGCTCCTCGGCCAGCCGCCCGCTGCCGCAGGAGCCCAGCCAGGAGCCGGCCGCGGGCCAGCGGCGCATGAACCCCCTCAACATCCAGATGCTGTCCAGGACCCTCCACGAGCAGATCTTCCGGGGGGCCCAGGTGCGCTACTCGGCGGAGGAGGTCCAGCGGAGCGTGGAGCACCTGCAGCGCCACGACCTGTGGGGCAAGGAGACCTCCACGCTGCCCGACGTGGACCTGCGGCTGCCCCGCATGTACGGGGACAACATCGACGAGCACTTTCGCCTCCTGGCGCAGAAGCAGAGCTTGCCCTACCTGGAGGCGGCCAACGAGCTGCTTCGCTGCCAGCTGCCCCCGCTGCCCGAGCAGTGGGCGTGGGAGCTGGGCTGGACCCGCTACGGCCCCGACGGGCGAGCGGAGCCTGTGGAATTCCCCGAGGAGCGGGCGCTGGTGTTGGATGTGGAGGTGTGCGTGGCTGATGGCCACTGCCCGACGCTGGCCGTGGCCGTCTCGCCGCACGCCTGGTGAGATGCAGCGCCAGCAGCGACGCTGGGGTCACGGGCAGGGATGGGGGGGACGCAGCTTTGAGAAGGATGGGGATGCTCCTGAGCAGAGCCTCTTCCTGCAATGCACTGCTGGCTTGCAGGGAAGACACAGCAAAGCCCCAAAGCGTGGCTCTGGGATGTGGGGTGTGTGTCCTGCTTGGCAAGTGCTCTCCAGGGTGGGTTGCCTCCCTCCCACAGGTGGGGTCCTGCTCAGCACCCCGTGGCACTGCGGGTGCTTTGCTTGTGACCGCTGCGGGTGCCGCGTGTCCCCCGCAGGTACTCGTGGTGCAGCAGGCGGCTGCTGGAGCAGCGTTACTCCTGGTCCAGCCACCTCACCCTGGCTGACCTCATCCCCATGGAGAGCCCAGCAGGTGCCAGCTGTGCCAGCAAACAGGACTGGACGGAGAGAGTGGTGGTGGGACACAACGTGGCCTTTGACCGGGCGTTCATCAAGGAGCAGTACCTCATCCAGGTAATCCACTGAGCCTTTGCTTTCTACTGGCAGCTGCAATTCCTTACCTTATTTTGAGAGATGCTGTTCTGCACAGGTGCCCCAGGTTTGTGCTCACCTTGTCCTGCAGAGCAGGTTGAGGTTGGATCCCTTTAGAGGAAGATATTCTTGCACTCTATAAGGCTGCTGGAGGCTGCAGAAAGGCAGCTGGGGAGGTGGCAGGAGCCTTTGAGCAGCTGACAGCCTGCACTGGGCATGCTCTTGGCTCTCGAAAGAGGAGTGTGGGAGGCAAAGTTTCCCTTAGCAAAAGCAGCTTGAGCAGAGGGCTTGCAGCTCCTCCAGCATATCCCAAACCCTCTCTTTTCTCCCACTCTGTTGCATCCCAGGGCTCCAAGATGCGTTTCCTGGACACCATGAGCATGCACATGGCCATCTCGGGGCTGACGGGCTTCCAGCGCAGCCTCTGGATGGCTGCCAAGCACGGCAAGAGGAAGGGGCTGCAGCAGGTCAAGGAGCACATGAAGAAAACTCGCAGCAAGACGGAGGGGCCAGCGGTGAGCGAGGGGGCTGAGCTGCTGCAGCAGTGTGGGTGGTGGGCACCCTGTGCTCCTGTGATGGGGCTGTTTGCTCCTGGGCTGGCGGAGTGGGAGCTGTTGGAGCAGCTCTGCTGAGTGAAGCTCTCCCAGCGCTTTTCAGATAAGGTGGCCTTGGTTTAAATGGGAGCAGCAGCATCCTCTGCTTCTCCTGATCTTGGCTGCAGCTGGTCCTCCTCCCGCACTGCCTGACCCCCCATGTTGTCCACAGATCACCTCGTGGGACTGGGTGCACGTCAGCAGCATCAACAACCTGGCCGATGTGCATGCACTCTACGTCGGGGGCGAGCCGCTGGAGAAGGAGGCGCGGGAGACCTTTGTGAAGGGCACCATGGCTGACATCAGGAGTCAATTCCAGGTGCAGGAGGCCATCCCACCATCCTGACAGGCAGCAGGAGCTGTAGAGGGGAGCAGGGCGGTAGTAGCTGCTGGGGCAGTTTCCATTTTGCTGCCCTTTCTTGCAGCTTTGTGTGTGTGTGTGGGGCTGTGACCGGCTCTGTGCTCCCGCAGCCCCGATGCCTTGCCCTGTGCTGGCAGAGGGGTGGCTGCTTTGCCTGCTCTCACCTGCTGCTGTCCCCAGGACCTGATGTCGTACTGTGCCCGTGATGTCCAGGCCACCCATGAGGTGTTTCAAGAGCAGCTGCCCCTGTTCATGGAGAGGTGAGAGCTGCCGAGTCCTGGCTGGAGGTGACCAAGGGGCTTGGTGGGCAGTGGGGAGGGTCACGGTCCCTCTGGGCATGAGATGTAGCTCCTCTTGTCCTTAAGCTGTGCTGAACCTCTTTTCAGAAGGGCCTTTAGACTGCTCCTGTATAGGTGAACAGGAATAAACAGCAGCACAGTGGCTGGGGAAGGTGAGCAGGCTTCCTGAGGCAGTCTGGAGTGATACAGTTTTGGGGTTGTTGCACAGGGCAGGCAGAAGATACAGAGATCACTGCAGTTTAGGGGAAGAGCATAAAGGCTTGTGTGAGGCTGGGAAACTCTAGATGAAGACATATTAATATCTTTTGTAGTCTGGTGCTTCCGGGGCAAATCCCCTCTGGCAGGTGTCTAATTCCTTGCTGCTTTGGGGCCCAGGTGCCCCCACCCTGTGACATTTGCAGGGATGCTGGAGATGGGAGTGTCCTACCTGCCAGTCAATGGGAACTGGAAGAGGTACCTGAACGATGCTCAGGGTATTTACGAGGACCTGCAGAAGGAGATGAAGAAATCCCTGATGAACCTGGCCAACGATGCCTGCCAGCTCCTGCACGAGCACAGGTACCATGGGCTGGGGCTGCAGGTCCTGCTGGAAGGAGCTCAGGCACCAGGTGGTCCATGGGGGGCTGTGGGTGGGTGTGAGGGACAGGGGCAAAGCTGTGGTGTGACAACGGTGTGTCATCAGGTACAAGGACGACCCTTGGCTCTGGGATCTCGAGTGGGACACACAGGAGTTTAAGCAAAAGAAGAATCCAGGGAAGAAGAAGAAGAAAGGTCAGGATGGGAGCAGCCAGGTCTCCCCAGCAGCAATGGATGCAGAAGAGTCAGCGCAGGAGTGGCAGGAGGGTGAGCACAGGTGATCCCTGGGGATGAGGGATGCTCCAGGGCTGCCTTCCCAGGGGTGCCCAGACAAAGGGACGAGGTTTGTTGGTGCTGCAGGGTGAATCAGTGATGGCCTATGTACCACGCTGCTGCATGTGGTGGGGGACTGGTTTGATGTCCCTGTCCCCAGAAGGGCGGCACAGAGCGCTCTTGCCAGCCAGTCCTCCTTGCCCCACCAGACCCTGGTCCCCCCAGTGAGGATGAGGAGCTGAAAGTCCCTGTGAGCCAGCTCTGTCTGGAGCGCCTGAAGGAGACGGTTGCGCTGCAACCCAAGAGACTCCAGCACCTGCCGGGCCACCCGGGGTGAGTTGGGGACCCTGGGTGTCCCCAGGGCTTGCCCTGCACTCTCTGACCCATCCCTGCTGCTCCCCAGCTGGTACCGCAAGCTGTGCCCACGCCTGGAGGAGGAGGGGTGGGTGCCTGGCCCCAGCCTCATCAGCCTGCAGATGAGGGTGACCCCGAAGCTGATGCGCCTGGCCTGGGATGGCTTCCCCCTCCATTACTCGGAAAAACACGGCTGGGGGTACCTGGTGCCAGGACGGCAGGACAATTTGCCAGCAGCCCCTGTAGAGACTGATGGCCCCTCCTGCCCACACAGGTGAGAGGGATGTGATGGGATGCTGGGCTGGGAGCTGCCCCGTGGGCATATCTGGGAGCTGCCCCAGAGCCTTGGGCCCCGTGGGGCGTGTGTCAGCCCTGCCCTTTCCTCTGCCAGGGTGATCGAGGACCTGTACAGGCAGCACTGCCTGGACAAGGGCAAGGAGCAGCCCCCGGGGCTGGAAGCTCCTGTCGAGGACGAGCTGCTGGTGATGGACAGCAGCACGATGTGGCAGAAGGTGAGGGAAGGGATGGAGGGCTCCCTGGTAGGAGGGAGGTGTGGGGCTGTGCTTCTCCCTGTGTGCATGCAGTAGCCAGCCCTGTGTGCAGCCCCAGGGGCTGCAAGTAAGAAATTCCCTTTAATGAGGGTTACTGGAGGATTGGTGTTTGATCTGGCTTCCCCCACGGTCCCTCTCTGCCACAGATGGAGGAGCTGAGCCGGATTGAGGTGGATCCAGAGGAGAAAATGAGCAAAGCAGACCAGAGCCTGGTGCTGGTAAGGGGGGTTTCCTGTGGAATGGGGTGGTGGATTGGTCTCTCTTTCCTTGATTTTCCCCTCCTGCCATGCCTGGAAATGTTCCTGGCATTGCCTCACTTTGCTGGTCGCAGGAGGAGATGGAAGAGCTGAGCAGGCGGGCAGAGGTGAGGAGCCAGCCCTCGTTCCACCATGGCAATGGTCCCTACAACGATGTCAACATCCCTGGCTGCTGGTTCTTCAAGCTGCCTCACAAGGCAAGCTGGGGCTCCTGGGGCTCTTCCTGTCCCAGCAGTGCTGCTGGGACCCACATGATCTCATCCCGTGGGATTGGGTAGTGGAAGTCCATCTCTGTAGCTGGGACAGGAGGAGGCACAGAGCTTTGCTGATGTGGAGTGGTGGCTTGCTGAGCCCTGACACCTCTTTTGCTGCTGAAGGATGGGAATGACAACAACGTGGGAAGCCCTTTTGCCAAGGATTTCCTGCCCCAGATGGAGGACGGCACCCTGCGGGCTGCTGTGGGCCGCACCCATGGGACAAGAGCCCTCGAGATTAACAAAATGATCTCGTTTTGGAGGAACGCTCACAAGCGGATCAGGTGAGCAGCTGCTTTCGTGGTGGCACCCGTGCAGGTGGAGGCTGTGTTGAGACAGGGGAGTGTGTGTGGATGCACGGGGGAGCTCAGCATCTCAGCTGCCACGTGTTCCCCCAGTTCCCAGATGGTGGTGTGGCTGAAGAGAGGGGAGCTGCCTCGTGTGGTGACCAGGTACGGGCAGGAGTGACCCCAATCTGGACTGTTGTTCCCTTTACCCCATGCCAGGAGGGCTCTTGCAGGGTGGTGCTCATCCTTGCCTCTGTCCCAGGCATCCTGACTATAACGAGGAGGACAATTACGGAGCCATCCTGCCGCAGGTGGTGACCGCAGGCACTGTCACCCGCCGGGCGGTGGAGCCCACCTGGCTGACGGCCAGCAATGCCCGGGTATGGCCATGCTTGGATCCTTGCCAGGAGTGTTTTGGGGCTCCCTTTGTGTTTTGGACTGATGGGAGCTGCTTGGGTTGGAATAGGAGTTGGATATGGATGCTAGGATTTGGGGTGGCAGGGCCAGTGCTGGGGTGCTCTTGCTGATGTGCTTTGATGTGGGAGAGGGGGAAGGAGTCAGCAGAGGCTCTGGAGCTTCAGGATATGGTAAAAGAGGAAGAAAACACTGAAGTACCAGTTTCTGTCCTTTCTCAAGCTCCCCTTCTGTGCTGGAGCAACTGAGTGGGTGATGCTCCACATGGGTTAAACCCGGTTTTGACATAGAGAACAAAACTTAGGGGCACAGGGAGTGCTGTGCCAGCACCATGTGGCTGTGGGAGGAAGGCTGCTCCTGTGCCATGGAGGAGGAGAGCGATGTGCTGAGCTGGGCATCGTGTCCTGCAGGCCGACCGCGTGGGCAGCGAGCTGAAAGCCATGGTCCAGGTGCCACCCGGCTACTCCCTGGTGGGAGCAGACGTGGATTCCCAGGAGCTCTGGATCGCCGCCGTGCTCGGCGAGGCGCAGTTCGCTGGCATGCACGGTGAGCCGGGGCTGCGCCGTGGGGCAGCGGCTCTGCCGGACAGGGCAGGTCCCCCTGACCTGATCCCGGTCCCGATCCCGTGCGGCGCCCAACCTCCGCTCCCTCCCGCAGGCTGCACGGCCTTCGGCTGGATGACTCTGCAGGGCAAGAAGAGCAACGCCACGGACCTGCACAGCAAGACGGCCGCCACCGTGGGCATCAGCCGGGAGCACGCCAAGGTCTTCAACTACGGGCGCATCTACGGGGCGGGGCAGCCCTTTGCCGAGCGGCTGCTGATGCAGTTCAACCACCGGCTGACGCCGCAGCAGGCGCGCGAGAAGGCCCAGCAGATGTACGCCGTCACCAAGGGCATCCGCAGGTGGGTGCTGCCCGGGGGCAGTGGGGAGGCGGTGGTGTCCCGCGGGAGATGGGTCACTCGCTCTCCCCTCCAGGTTTCATCTCTCCGAGGAGGGAGAGTGGCTGGTGACGAAGCTGGACCTGGCTGTGGACAGGGCGGAGGACGGGTCGGTGTCGGCCCAGGATGTCCAGCGGCTCCAGAGAGAAGCCGTGAAAAGGTGAGGTGGTCTGACCCTGCACGGCTCTGGCGTCGGGGTGTGAGGCGGAGAGGGCTGCAGCCCGATGGGCAGTGGGCAGAGAAGGCACATGGGGCTGGATGGTCTTGGTCCACCCTTCCTGCTCCCCCAGGGCCAAGGAGGTTTGATCTGGGGGCTCTCAGCCTCACCCACTCTGCCAGTGAACAATTAGCAGGGTCTCGTCCTGCTGCCCCAAACCGGGAGTGTTTGAGGTTCTCAAATGGGGACCTGCAGCCCCCTCCCACACTTCCAACAAACCTCCCCTCTGCCCCACAGGTCCCAGAAGGGGAAGTGGAATGTGGTGGAGCAGCGAGTGTGGGTTGGAGGCACCGAGTCGGAGATGTTCAACAAGCTGGAAAGCATTGCCTTATCCCCCTCCCCACAGACCCCAGTGCTGGGTTGTCACATCAGCAGGGCCCTGGAGCCTGCCATGGTCAAGGGGGAGGTAAGGATGCAGCTCTGGGCTGCTGAGATTTTGGCTTTGCTCATCTTCTCCAAAATGGGTACCTGATGTTCAGGCTGGAGATTGCTGGAGACCCACTAGCCTTATGTGCCATTCAGGAAACCCATTGTGCCTTTATCTCCATGCCATCAGGAAAACCCAAGCACCCTGAGTTTAACAGATTTCTCCCAGGAGCTGTCCTGTCAGGGTACCATGCCCTTGACTGCAGTGCTCCCTTACTGACCATCTGTGTTTCCTTTCACCAGTTTGTGACCAGCAGAGTGAACTGGGTGGTGCAGAGCTCGGCTGTTGACTACCTGCACCTCATGCTGGTTGCCATGAAGTGGCTCTTCGAGGAGTTTGACATCAATGGGCGCTTCTGCATCAGCATCCACGACGAGGTGCGGTACCTGGTGCAGCACCAGGATCGCTACCGGGCAGCCCTGGCCCTGCAGATCACCAACCTCCTCACAAGGTGAGATGTGATGGCTCTGGTGTCTCCTGGGGAGGAGCAGCAGTGACTGTGGAGCGGGACAGGCAAGCCCCAGGGGCTGGAGTTGGCTTTGCCTACAGCAAGCTGGAACAGAGCAGTTCTCTTCTGCTCAGGGCAAGTTAGCAGCACTGGAGGCTGCAGTTCCTTTGTGTGTGACTCAGGTGGCTATAAATGGACCTTCGCTTTTGATTTCCAGGGATTATGTGCTGGCAGGAGGGGGATATCATCAGCTTCTGGCTCCTGCAGGGATGGGGCCATTCACTGGCTCTGCTGGGATGCAAGTGCGTCGCCTCCTGCTCCCTTCAGGTCTGCAGCTGTCACATGGCAGCAGCCTTCGGGCTTGGTTGAGGAGCTGGGAGCCTCAAACTGTCCCATCCCTCGTCCCCTGCTGCCTTCAGGGGACAAAAGGGCCACGGCTCATCTCTGCTGTGAGCACCAGCGCTGTCGCCCCTCCCACAGCATGCTTGGGGTGTTCCTGCCGCTTCCCTGCCCCACGCAAAACTAAGCTCAGCCTAGAAAGCTCCTGACCTCAAAGGGCTCCTGTTGATCCAGGTCTGGCACAGCCAGCTTTGCCAAATCCCACTCCCAGCACCATGGGGCGTTTGGTTACACAGGAGCTGGCCAAGGTGAGCTGTTTCTCCCGTGTGGAGGCAGGAATGCCACAAACAGCCTTTCTGCAGCCGCAGCAGGGACAGGCACCCTGACGTTCCTGCCTTTGTGCCGGCTCCTGCGAGCACAGAGCTTCCTGCTGGGAAAATCCCGCATCCTCTCTGCCTGCCAGGGAGGATTAGCCAGCACTGAGGGGCTGGATTCTTCCCTTCTCCCGAGGAGGCTCCATTACTTCCAAGGAGGCACCGTTACTGTTCCTCCCATGCCCACTTCAGCGATACTTGACCCTCCTGCTACCCACGGCTTAGAAAACACCTTGTCCCCCACCTGCTGAGTGACGTGGGTGCAGAGTACCTTGTGAGGGGTGGCTGGCCAGTGTTTGGTGAAACTGGCTGGTCAGAACTGGGTGTGTCAAGGCCAAGGGTGATGTCCAGCACCGTCCCACCTGCTTTCTTTTCCTCCAGGTGCATGTTTGCCTACAAACTGGGCCTGCAGGATCTGCCACAGTCAGTGGCTTTCTTCAGTGCAGTGGACATTGACCAGTGCTTAAGGAAAGAGGTGACCATGAACTGTGTGACGCCATCAAACCCCACGGGGATGGAGAAGTACGGCATCCCTCAAGGTGAGCGGTGTCTGTGCAAGTTGCCCCCTGCAATTGTCTCTGTGTAAGCCTTCCCAGCTTAAGCAGAGCACTTGGCCTGAGCAGTCATTCCCTGAGGGCTCCTCTGTTCAGCTGAGTGAGGCACCTCATGAGCTCCTTGGTTCCTGACCCATCACCTGAGCTGCAGGGCAACCACCGTGCTGGAGCCTGCCCCTCTCCCCTCAGGCCTCGAGCAGTTTGTGCTGCTGCTTCCAAGTATTTGTGACAGTGATGAGCCAGGCCTGGCTCTGTTCTCCCACGCTTTGTTTGCTTTGTGCCCCTTGGAGGAGCCCTCCTGTGCACTTTTAACACAACCCAAATTTAATTTCTCCTTCTGTGAAAGGAGGCACCTCAACAACGTTGGCTGTTTTGCCCTGCAGACCCAAACCTTTCCATCCTTCATTCCTTTCCCTCCTTCCCCGCTCTCCCTGAGCCCAGCACAGCTCTGTTCAGAGAACTGCTTTGGCACTGCTGGGTGCTTTCTCAGCAGTCCCAAGGCCGCAAGTCATCCCTGTCTGCACTCAGTATAATCCTCCAACTGCTGCAAGCAAACATTTAACTCGTAGCTGGGAAAGCAGCTCCTCCTCACTGTGCAGCAGCTCTTCCCCAGGTAAGGGAAGAACCTGCCCTCAGATTTGTTCTCTCAGTCACTGCACAGATCAGATGCTCCACCCTTAAGTAACCTTTATTAGGAGTCTTACAGGCAAAGGGTGCTTTCAGAAACAGGGTTTGTGCCCTGTAGGCAAAAGCGGCACTTTTCACCAAGAACAAGGCAAATTAAACAAGTGCATCACAATCAGGGTCAGCAAAAACCTAACAGCAAAAATGTGCAAAACCAGCCTGGGCAGAGGGAGCTGTGGCCTCTTGCTGCTCAGGAGCTGCACACAGCAGCTTCAGCTCCAAGGCAGAACAGCTCATGTTCCCAGCTTCCCACTGGTGCTGGTTCCTTCATTGTCACCACCACCCAAAACAGAAGTTTGAATAAATTTAGGGCTTTCTGTTCTACATGCCCTGAACTAAAGCAAATCGCAGCCATCGCTCTCTTACGTTGCACAGTCTGAGTGTACTGCAGGGAACTGACTGTCCCCTTGCCTTTCAGGGGAAGCACTGGATATATATCAGATAATTGAAATAACCAAAGGTTCGCTGGAGAAGCAGTGACGACACCAGAGTGCCAGGACAACTGTCCAGACCGTGTACCAAAGCCTCACTGTGCTTTCAGAAGCAGATCTTTTGGCAGGGACTGATCCCTGTCGCTCCCTTTCTTTTTTGCTGTAAGGAGGGATGCTCCCGGGGAAGATTTTCGTAGCAGCACATTCAAATAGCAGAGGCACTTCTGGTGGCAGCAGCCAGCTGTGAAACCTGAGACAGGGGCCAGAGTCGCTCCCGTGGACACAAAGGAAGAAGTCACAAGTGTTTGGCAAGAGAAGCAATAAACCATCATCTCTGTACCTGCAGCCTCTGAGACCAAGGCGAGTCCACCACGGAACAGGCACTGTGAGGAGGCAGTGGCAGCAACCCCTGTTTATTTTTTTCTCTGTCTCTTCTTTTTGGGTTCCTGGTTCTCATCTGTCTGCTCCGCTGTGCTGCTCTGGAGAGGGGAGGGAGAGAGCAGCAGTAGAGTGTGATTGTTTTTGTGTGAGTAGTCTAAGGAATGTTTACCTAGAGCAAGAAGCCAGGTGTACAGAACAGGATTTAGCTCTTTTTTCCTCCTTAACAAAATGACCTGAATATGGGACTCCTGTCAGCCACTGAGACTTTCCCCATGGATCACCCCCTCCCCAGTTCATGCTGGAACTTAGACCACAGGCTACCAGTGGCACAGAACAGGGACTCTGTCCTGGGTTTTGGCTTGTTGAAACACTCAGGAAAATATGGACAGAAGCACCAATAAAAACCTGGACAATCAGCAGAGTAAATTGTTTATTTTTCTTAGCCAGCACAGGTGGCACTGCCTTCACCAGCACTACCTAGCAGAGATGGGTCTGAGGAGAATGATGCCTTGCAGAATTTGGCCTGCCAGGTCTTTATCTACAAAAACCCACATACAAAACCCCTTTGCATCATGCTGCAAAGGTCTGATCCTGGCCAGGCAGTAGATCCTCACACGTAATGCTGATAGACCTCTCTGCTTTCTGAGGCAAAGAACAAGGCCTTAAGAACAGTTTCACTTCCTCAAGACTAGGGACACAGAGCTGCTGCATGAAAATAAAGGCCACTCAAAGCAGAGGGCTGGGGTGTAGGGGGTGTTCTGAGAGAAACTCTTCACTCCTTCCTATCAGCTTGGTACTAAAGTGAGAGCTAAGCCAGGGAAGACAAGCTGTCCTAACTTCACACATTCCTGCACAACTCACAAATACAGCTGGCTTCTAAAGAGGAGGAAACCTATCAGTAAAAGCAGCTAAATGATTTCTGACCTGGTCGTTGTGTGTCTCGTTCTCAGCATCCTCCGCGTTCCGCTCCTGCAGGGCGCTGTCCAGCACGGACGCGTTGATGCGGAAATCCCGGGAGGTGCTTAACTTCATGTACTGCATCAGGTTCACCTGCAGCAACCAGGGGGAAACCAGGCAGGGAAAACATTAAGCCATGAGCAACTTAGTTTAGTGTTCTACCCTGCCTAGTCCTTTGCACAGCACCGGGACAGAGTTCCTCACAGTAACAATGCAGGATTGAAGCACAAAGTGGGTGGAAAAGCACCTGCCCCCATGCAGGCCAGGGGTCCATTTACATGTTCCTAAAAGCCAAGTGATTGCCAGTTGCTCTCACTCTCCTGCAGGACCTCGTTGTGGTACATTTCACGACCCAGACTGGGAGAGAGAGAGGAAAGCTGGCACAAGGTGTGCATGTTCCTGCTCCACCAGAAACCACGGGTTGCAGGCAGCACTGAAGTGGACACAGGCTGGCATCAGTGTGGCAGCGGCTCAGCAGTGTTGGGCCAGGAGCATGGGCAAGGGTTTGAAAGGTCCTTCAGCCTAATTTGAGTATTAATAGAGACTTCAACAACAGCCCTCCACCATGCCATTGATCCCACCGTTCCACCGGGTTCAGGTCACAGCAGATCTCTGCTTTACATTACCTTTGACTTCTTGGAGAGGTGGATAAGGAACTTCTCATATTGCTCAATTGCAAAAACCAGGTTTGGGATTGGCTTGGTCTCCCGAAGCACCTTGGCCTGAAATGCAGAGAGGAGTGAGATGGGTCAGATTTGGAAGGGAACAATGGCACTGTAGCATGACACGAAGACCACAACATCCCCAGTTTAGAGAAGAGTCTTCAGTAGCCTTGCTCTGTACCAGTCCCTTGCCAGCTTTGTCACCAGTTTTAAATTGACTCCCAGGATGGTTCTGCAGTGAGGCTCTGCTGTGCACTGTTTTGTGCTCTGCCTGCAGCCCACAGCCCTGATATCCCTGTCAGCAGCTCCTCTGCTCCAGCTCTCCCCAGGCATCACAAGCACAGGCCATCCAGGCAAGGAGCACCCTGACGTTTCACCACATTGTTGTCCTGCTTATTCACCACCACTGGTGCTTGTTCCCCATGGTAACAGAGGGGTAAAGGACATGCAGCATTCCAGCCCGTTCCCATACACTCAGGGAAGAGCTGGGAAGATCAAGCTTGTGGCTTTTAAATCCTTGACATCACAGGAATGTCTGGGACAGCTGAGGAGATGGAGGAAATGCTGTCTGGGAGCACAAACAAAGGACATCAAGGACCAGGAACCTGCCAGCCTGCTCACTTGCTCCCAAACAAATAATCCAGTCATTTTCAACTGCCTTACTTTAGTGGAATCCATTCCTTCCTTCATCTTCAAAGGTACTGATAAAATTAAGAAACACTTAAAACAGGATGCAATATCGGTTCCAATAAATTAGCCTATATCTGTAATTTCAGAGCTTACACCAATGGTAAAAACACCAGACAAGGCAGACTATCCAGATTGACTTTTGTTTCATGTCCATGAGATTTTAAGAAGCATTTAGTGAAGATGGCTCTTTTGTTGTGGGTTTTTTTGGTTGTATTTTGTTTGTTTGCGCTTTTTTTAGACTTTTCTCTGAAGTTACAGTAGATTAAATTTGATTTTTACTTAAAGGCCCAAACGAAAAATTGTCTGGTGATCTGTAAGAAGCCACAAGGTACCAGAGGCCTCGAGGTATGATCCTGCAAATACAGCCCATGTTCTAATGTAGTGAGTCAGTCTTACCATGACTGTGGAGACTGCAGCAGCTTCATCCTCTTTCTTCTTCTTTTTCTTCTCTTCTACAAAGCTTAAGCTCTCACTGTGGATGTTCTGAAGGAGGGTGCCAAAAGATGTGTCATTAGAGGGTAAGCAGGGAAGAAAGGCCAGCCAATAAAGGCCAGAGAAGTGCTTGCTCTGGCCAGCTAACAGCATTACCAGCTACGTAACAAAAAGGTAATGATAAAAGGGTGGAACTTAGGGTGATCTCAAAAAAAAAAAAAAAAGGAAAGAAAAAATAATTTCATAATTTATACATTCAGAAACATGCATGTGTGAGAAGTCCCCAGCAGTGACAGCTCTGCACACCACGAAACCTTCCCCAATATGTCGTACAGTTCCTGTGGTCCTCACACAAGGACCCAGTTCCTCTTCAGGCAGATAAATCCCAGCTTCAGCACCGCAGTCTTTGGCACCCACATTACTCCACACTGTGATGACTGCAGTGTTGTTGACCTTTATTTGCCATTGTGCTTAACAGCAGGATTAATCTCATCCAAAAAACCCCACATAAACAGAGGGGAAAAAAACCAGCTAAAACCCAGCTCCTTCCCTGCTCCAGCAGAAATCAGCATACTCAGTCCCAATGGTGCTGAAATGTCTTATACTATATTTGACAAAGTAAAGCTTGAACTGTGAGAAACTCAGGTCATGTCAAGAAGATGAATAATCCCCAAGGGTGCCCATGTACTGAGGCTGATACACCACTCAGCATCTGATAGACTGGCTGTGATTCTGCCAGTCAATTCAGGCCTTACCTGCACGTAAGTAATGAATGAGTAACACTGTGGGGTCAGATGGGAACCTGAGAGCTTCACCTGCAAAGGAGCAGAGAGACAGAGGCTGGTGTTACTCCCAACTCAGGGCAATGAGCCATTTCCCCAGAAATTTGCTCACACTCACCAGCTTTTCCAGTCTTCCTGGAATCGCATTCGAGGTGCTGCGGCAAGCCTGGATATACTGCAAGGAAAACATGAGTTCCTTCTAGGTTTGCTGTTCCTGTCCTGCATCCAGGCAGAGCTCGAAGCAGCTCATACAGTGGCACAGTGGGGAGGGCAGGATTTGCACAGCTATCCTCCCCAGTGGCTCGCTATGTCCCAAATGCCATGTCTGCATTCCAGAGCCGTGAGAGGAGAGCTCTGGGGCACCACCTCGTCTCAAAGGAGCTCCACAGGCCTGTGTTTTGTGGCCCAGTTCCCCCAGGTCCTGCTTCAGGGAAAGGGAATGAGTGGCAAGGGCGGGACTGGTGAGCACTGTGAGGACACTGTGGGTGCCCTTCGTTGTGCACACAGTTGTGTAGAGGAACCCAGAGGACACCCTGGAAACAGCAACTCCAAGCCATGCAAAGCCAAATTCAGCTGGAGATAAGCTTTCCTTTTATCTCCACTGGTACAACTATCACTGCTCACAAAGGTCACGAAATTGAGGGCGTGAAAGCCAATAGAACAAGGGCTCGACTCCTACAAGGGACCAACAGCCCAGTCCCGAGCATAGCTGCTGCAAGGGGTCACTGTGAGCTTGCTGCAGCAGATGGGGAGAAGGTTTTCAGCTCAGAGGCAGCCCACTGTCAGCAGGGCACACTCACGTGTTTGACGAGGGAGGTGAGAATTGCGTATGTCTTGCTGAGGCTTCTCAGCAGTGCGTCCACACAGCTCCCTGCTGGGAGCGCAGTCTGCACCAGCTCATGATAGACTGTCAGCAGAGTTCCCAGCTGCAGAATTACGCCTTTCTCCAGAGCCTGAGTTTGGTTTGATGCCTGAGAGGAGTCTTCTAGAAGAAAGAGATGAGTGTCTGGTGAATGTGTGTCTAACGAATCCAGTTGTGCAGGTGGGAGGCACAAAAGACCGTCTTTGTGTCTGATGCATAAAGCCCCAGTGGGGCAAGGGGAAAATAATCACTGCAGGGGTTTTGTGACAACACCCTTATCTCACTTTGTTCATGTGGAACCAGCTCAAGGGAGAGTTTAACCTGCCCTCAGATGATGCTATCTCAAAATCCTCAAATATCTTTTTGCTCTCTGTCTCTATCTGTTTTTGACAAAGGTGTAACTTTAAGAACTGGACCACTTTCATTACCTGATGTGTCTGACCCCAGACTGGTGAGTTTCTTGATAAGCCAATCCACCTCTTCAAGGACCTTATCCACCTGACCCAGAACCAGCAGCTGAGACAGAAACCGATAACAAAACAGGTTTTTGGAGGAGTTTGGCACAACGGGAACCTGCAAGCTGCTCCAAGCACAGTAGCCCTGGACACTGCAGGTGTCACACACACACTGTTCTGACTCACACAGACAGTGGGGGCTGCAGTCTTGGCATTCACTACGGCGAAATGGCACCGGCCCTCCACTTCTATGTCCTGGGCAGAGGAGAGAAAACAAATTTTGGTGAGTAAAACTTTACCTGCTGTCACAGAGTTTGCATCAGAGATGCACTCAAATCTGACAGCGCTGTGTGATGAAGAGCTCAGCTGCTCCTGCATCATACCTGATCTATGTCTCCCAGGCAGGCGTGGATGTCTTGTGCAAGTTCCCGCAGGAGACCGACAGGGCTCTTGTAGAGAACGTGGACACTGAAGAGCAGAGACAGCAAACCCTTGCAGCAAGAAATATCCTCTGTGGGGAAGAGAAAATAACACATTGCCAGGTGCACAGCTTGCCTAGCTACTTAGGAACATCAGACACCCAGTGAGGGAAAGTCTCAGATTCGGTATGGAATTAACAGTAGGTGAAAATCCTATCAAAATACCGCAGCTATCAAAAATCTAGCTAAAAGTGGGATTTAAAACGTCAGGTATCCCATGTGAGAGTGCAAAGGGAAGTATGGCTCACTGGAGCTCTTGGATTGTTGAAAAATGGTGACCAAAAGCACTGAGGAAGTGCAATACAAACCCTGGCAAGAGTGCTGTCTTTCCAGAGTATAAATCCTGATTTGAGCCTAAATAACAAGGGGGAAAAGTCAAGTGAATGGCTTCCTTTCCTTCAGAAATGCTAAAAGATTTAGAGATGGAGTTCCTTCCCTAACACTTGTGCTTATGATCACAATATTGTAGCAATCTGCCACAGAACGGGACCTGAATCTATCTTGCCAAAGAGGTAAAACCAGGACAGACCCCAGCAGAGCACGTAAGCGTCGAGTATCAGACCTGAGACATCACATCTAAACATTCTCCTCAAAGCTTGCTTACCAAGAGCATTTTCTTTGCACACTTTGACTGTCCAAGTCAGGAACTGAAGGAACTATTTAAGAGGAGAAAAGACATCATGAGTTTGAAACAGTATTCAAAGCACAAAATAATAACAAATATTTAAGACAATGAATCACAGCAAAGGAAGATGAGTAGAGCACCCAGCTGAGCTCTGTGAAGTTCCACAAGGGACACTTAGCCTCCTAACAAGTCAAAAGCTGAGACCCAGGACAGGGTAATGGCTATACGTTCCCCTGGACAGAGTAACAGCTCCATTTAATTTAAGGTAAATGATGACTCCAGACTTCTGGCACAGAAGTGCAGTTTGTAGCTTGTAAAATTGGGGCACTTTAGAAAATGACTCCTTGCGTGGAAGGGATTAGGCACTCAGCCAGTTTGGACTGGACACAAGTCTGCTGGCCTTTTTTGCCTCTATTCCCATGTGGAGGCCATACCACAACCAGGCTATGTTAGGAGTCCCTGCTCAGGAAAACAAATCATTCAAGTGCCCAAAGGCAGGATCAGAACGTGCAGGAGCGGGGTGGCAAGACAACTTCCTCTAAAGTGTCCTTGCAGGTGTGTGACAGGAGAACCCTTCCCAGTGGAACAAAACTGTGCCTTTGACCTGGTGGGGTCTGTGGGAGGGGGCAGGACACACATGTCAGAGCCCACAGATGCCAGCCCCCTCTGATAACCTCCTTCCCACACCCATCCCAGCCACCACACGAAGGCTGAGGAGCACCTGCTGCGAGGCCGGGTCCAGGAGTTTGGACAACGTGGAGAGAACGGTGATGAGTGACTGCGTTTCCTTGGCGTTGAAGTCATCTTCAGCACTGCTGAGCTGGTTCACCAGGGACCTCTGGTCACGGGAAGGAAAACAGTCCCTGAGTGTGTATAAGTGTTGCAGAAGCAAATAACCAGAAGCTGCGGCAGATAAAGGGATCAGCAGCGAGGAGGATGACACAGAGTACAAAAAGAGGACTCTTCTCGAGAACAAGTGCTGATTTTCGTTAGGAGTGCTTACACACAGGCCTGCATATGGTCAGTGTGACTTTTAGAATACTCGGGTAAGTTTAGGCTGCACTGAAGAACCCAGAGTTCTGTAAATACACATGCACTTCCACGCAGCTCTGCAGGGCACCCTGAAGAAGCTTTCCTTAGGGATCAGAAACTTTTCTGAACTGCCAGTGAATCAGTGCCGCAGTTGCTATCACATACTCAGCCCTGTGGTCAAGCAACAGAGAGCTAGCAGTGCTTCCTGCCAGAATCCCAAAGGCTTTGGAACACTTGCAGCACACAGTGGTACTCACCTGAAACTGTCGGATCTGGAAGGCAGCTTTCTCTGTGACATTAATATCCGTTTCTTCTGCGTCACCATCAGTAATATCTGGCAGAGACAGAGAGGTGCAGAAAAAAAGCTAAATGCCAAGAGCAGAATACAGGATTTATTTCCAAAAGTGGGAAAGACTGCTCACAGCTAGAGGAGGACTACAGACTGCAGAACCACGGTGAGCAGAAAAACGTGTTAAAAGGCAAACTTCAGCTAGATGAATGCTATATCAGACCCCAACTATCCTCTGCTGACAGACTGAGAGCTCTACAAAGGCAGGTAAAATGTATCTCTAGAACTTGTCTCTGGTGTGAAAATCTATGCTACTAAGCCCACCTTGTTATGGAGAGACAAGAACCAGACCCATCCCTCCCTAGTTATGGATAAAGGGTGCTGGGTCCCTACGTGCCCACACATGGGCTGGAGCCTGGAGAGTAGAAACCAGAGCAGAATTGTACCATGTGCCTACCCAGGGCTTGCAGAAACTGGGGGATCCTGGCAGAGTACAGCTGC
Source organism: Oriolus oriolus (assembly GCA_013400235.1). Taxonomy (NCBI): domain Eukaryota; kingdom Metazoa; phylum Chordata; class Aves; order Passeriformes; family Corvidae; genus Oriolus; species Oriolus oriolus. The sequence continues at coordinate 71,120 of VXBT01002995.1, forward strand.
TGCACCGTGTTGAAGATCCGCAGCAAACCCTCCAAGCACAGAAGTGAAATGCTTTTGCCCTTCTTCTTCCCTGATTCTTCAACAACGGTGGGAATTGAAGTGTACCTCCAAAGCAGAACCCTGTGGGATGGGAGATGAGATTTACTCCAGTAAAGCTGGCTGCACAGGCCAAGAACTAGATTCTACTCTTAGGATTGTATTTGTAATATAACTAAATTGGAAGGCCTTTTACCTATACAAAAAGGGTGGGGGAAGAGATCTTTTTTTAAGAAGATTTTATTTCAATGTCAGCAAAACAGCTACTGCATTCTTCCTGCACAGCTAATTAATTTAATTCTTTCCAGGTGCCAAGGGACCTTCCAATCCCATTTCAAGTCCATCTTTATACACTCATTTCTTCCACCCAGCTTTCCCTCTTTCTCAGACTACCCTGACCACTGGTGTCAAATCTGCCAGCGACAAAAAGAGCTTTTCTCGTGGCACTTTGGATCTGTGAAATGTCAGAATTCACTACAGGGCTCTCTATAAATAAAATCAGAAAGGTAAAGGCAGGCAAAAAGCAAAGTAAAAAGCTGTGAGGAAAGCAAAATTGTTTGGCCCAAAGGAGACTTTTCTATTTGTAGGCAAACATCTTTTTCCTGCTTCCCTAAGCCCACTTCTTCCCTTTTTTGTTCCCTCTCCTTTCTTCTCATTAGTTCTGTTGCCTGCACAGATGATCTTATCCTGTTTCAATGTCCAATCACGCAAAACATGTAGCTCACATGTAGTCCTAATGACTGCAACAAAAATAGCCTCTATTATTTGGGGCGAGACACAAAACCAGCATTATGCATGGCAGGGGTAATTTGCATTTTGTGCTCTCTGCTGACTGGGCTCTGAAAAGACCCCATGCAGATATGACCTAGATTCCAAAAGACATTTACATGGTTCACATTCTTGGATTTCCAAAGGATTAGATGCATGAATGTCTTCAAGCATCTTGCAGAAGTCCTAAAGAAATGCTTTCTAAAGCTTGTGTCCCTCATACATCTGTTTTGTTCTGTAGCTCGAAGTGAATTTTAACTTTGCTGCATTCCAGAGGCCTCAAGAGTCCAGCCTGTAATCATCTTACCTTCTCTGTGACAACGAGTGATGAACCACAAGTCAGAAAGAGGCGGAAAATGATGGCATTTGGCTCTTCCAGGCCAAGTTACTAGAGCTGTATCACTCCCTACAGCACAGAAACTGTAGTGCCTTCACTTGGTTTCTCAGGAGCACAGAAAGGCAGTGACCTCAGCCCAGCAACAACAACTGTGTGTAACAGTTATGGGCTGCATTCTTCCCTCAAAACCCTACCTGGGAATGAAAAACCCCCCAAACGCATCGCTGATGTCTCCACACGCCACCCTGACTCACTGCGTGATTTTGCAGAGGTTCTGGAACATCTTCTCGGGGTTTTGTCCGTCTGGCCCGTCCGTTTGTCCCGTCTCCTCCAGCTGCTGCACCTTCTGCAGAGCGACGCTGACAGCGTAGCGCAGGAACTCCGTGCTGGAGCGCAGCACGGCCAGGCTCTCCTCGTGGCTTTGGGCATTGTCCCTGCAGCACCAGGAGAACTGTCAGAGAACTGGGGATGCACAGAAGAAGCGCAGGGATGGCTTAAGAGATTCAAAACTTTATGCATTTACAAAGGAAATCTCTGGCTGAACTCAGGGTGGAAAAGACCTTTTGTTCTGGTAGCTTTTAGTGAAACACCCGGAGGATAGTGTTGCACCAGCCTTTCCAAGCACACTGGCACATGGTTTGAACTGAAGTCTGGCTCTGCTCCACAGAGGACTGGGCACCTTCTCACCTGAACAGAGCTGTGAGCAGAGTTGATACAAAACCCATGGACAGGAAGCTCCGTGCAGTTTTGTTGCTCAAGGCAGATTTGTTCTTTCCAGCTTTCTCCCTCAGGATTTCAGAGAGTTTGTTGTAACATGTAAACAGGCCTAGGACATCCTCAAACTTGTTCTTACTGCAATGAAGTAGTAGGAAGCATTAATGGAGAAAATGCAGTCTTGGAGTTTCCCGTTTGAAGCTTCAGCTGCCAGATTACACAATGACGCTGCCTAAATGATGAAACAATGCCCTATTACATCTCCCTGCCTCCCTAATGGTGTATACCTCACCCAATCCTCCTCAACCTGCTCTTCTACAAAACGTCAGGTCCCATCTTCCACAACACATGATAGTCCAAAGGAAAACACTCCCCAAGGCTCTGTGAGCGGCTGTGCCACGGGGCACTCACGCTCAGATCACTGATTCTGTGTTGGCACTACCATCCTGTGCCTGCAGTGAGGCTGTACTCCAAAGAGGAGGGCAAATAATAGCACAGCTAGAGCTGGAGGGTAAGATTTAATGTTCAGCATGAAATTCCCGATGTTGAAATTGTACTCAATCAGAACCTCACAAATTCCCATCACCTGAATGGCATAGATGTTATTTTTCACACCGACACCAGAAGACAGCGAAAAATCTGCTGATTTGTCCTGAGAGGTAAAGGAAGCAAGTGAAAAATCTTTTCAAAACCTGACAAGAACTCGGCATCTTCTCCCACTGAGTCAAACTGAAAATCTGATTTACCAGTTCAAAGTCTTCCAACTCGCTCTTGATCATTCGTCGTGTGACAGATTCTAACATCTCTTCAAAGTTCTGCTCAAATCCCACACCCTCCTCCTCCTCCTCCTCGTCATCCTCAGCTCCTTGGCACGGGCGCACAGTGCTCTTGTACCAGGCCAGGCAGTGCTGGATGCAGCAGAGCAGATGGGCCTGGAGGGAGCAGCCACACAGTCACACTCACCCTTTGAGCTGGAGGTCACTGGCAGAAGTGGACAAGGGCCAGACTGTTTTAGTGGGATGCAAAGAGCTGGAGCTGCCTTTGGAGCTGCCATGAGTCTCGAGGATATGCCTCATTCCCAAACTGAGGGGATCACTAATCCCACACACAGCTACCCAGCTCCAGCTTCAGACAGTGCTCTCTGCCTAAGCTTTTCTAGATGGGATGTAAAGACTTAACTCCCACTGCTCCCTCCACCCAGACACCTCAGGTGCTGAAGGGAGATGGAAAGGGAATTTCCACAGGGATTCTCACTCTAGCTGAAGTGTCTGCTCCCTTCCTGGGTGTGCTACTGCACACAAGCTTCCTTAGGGGAAAACAAAATGATCAATTTGAATTTGTTCCCTTGGAAATCCAACAAATTGTTGAGGTCTCATCGCCAACAATTTCAAAGGAGCAAAACCAAAGGGGAAATTCTTCCCCCTGCTATACACATACACTGCACAACTATTTTATGTGGAATTAAGTTAAAGGAGGGAAAAAACCCCGCAGGGTGAACTCAGTAGAGGATAACAGAAGTACACTATTCCTAGAGCATTTTTCACACAGGTCCCCACAACCATGATGCTTGGGGAGCTCTAATAAATAGCCTGAGGCAGGGGTGAGATGCCCAGCTCTGCTGCTATTAAAAGAATTGCTTCAGGCTAGAAGAGGCTCAAGAAGCACAAGGTATTCAGCTCATGTAGCAGGACAACTAAAATGCCAGTAACAGATGAGCTTGCAGCTGTGGCCAGCCAATATAGTTCTTACCAGTGGTTCTTGCAGAAAGATTTGATCTCCCTGAGCCATAATACACCCCTCCAGTTTGAGTGGAGGCAGGAGGTCTGGCTGGGGCAAGTAATATTGCTTTATCTGTCACAGAAAACAAGAAACAAAAATAACCAGTTACTTGGTAACTGAGCCTCTTAGGATGTTTGAAAACAGAGTACAATAGTCTTTGTACCCCATTCTAGAGAGCAAAACCTGGCACTGTGATAATGGGACTGCACAAGTACACGAGCCACGTCATCTGCTCTACTGGTGATTAAAATCCCTTCTTGAGTTGCTCCTGTACTTCTCAGCCAGGACACGTCACTGCCCTAAAACAAGATTAGCTGACCACTTGCTGTTGTGTTGCCTCAACAAGTAACATCACTTGCACCTCACCTGCAGTGTCACCCCTCCTTTAAACAGTGAGGATCAATAGCTGCTGCTGCTGTAGAAAGTTACAGATATATAATGATGCTATAAAATTTTACACATTTACACCAACTTCCTATTAAGTGCCCTCTGCTACCCAAAAGCTGTCTTGGCTCTGTTCATGTTCCTTTCTCAGGCCCTATACTGTCATGGGAAAGCTGGAATTAGTCAGCATGAACTCTATGGATGATTAAAGGGAAGAAAATTACTTGTCTCAAAGAAAGCACAGCCTGTCCAATGGATTGAGGAAATGTGATTGTCTTGTTGCCATGAGCAACGCTGCTGGGGGATGAGTTAATCCTCCCAGATCCTACAAGGACTTGGGTATTCTCCCGATGGGAGGACAGCAACATTAATTACTGTGTCAGCACATATCCTTGGGGAAGCACGGGAGGGCAACTGCTGTGCACTGCTAAGGAACAGCGAGAGCACAAAGGACTTCTGTGGGCTCACACTTCCCACAGCACCCAAGAGCTGAAGGGTTGGAAGGGGCTCCAGGAGATCCTTCCTGTTCCACCCCTTGATAGGATATGAACCCCTCTCCAGATGTTTACCTAGTCTGCTCTCTCAGCACAGCAGGGGTTCGAACACCTCTTTAGGGAAGTGTCACAGCACTCAAACACATTTCCAGTGTGAGGGAGAACGATTTCCCCAACGTTTAACCCGAACTGTTTGCCGTACTGGTCGAAGCGCAGAATTCTTAAGAGTCCCTGCAGCCCCACCACGGAGCAGGACCTTACCTGGGACAACAGTGTTTCCATTATAGAGCTGGCCAGCTGGGAGTTCCTGCGAAGGACATCATAAAAACCCTGCAGACAGGAAGGAAGGACAGGTTGGCTGACACAGCAGAGAAAATGAACCACGGGCATAATAAGTTGGCGTCATAAGACAGCAACGACACTTTGGCACCGCAAGGAACCATGAGGAAGTTACAATGTGCTCGGTGTAAAACTCCATACCTGGCAAGGCAAAGGCACCACAGAAAGAAGGTATGAATCAGAAAGAGTATGAATTTCCTCACAGGGGCCCTCTCACAAGCTGTATCTCCCTAGCAGCAGTGGCATCAAGCCCAGAGTGACTTTCACTGCTATTTAACACTAGCACAAGATCCAACTTCAAACTGTGAAATCCTGCTTCAAAGGCAAAACAAGCCAGTGGGGAAACTGTAGGAGGCAACAAATCCTGCAGACTGAGAAAGCTCAGTGGATGGATAAAGCAGCACAAGTTTTCTAGCAAGAGTGACGAACACACCCAGAACTTGCAGCTCACCAAAGGTCAATCCAACCCAAGACAAGAAGGAAACAAAATCTCTCTGACCTGTACAGGCTTTTTTTTCCCTCAGGGTGGTACCCCACGGTTATAATACAGCCTAAGATATGCACCTAAAAATGGCCCTTTATAACAGGTCTGTCACAACAGACCTAAGGACAGCCAAGCTTTCAGAAACTTGGAAAGGAGGAGGAGAAAAGACAGGTCCCTGAGGCAGGCTCTAAGGAAGTTTCTCCATACTCTCCAGACAGGGTTTTCTTTGGAGCCCATAATAAATGTCAACAGCTCCACATCTACCCAATGCCTGTTTTACCACTTCCCCTCACAGGGCATCAAACACGCTTCCCAGTCCCTAGGCCCTACCACAGCAAGACAGACTTTGACATATTTTTGCTGCTAAACAATGCACGAGCTGAAGAAGATACATCAACGTGGGTTTATAATGGTCAAAAAAAGGAAAAAAAAAAAGCAGCAGAAGGATTGAAAACATGGTACACATGTCCCATGAAGAACAAAACTGAGCTGAAAGGCTGTTTTTCACAATAACACGACTGTTATTTACCTGAGGCTAGAGAAGAATCAGACCACAGAAGAGCTTGTGGCTGTTTAAGAGATGGAAGAAACCATGTTTACCTCATATAACATGAGTCGAACGTCTGCTTGCTGGCTCAAACACCGCCTCAGGCTGCCCAGGATTTCTAGGCAGAAGGCCTCATTAGCTGCAGAATTATAGCAGGCATGAACATCTGCCTGGACCTGAGAAGGAACACAAGTCATGTTATACAGGGTACAATATCACAGCACAGGAGCAAGGTGATAAGGGTCTGGCCCCTGGACAATCACTGAGATAGTCCTTGTGCTGCCAGGTTCCTCATCACTGTCATGGAGCAGTGGGAATGCTCCCCAGAACACTGGAGCTGTAAGAGAGAACGACTCTGAGAAGCATCATCTCTAGGCCACCTTCTCTTTGCACACTGCACTTCCCAAAGCTTTACTTCCAGAAAGGAAATCCTTGCTGGATTTCCAGGACTAATCCTTACTAAAGCTGTATTTCCACTCTGGGGGAATGCTCCCCTTTTGAGTTGTTTCAAACAGTGCACATCAGACACCAGACTGTCTCACATGTCCACACAGGGGCTGCAGAACAGCACTCACCTGGGTGGCACCGATGGCCTGGCTGCACTGGGAAGAGGACAAGCTGCCCAGAACCTTAAAATTCCTTAACAGGAGCAAAAAGCCAGCGACTGCAGCTTTACGAGCATCGAGCTGCCTGGGAATCGGGACAGGAAAGAGGGGTACGTAAGGAAACATGAAGCAAGAAGCTCAGAGGCACTTCAAATATCAACTCAGCAAAGAATAAAAGGCCTCAAGTACAAAGTGACTGGGCCCCCATACAACTGTATTTCCCAAAAGGGCAGTACAGTCCCAAACAGTCAAGAGCTTGGCAGTTTTCTGGGAGCTCCCTTGCTCCCTACACTCTCACAATATCCAGTTTCCTTTCTGTCCTTACAATGCTCACACTCAGGGAGTGCCCAGGCCAAGACACAAGCGTTAAATGTCCCTTGGAAGTTGGGAGAGTCTCACAGACCTCAGAGTTGGAAAATCCCTAACAAAAAACCTAGTGTTTTGCTTTGCTCAGAAACCCCAAATCTTTCCCAAGACCAAGTCCCTTGCTTTGAAAAATAATCCTAAATTTTGGATTCTGTATTCGTAACCAGGCAGCCACCGGCCAAGAAAATCCAGTCTACAATCACAGCAGGATGGTTTGCTCAAAGCATGACCAAGACAACACCTTGTAAGGGATCAGAGGGAACGTGGCAGCTCAGCATTCTGATCAGTGGTTCCTTCCAGACCCTCCTTGGATGTGCTCAGCTGTGCTAGACACATGCTGGCATTGGTTTTCATTTTGCCTATGCATTTGGAGTTCCCAACAGCTTTCTGAACTTGCAAAGCCCATTCATTCAGCTGGGGGTTGGGATTTGTGTCTCAGTTCAGTGGAGCTGTGACTGTACCACAGTTCCAGGCTAAAGGGACAGGAAATGCCATTATCCTGGGAATAATGGGAAGAACACAGTAAGTAGATACTTAGCCAAAATAAAAAATACTTCTGCTCCAAAACCATAAATGAGTTGTAGAAATTTTTTCAAAGAATCCCATCCCCAGCTTACCTGGAAAAGATAGCTTTTTGGAGAACAAGAATCAGGGAGTCCCTCACTGACATGCTGACTTTGAGCAGAGGCTGGAAAGGAAAATAACCTTTGGAGAGAAAAGCACTAAGGCATGCCAAGCCCTTGGGGCATATGAGCTCATCTTCCTCAGGCCCATCTGGCCCTGCATTTCCAATACTGTCATCAGTACAGTAGGAGAACCAAAACATTTTAAAATAGACAAGAAAACCCATAGAGCCGTGGCAGTGAGACACCTTAGCAGGTTAGCGAGGACACAGCGCGAGGGTTTGGGAAAATAAACTGTTATCCCCAGGCTGGACAAAGCAGGTAAAAGTTAAAACACCAGGGCAATATCCCAGGCAAAGAGAAATACTGACGTGGAGCTTGGAAGGAGGAAAATCAACGTGACAGCTACAGCTGCTCAGCTAAACACTGCAGACTTAGTTTACTACAGGGTGCAGCATCTGGGCATCTTCCAGATGAAAGGTCAGCACAGAGCAGCTCTGGTCCCACGCCAGCCCACACCATATGCTTTTTGCTAGAGGGCACATGCAAATCCATGCTTGAAGAGCAGCTCCATGCTACACTGAACAACCCACAGCAGAGAATGAAGGCTTATTTCACGAGGAGGGTTATCAGATCATGCATATAATTGTGGCCCAGAGCTGTCACTGGAACGAAACTAGCAAGGATATCCACGGAGAAATGCAAAGCTTTACCTGTACTGCCCGGAGGAGCCCTTGCACTGTGTCGATGGGCAGAAAGGACAAATTGTCAAAGGTCTCTGTGACTTTGGAGGATGAAGTCTGAAGCACGAGAGGAGCAGACACAACAATATTGGACAGCAAGTCTGAAAAATAAAAGGACAAAAAGAACAGCTGATGCCAAGGGGCCAGAAAAGCCTGAGCAGAAGATGTCTGTAGAGCTAACAGTTACAGACTAATCCAAGACCTTCCATTACACAGAGAGGTCACGGTAAGATGAGCATCCAAAAACTGAGTCTACTGCAGGCACCAAGTGTTAAAAAACGCTCCCAGCCCAGCTGAAGGGCCTCACCCCACCAGAGGGCACTGAGGTGTAAGGGAAGAGGCTGCAGCAGACATCCCAGCAGCCCCAGTGACTCCCAAGCCCAAGGACGAGGAGAGGCAGGGCTGGGAACGTGGAACAGGCAACTGACTGATGATTCTGACTTTCTGTGCGTCAGCTGTTCCATGGCAACTGCCTGCAAACATATTTTTCACCTGTGATGAATACAAGGCAATCTGATGCAGCTGATACCTCAGTCAGAGGAGAAGGAACAACTGATTTTCCTGGCTTCAGGTCACTTCAGCAGGAGCCTCAGAAACCAAATCACATCCTGGGCTGCATCAAAAGCAGCTTGGCCAGCAGGCTGAGGGAGGGGATTCTCCCCCTCTACTCCACTCTGGTTACAGCCCCCTTGGAGTACTGCGTCCAGCTCTGAGCTCCTCAGCACAAGCAGGACAGAGACCTGTCGGAGCAGGTCCAGAGGGGCACAAAAATGCTCAGAGGGCTGGAGCACCTCTGCTATTGAGATGGGCTGAGAGAGTTGGGGTTGGTCAGCCTGGAGAAGCAAAGGCTTTGGGGAGACCTTGTTGTAGCCTTTTGGTACTCAAATGGGGCTTATAAGATGGGGACAGACTTTATATCAGTAGCTGTTGTGATAACAATAGGGCTAACAGTTTTAAATTAAAAGAAGATAGATTCAGAGTGGATATAAAGAAATTTTTTACAGTGAGGGTGGTGAAGCATTGGCACAGGTTGCCCAGAGAGGGGGTGGATGCCCCATCCCTGGAAACACTCAAGGTCAGGCTGGACAGGGCTCTGAGCAACCTGGTCTAGTGGAAGATCTCCATGTTCATGACAAGGCAGTGGACTAGATGACCTTCAAAGGTCCCATCCAACCCAAACCCCGCTCTGTGATTCTGTAATGTGTTTTGAGGGGCTATGTTGTGACTGTCCACAGAGCAGGGCACATTCTTCTCTCTTTCCTGTTACCTATGAAGTGGCTGACAGGAGACGCTGCTTTTGTGAGGACTCTGTTCAGGACCTGCTCAAGAATATCACTTCTGATGGGCTCATGAACCTGAATGAGAAAGAACAAGAAATAAAAATCAAAACCTTTAAGATATTCCTGTACTTCACAGTGCAGGCATTGCACAGTACAAAGCAAATCCAGATCTGACAGGTAAGCAAGGTCACCAGAAATCCCCTTTCAGCTAAGTCCATACAGGCCGATTCAGATTTCATCCCAGGACAATCAGACCAGCGCATCAGGGCACACACAGTATACTCAGGACATAATGGTTCCAATCATCTATGGGATGAAAATTTACCAATTTGGTGAAGGTGAGTGGGTTTCAATCCCACCTTGTCAGATTTTATCTGTACCTCTGAATTTCTCTACCTTCTCTACCTCTGCAGTTTCTTGGAAACGGTAACAGGGATTACATAAGTATCATGACAGCTGGAATAGATTAGAATTAGATCTTGATGAGGATGGCCTCTTCTGGCTGGAAAGGGGCAAATAGGAGACAAAATCTAGTATTGTTTGCAAAACACTCACAACGGATACAGCAGGCAAGATTTTGACACCATTTACCAACAGAGAATAAGAACAGACTTGTTCTCCCACCACCACAAAAAAAAAAAAACTTCTCCAAAACATACACTACCTTAAATGTTTCCAGCAGGATACTTGCTCCCAGTCTGCAAGCTTGCTGGGCTGGCATTTTTGAAAGGCCATAGCTGTTATCAGCAGCTTTTCCTCCAAAGGGCTTTTTTGGCTCATAGGATTCCATCAGGCTGAAGCCGAGATCCACCAGGCCCTGAGTGACGTGGTCCCAGCCAAACGCACTGAGGAAAACAGCAAATGGAAAAGGAAAGAAACAACTCAGTCACAGAAAAGTTTCGATTAGAGAAGTCTGAGGTAAAAATCTTCTGCAATCATTCCAGGGTCCAAAGCAGCAGTGAGAGACGCTTGATGACAGCAGGGAAGACAACATCCCTCACAACCCTGTGACTGTGCTCAGGCTGAGGGACAGGTGCTCAGCACAACTCTGCAGTCCTGGTTCTCCATCGGAATTCCTCTCCAGCCCAAAGGTATCCTCACCATGGGGAATGAGGTACACTCAGGCCTGATCTGAACATAACAGCAGGCTACAGCTGGGATGCACGAGTACCCTGCTGATGCCAAGATCTTCCAGTTGGAGAGAAAGAGAAGAGGAATGCCTCCCTCCAAACTAAAGGACAGCTGGTGACAGACCAGAGCTATCCCACAGGACGTTTAAAGGACCAACCGGTGAACCAGATTAAACAGCGAACCTACTCCTCATCCCTTGATCAGAACACAAACTACAGCCAGCAGCATGACTCACACTGCAGATTAGGCCCTGATCAGTTTAGTCCTTTGTACCGGCAGACCCTGAGATTTGAGGTAGAAGGAGCAGATTTATACAGCCGCATGTTGTTGGTTTGTTTTTTTTTTAATTCGCTAATATAAAACTGGGATAAAACCTTTGGATTTTGACACTGATCCCTGCCGGCACATGGTCAGAAGTATTTAGCATCCCAGAGTGTTTTAGAAAGGCTGAAACTCTCCCCACTCCCAAAGCTCATTGAATGTTCTGCAGCACGTTGCAACAACTCACCTATTTTTCACCACTTCCAGAATGACAGCAGTTATATCATATTGTTGAGGAAACAAATCCTGCAGAAACTTGGAGGCCTGAAGGAACTGCAGGTCCTTGCAGCTTCTTGTGATCGATGTTTTCAAGAAATCAAATATCTGGAACATAAAATCAATAAGTGTGAGGAAATGATCTTTGAAATGGGACCTGTATGGTCTTGGGTATGTTCCAGTAAGAGCACCAGCCAGACACAAGTTCCAGGACAGCCTGCCAAAAACCTAAACTCACTTCTTTGTCAGGACAAATACACCAGTCTCATTAAGTGCCTCAAGGAGGGTAACTTGCTGCCAGATGCTCTTCATGTGGCCATCACAGAGCCAAAACCTTAGGAAAATAAGACTGCTTTTCTTCTCATCCTACAATACCAACCCACAGGAATCACTGCTCTGGAAAATTGTGATATTGCTCTGGGGTCTTTTACAGTGTTCAGTGAAGTACAGCATACCAATGATCTAACTGCCTACCCACGAGCATCCTGAAAACACTTTAAGCCTAATTCTGATGGGACTGTGACCTCACCACGCTTCCTTTCCTTTACAGGGAGTGCAGAGTGCACCCCCGTGGAAGTTCTCTGCAAGCTTATCAAGCACATACCTGCTCTTGCAGTCTGTGCTTTACAGCCACTGACAGCAGAAGAGCCACGCTGAAGGGACACAGGGCTCTGCCAGGATCCTTCTGTTGCTCAGTCTAGGAAACAGCAAGGAGCAGTGAGAAAGCTTGTTATCTTCAACTGAAACACCCTGGAAATTCAGGAAGCCACCAGGAACATGTCTCCTCTTCAAACACATCATAGCCCTCGCTAAAGAGAACGTGACTGCAGTCATAAAAATTATTAAATCCCTTGACCAGATAATAAACTATGTTTTCAAACCCTGCTTCAACATCTTCAAGAACAGTGCCTGCTCCATCTTTGCCATACCTTCAGATGTCTAATTAGCTCCTCACCCAGGTCCTGGTCCAGGTTGATGACAGAAACAATGTGGAGAATAACGGTGCCTTCCACGTGCCGGAGCTGGTCCAGGGGCATTGTGGCTACCTCAAGGTCCAGTGACCTGTTAAGTTTTACCAGAAAATAACACGCCATCCAAAGCCAGGAATCATTCCTTACGGATCAAGGAGGATGTTCTTGTACAAGGTTTAACCGTTCAAACTCAAGGAGCCCCGGGCAGGACCAGTGTGACTACAAACACCCCGGTGGTAAAGGAAGGGGGCTACAGAGCAAGAACTTACTGTGGAACCCTCTGTTCTTCCTTCTGCCTCTTATCCAGCTGATTGAAAAAACTGATGATTCCTTCCAAAACAGTCTTCTTACTGCCCTGCAAGGCAGGACATTACATTAAGCCATTGCAGGGCCTGCAGTATCCCAGAGAACACTACTCTATTCCCACACCTATCACAAATCTCAGGGTATCCTTCATTTCCCTCCATAAATTGCTAAGGCAGGGGAGGGCTCATGTATGGCTCATTTCCAGATTTCCAGTTTGCATATTTCTTTTGACTGCATTATTGAAGAACTGGAAGAAACTCAAGCTCTCAGATGTTCTGATTGTCTTTTTTTTTTTTTTGAAGTTGTTATTAATTAGAAAGGATCCTTTATGTTTTAATCAATTGGGAAGGCTTTCAAACTCCTAACCTTAAATCGAACAATATATTTTGTCCAGTGGACCCAAATGACCCTCTATAACACACATATAATTTGTCTTTGGATCATTTTGGCATTGACTCGGTCACAAATGAAGCAAGCAAAAGAGCCAGATCCCCCTGTCAAAGGGCAGAGATGTCCCTGGCAGTCTCTGCTCTGGAGAAGAGCACAGGAGATGACACATTCCCAGCACCAGTCAGACTACAGCCCAGCAGACAATCACAGTGCATGAGCTATTACTATAGCATGCAGATCACAGAGAGTGAGCAAAACCACACTGAAAAACCCCAATCCCCCCTGTTTGCTACGTCTGTGCTCATCCCTCACTTCCCAAAGGTTTGTTTTTTCCCCACAAGGAAGACCAAGATCCCACCTTTCTCTGAGCACTCAGCTTCTTCAGGCTAGAGGGAGTTAGAGGAAACAAAACCTACTGATGTCCCGTTCTGTCTCTACAGCATGGTTTGGGAACAATCAGAATCCCTGCCAAAATCCAGCCCATAGATCAGTCTGGACATTTTTTTTCTGATGGTATAAACTTAAGGGAAATCCAGGTCCTGTAAGCTTTTACCTTTGCAGAAAGCAGCAGCAGCTGATAGACCAGAGGGGGAATTTCCTGCAGGTCTAATTTGGAGAACATCCTAAGGACCTTTTCCACCACAAACTGCAGCTCCTCTCCTGATAGTGGAATATCCCTGTTGGATCAAAGAATTTTTTTCATTAACATATTGTTTATTTGCCAAGGCTCACTCACACACAGAATAAAAACCATGATGCCATTCCCAGATGTGTTTTGAATCCAATGGATCCAGTGTGGATGCTCATTGACCAACCATCCATGGGGCTGTGCCTGGTATGGTCAGACCTTCCATTTGTACTTGCCCCAAACTCTTCATGAAACAGGATACAGACATGACCACAGCACGAGGCAGTGTTGATGCTGAAGGGAAAAAGAATTACCTGAACATGTTGGCAAGATGTATTACACACCGAGGATCCCACCTGGTAAAACAAAGATGTGTTGGAAGATTTGAGAGCAAGCAGGATTATCATCTAGCTCTTCCCTGCTACACAGTTATTCAATGTCACCATTTCCCTGTCACATTCTGATACTAAAATTAGAAGCCAGATTTCCACCGGACATCATCAGCACCAATCTAACCACCCACATTTACACAGTTCTGAACTGCCCCAGCCCCTCTAATACCAAATTCCAGAAAAAGAATAAAAACAAGGACTTCCTGAGACCAGTTCATGCAACAGCCTCACAGGATTTGGGAACAGGGTGCTCCCCTGCCTTCCCAGCTAGAGAAGCCACTGGCACAGAGGGCACAGACTCAAGGATGACAGGACACACAGCTCATGGTGATGTCTTTTTCCAAGCACAATGTGAAACACAACGTTTTGCCAAATAACCAAGAGCTGGCAGCTGTACGTACTTGCTGGAGCAGAGAGTATTTATCAGCTGTTTCTTAAACTCTTCCCCATTCAGTTCACCTGAAAAAGCAAAAATCTTAGGAGCTGACTCCAGAGGAAGGGAGGACAAGCTGCAGAGAAGCAGCTGATACGAGTTACCTTTCCCATAAGCCAGGTTCTCCTTCGAACTGGCCAGTGCAGTGAGAACAGTGGAAAACAGCTCCAAGGATTTCCCGTTGGTCAGGCTGCCGCCTTTAATAACATCCACAAATAGGTTGGCAAGCTCAGCCAATGCGTGGCCTGGCAGCTGGCGGGCCTGGGAGAACAGACAACAGGAGAGAGCCTGAGGCAGTGCACAGAATTCCACATACACACCCAAACTGTCACCAAAAACCAGCAGAAATTTCTTACAGGGAAATGCTCTCTTTAAAGGACAATTCAGCCCTGAGATCTCTGTTTTGTCCTGTCCTTTACAGAACGGAGCAATAAATCAAGATGATGTGATTATAGGTTTAGAGTTTTGAGCTTAAGACTAAAGATCTAAAGATAATCAAATTCACACACAGAGCCAATTCCAATACCAGTTAGCTTAGTCTAGGGAACATCCATGGAAAGGACACAGCTAATTTTCCTCAGTGGCTTAGGGAAGTATTTCAATTTACATATTAAATTATACTCAGCAGAGCCCAGGAAAGCCAGCCCAAAGGAGCTTTACCTCCAGCATCAGCAGTCCTATGATTTCAGACACCTTGCCCAAATGCAGGTCCCCTGACTCCACTAGTGGGACGCAGTGCTTGTAAACCTGGAGTCTCCTGAGAACACCACTTCTCTGGGAACAGGGGGAGCCTTACAGCAAGCAAACAGAGAGACAAAAGAACGGCAAAAAAAAGTTATGCAAGTAACAACACGTTGCTCAACTACAGGAAATCACCAGGGATAAACTCTCACCTGGCTGCAACTCCCTATTTTATGTCTGACAAAACAAACAAAAAAACCCCAGAGCATAGGAAATGAGATACTCGGATAAAGCGGTCGGCCACCCTGTTATCACACCCTGTGGTTAACTCAAGCTGCTGCCGGAGATCCGGAAGTGTCAAAATTTTGAGCAGAACCAGCTTGGCAATTAGTTCTCACCTGGCCAGCTCAGTCCCACACCAAGGTACCTAAAGGGGCTCTCAGAAGTAAATCCCGCTTACCACGGTCACAGCTCTAGCCCAGTCTGCTATCTCCCCGCATGTATTTTTGGATGTCGTGCTTCCCTGCGACAGCCCTGACGAGCGGGTTTTTTACCAAAAGTGACACTTCCCCGTGCTGTGGCGCACGGGCTGCACCCACCGGCTCCCGGCAGGGCGGGGGCCGCAGCCCCCCGAGCGCAGCTCGCACATCACCCACCTTTGAAGATCCCTCTCAGCAAAGCCGCCGTCTCCCTCCCCTTCAGCGCCTGCCTGGTCACCATGTCGCCCAGCTGCAAGAGAAGGGGACGCCGTGAGCCGCCCCCCGCCCGCGGAGCAGCCCCGGCGACGCATCCCCGCTCCCCGCCCGGCCCGCGGGCACCGCGCACCTCGCCCTCCGCCAGGCTCTGCAGGGCCTCCTGCAGCCGCTCAGGGCCCTCCTCGGCCGCCAGCGACAGGATGAGCTGGGCCATGGGGACGCGGGGCCGCCCGGCACGGCCGGGCCGCAGCTCCGTCCCCCCGAAATTCCCGCCCGGAAGCGCCCGCGCGTCACCCGGGGAACAGCTCCCGCCCCCGGCGCGCGCTTCCCGCCCCGCCGCGCTGGGGACCCGGGTTCGAGTCCCGCGGGTTCGAGTCCCGCGCGGGGCCGGCAGTGTCGCCGAGTCACGGGATCGTGGAGTGGGTCAGGCGGGAAGGGACCGCCGTGGTCCAGCCTCTGTGCTCGAGCAGGGTCGTCCTAGAGCACGTGGCACAGGATTGCAGCCAGATGGTTCTGGAATCTGTGCAGTGAGGGGAACTCCGCGGCCTCTCTGGGCAGCCAGCTGCGGTGCGTGGTCACTGCGCAGTGGAAGAGTTCATGGAGTGGGGTGCGGGCACGTGGGGGGCAGGCACGTGGGATAGGCAGCCGGGGGTGCCGGGGCGTTTGGCACAAAGTACCCATTCAGGGCCACCCCGCATCTGCAGCGAGTGCCACCCGCTTGGGGTTCGGGTGAATTCGAGTAAACCCCTTAATTCCGGGGGACGCGAGGGGTGGCCTTGAGCGTACCAGGAGGTGTAGCCCGCGTTTAAGCAGCGGGATTTGGCCAAAGGATCAGGTGCCAGCGCAGCGTGGGAGCTTTCGCAAGCGCCGTGCTCACGTGGAGCGGGAGTTGGTGCTGCTGAGCGCGGGGAGCGAGTTTGACACGGGGCTGTGGGGAGGGGGATAACCAGACCTGGGAGAGAGATGCGCTTAGGGCTCTGTCACAATGCATCAGGGTGGGTCCCCCTTGGGGCTGCCGCCCCTTCCCTTGAGAGCCATTTAGCCATCACAGAACACTCGCTTCATGATGCCAGGGGTTGTACGTGTGTCTGCAAAACTATTTCAAGCTGTGATGACCGTGCTGGCCAGGATGCCCAGGTGGGCTGGGGATCACAGGTTCTCTCTGCCACCCCAGCAGAGCATTACTGGGTCTGTTTGGGAAAACCCACGCTGGTGATGTCCCCCTGTAAAGCACTGTCTTGCGCTGAGCTGCACACAAAGCTGTGGGAGGGAGCTGAGCCTTGCAGCAGGGCTGGCGTGGAATGGGGGACGGGAGGGTTGGGGGTCTCCTCCGAAGAGCAGCGCACGGTGCCTCCGGCCACAGCGGCAGGGTTTTGGCACAGGTCCGAATTTTCCCTCAGCAGCACCCCCACCTCTCATCTGGAGTCTCGTGCCTTCCTCCTCCTCCCTCCCTCCCATCAGGGTCTCAGCTCTGCTCGCAGGACAGCCCTGTGTGGAAACCAAATCCATAAATCCCAGAGGCATTACAAAACATGCCTTGTGTAAGCCCCTTCAGCCCTGCTCTGGTGCTTAGCCCGGCCCTGCCACCTCCCCAAAATCCCCATCATGGTAAGAGCCTGGCCAAGCTCCTCTCTTGGGCTTGAGCACAGCTCCATCCTCACCCAGCTCCCACAACCCTTGACCCAAAGAATTAAGCCTGCAAGGGCTCTCCTGCTCTATGTAGCTTCAGCATGCTGGGGCGTCCCAGAAAACCCATTTTGCCACCCTGAAGCACCCACATGTGAACTCAGCTTGGTTTCTGCCACATCCTGGGGCTCCCCTCGCTTATGGGTCTGTGGCATCACCATGGTGGTGGAATGGGTTCCAGTTCCTAGAGCTCCGAGCAGGTAATCATCACTTGAGGGCATTGTAGAGATTTTGGCCTTTTTTTTATTATTATTTTAAAAACTGAAAGGGGCCTCGTATGGATGCTGGTTTGGGAGGCCTTGTAGGGGAGGAGTTGGAGAACCCCAGGAGCATCCTCTGCCACAGACCCAGCCCTGCAGCCGGACCCTGCCCACACGGCCAAATTCACAGCAGGACCTTGCCAGGGTTTTTGGGGCAGAAGCTGGGGAAGAGACCTGTCCTACTCACCCCAGGGAGCAGGCTGGGATGGCAGGCTGCCCACCACCTGCCTTTGCCCCTGCCCCGTGCTAATGAGCGAGTTACACAACAAGGAGCTTTTATACTTTGTTAATCGGGTCCGGCATCCAGCCCGCCTCTCCACGCACGCTCCGGCTGGCGGTGGAGCCCCAGCTCCCTCCTTCCCTCTCCTCAGCTGCCTTTTGTAATGTTTTAATGGGGTTTCTTGCCTGGGCTGTGCTGACTTAATTACAAAGCTGCAGTGAGTTGATGCCTTGTGACGGTCTAATCCCAACCCGGTGACTCTACAAAGCTTTCGCCCGGTTTCCTTGCTGCTCCACTCCGGCCTCGCCATCCCTGCATCCATCTCGGCTCTGTGCACTGACCTGCGGACGGTTCAGCTTTTCCTCTTCCTGGTGAGTATCCAGGACTTTTTTTCAACTGAAAGAACTGCGTTGAAGACAGTCATCCGGCCGTCGCTCAACGTGGCACCTCCAGAGCTTGAACTGGTTTTAGTGCCTGGAACAAGGAGGTGGAGGGGAAGAGGATGACACTGGGAAATGGCTGAGCGGGAGCCAAGCATCCCTCACACAGCCTGGGCTCAGAGCTGGTGCTGCAGCCAGGCAGGGGTAGATGCTGGAGCTAGGATGAAGGCAGCCCTCCTCCTCCTCCTCCTCATGGATGGGAACAAGGTGTTTCACCCAGACTGTGTTGGAAAGATGCTGAGAGGCTTACAGTCCAGCCTTGCAGTTGGTGGAGCAGTGAGACTTGAGAGGTTGGGAAACACTTCAGGGAGAATTATTTATTTTGGGAATATTATTTATTTTGGTAGTAGAAATAAAAGGATGAGCTGGCTGCCTGGCCAAAGCTGGATGCTCACCTCTGCCCATATGAAGGTGGTCTGAGACAGAAGAGTGCTGGGTGAGCGCAGGCTGAGATGCCCCCAGCCCAAAGAGGAAAGGCAGGGTGAGAAAAATGTGTGAAGGTACCAGATGATAAAGACACAGATTTTTAATCTGCTTTTGAAAACATCCCTGGTGCTTTCCCAGGCTGCTCAGCCTCCATGGGCAGGCAGAGATGCAGGAAGTAGGTGATGGAGCTGAGGAGGGTTGGGGGTGTCCTCTGGACATCCACTTCTGCCCCCATCTGAGCAAGATGGGCAGAGAATGGGGCATAGTGGGGCCACGGAGACCATTTGGATCCATGCTGATTCCTGCTTCCCTCTGCCAGTGTCCTGCTGCCGACGGAGGACAGAGGACAACATGTCTGCGGTTGTGAGTACTGTCCCCACGCTGCCCCGTCCTCTGGGCTCTGAGCATCCCCTCCTTGCAGTGCTGGGATGGGGTGCACAGGGTGCACCTTAGTCCAAGCAGCACACAGTCCATCCCTATCCCACTGCACCCCCTTGGGTGCATGTGTGGAGCCTCTCCCCTTCCCCGTAGCTCCCAAGGAGACTTGCAGTGAGGCAGGGAGCTGGGGGGCTGCCTGGGGAGCCCCCACATCCTCTCCTCCCCCCAGACGGGCACGTTCCGGATCGTGTCGGAGGAGGAGCAGGCGCTGCGCTCCAAACTGGAGCGCCTCACCACCAAGGACCACGGCCCCGTCTTCGGGAGGTGCGAGAAGATCCCCCCACACACCCTGCAGAAGGTGAGGTGGCTGTGGGGAATGGGGGGCAGGTGAAGCCCGAGGTTCCTGCTCTTTCTCAGGGGCCAGAGGAGACCCTTGACTGGCTCTTGCTTTGCGGGGGGGGAGGGTGCACTTACCAAAATGTCTCCAAGCTGGGGACCTGAGTGACCCTGCCCTCCCTATGCCGGGATGCTGCAAGGAGCTTTGCTGTCCTCCCCCAGTTTTTGGGTGCCACACGATCCCCGGGGTGTTTAAAGGTGTCCACGGCATCGCTGGGTCCCCTCTCTGCTCCCCCCAGGCAAAGGATGAGCTGAACGAGACGGAGGAGCAGAGGGAGGTGGCAGTGAAGGCGCTGCGGGAGCTGGTGCAGGAGCGGGCGGGTGGCGAGGACGTTTGCCAGAAGGTGGCCGAGAAGGTGCAGGAGAAGGACGACTCCTTCTTGCTCCGCTTCATCCGAGCCCGCAAGTTCGATGTCCACAGGGCCTATGACCTGCTGAAAGGTGGGGAGGGGTCCTGGGCTGTGATGCTGGGTGAGGACGGGGGTACACATCCCCCAGCAGCTCTGAGTCCTGTGCTGGCAGAGCAGGACCCTGACATGGGAAGGGGATGAAGAGAGGGGATAAATAGAAAAAGTCAGGGCTGTGAGGGGCTTGGAAAGAGTTGGGATGGGGAAGGAAATAAATGAGGGTGACACCAGGCATCCTGCAGTGCCAGGACAGTCCCATTCCTTGCAAATTTACCCAAACTAAATGGAAAAAACGCTCACATTTGGTGGTGGCAGGCTGTTTCATTTGTGCAGCAAACCCAGCTGGCTGGGGCTACATCCCCTTGAGACCCCCATGCCCTGTACATGCCCCACACTCTCCTCTCTGTACCCCTGTGAGGAGCCAGTTCTGCACCCTCCCGATGCTTCTGTGCACGGCACCTGGGGGACCCTGCATCCCTGGGGCACCTCTAGGTCTGGGGACAGGTTGGGGTGCTTGTGGCACCCTCTGCCCACACTGAGAGTGACCCATAGGGATGGAGGGGGAGCAGAAGGGCAGCCCAGAGGGTGGCTGCTGACTGGAACCTGCCTGGCTCCAGCTCCGCTCTTCTTTGTGTCAGTTTAGGGGATAATGAGTTGTAATTATCAGTGCTGGCTCCCAGACGAGCTGTTTTGTTTGCCTGCATTTTCCCAGGATGAAATTCCTTATTTTGTGCCTGCAGGGTGCCAAGAGAGGGGAGATGAGGGTTGTCACCCAAACAGGGAGGAAGGGAAGAAGGGAAATGAGGGGGAAAATTACTTTATCTACTTGTTGAGGTGCTGGAGAGAAAGCAGGTGTGGGAAGCTCCTGGCAAGGGGAGGGATAACACCAAGCATGCTGGGGCTGGTGTGTTGCTGAGCTGCTTTTTCCCCCTTCGCTGGAGGAGACCTGACCCACGTGGGCCACAGGCAGAGCTTTCCACAGCTCTGGGGCTCAGCCTGACATCTCACCATCACCAGCCCATCCCGTCTCTGGCAGCTCCCCCAGCTGGGCAAGCAGCCACTGTTTTCCCGATTCCTGCCTCTCTCCAGGCTACGTGAACTTCCGCCAGCAGTACCCCGAGCTCTTCGACAACCTGAGCCCCGAGGCCGTGCGCAGCACCATCGAGGCTGGCTACCCCGGCATCCTGGCCAGCAGGGACAAGTACGGACGGGTGGTGATGCTCTTCAACATCGAGAACTGGGATTACGAGGAAATCACCTTCGATGAGGTGAGCCCAACTCAGATGCTGCTCCCAGAGCAGAGGGGTGCTGCTCTTGGGCTTGTCCTGCTCTTGGGCTTGTCTTGCTCTTGGGCTTGTCCCGCTCAGCATGTCCCAGCACAGCATCCTTACACACACACACACACGCGGATCTGTGCAGCCACACAGGTGGAAGCACATCTGTAGCCCTGTGAATTTATCCTTTGAGGGAGCCTGGGGGAGCATGGTCCACGCCAAAGGATGTGGTGCAAGGTGCATGCCAAAGTCAGGGTGTGCATCCCCCAGCCCTTGTAACATGGGCTGAAGAAAGGCACCACACCATTAAATAAAGGGCAGAGGAAGAAACTGAGGTGCAGGGCATGGAAACGGCTTCTTGGCAAAGAGGTCTCCAGGCATGTAACTCACAGATTCTCCCAGCTCCCTTTTCTGCTCAGCTCTGAATCTGGTCTCAGCATATCACTGATGCAGATCTGACGCTCACACAA
Organism: Oriolus oriolus; assembly: GCA_013400235.1. Classification (NCBI taxonomy): domain Eukaryota; kingdom Metazoa; phylum Chordata; class Aves; order Passeriformes; family Corvidae; genus Oriolus; species Oriolus oriolus. Next base: position 92,740 of record VXBT01002995.1, read on the forward strand.
GGGAATGTGGTGGTGGTTCAGCATCCCCGCTCCCTGCTCTGAAATCCGGGGGCTGGCTGTGACAAGCAGGCTGGAGTCAAGCAGACACTGGATAATACTCCAAGGGACTCCTCCTGGTACCCCCTAGGGCCTAAGGGAGGTGAGACCTCCTACAAGACCCTGCTGTCTCTCCTCTCTCCATTAGATCCTTCGTGCCTATTGCATTATCTTGGAGAAGCTGCTGGAAAACGAAGAGACCCAGATCAATGGGTTCTGCATCATCGAGAACTTCAAGGGCTTCACCATGCAGCAGGCGTCAGGGATCAAACCCTCCGAGCTCAAGAAGATGGTGGACATGCTGCAGGTGAGGTGGCAAAGTCTGCACCCAGCAGTGGCAGAGGGGGCCCTGGGGGAGCAGGGAGCTCAGAGAAGGGAGGTGGCAGGGCTAGCAGGGTTTGGGATTGCCACCACGCTGGAACAATGAGAAAGGCTGTTCCCCATCATCCTCTCCCTGCCTTGCCAGCTAATTGGCTTAATCCTGCAAAATGGATCCCATTGTCCCCACCCCATCTCCCTGCCTTCTCAAATGCCTGACCAGAAGCAGTACTACCACTCCTTGCAGCATCCTAGGGCATGGCCTGGAGGTCTTTCCTCATGAGCCTCTCAGCCCAGCCCAGTCCAGGCTGGATGGAGACTCGCAGGCACTCCAGGATTTCTGCCCTTGGGCCAGAGGCCAAAGACACTCAGCTCTTCCCAGGGCAGCAGGGTTGTGGTCCTTCTCATGGAGTGGGAGCAGTGAGCTATCTGAGAGGCACTTCAGCTCCCTGGTGCTCCTGGGGCTGGGATGGTTGATCCTCTGGGTCAGAACAGAAAGGGGCCATCAAACAGAGAAGGGGCAAGGAGAGCCATGGCAGCGCTGGGGTGTGTGTACTGCTGCCTGCTCAGATCCGGGTGGACAGCACCATCTGTAACCCTCTGTGTCTGGGTTTGGCATCCTAGGACTCCTTCCCAGCACGGTTCAAGGCCGTCCACTTCATCCACCAGCCTTGGTACTTCACCACCACCTACAACGTGGTCAAACCATTCCTGAAGAGCAAACTGCTGGAGAGGGTGAGTGTGGGAAAGGGACCTGCAGGCAAAGGCACGACCGTGGGTGAAACGGAGCTGTAGGGAAGAGCTGCCCTGGTCCTCTGCTGAGGGTCACTCCCATCTCCCTCCAGGTCTTTGTGCACGGCGAGGAGCTGGAATCCTTCTACCAGGAGATCGACGCTGACATCTTGCCAGCAGACTTTGGTGGCAACCTGCCCAAGTACGACGGCAAAGCAACCGCAGAGAAGCTCTTTGGGCCCCGCATCGAGTCCGAGGACACGGCTCTCTAAAGCGGGAGCCTGCTGCCCTCCCCTGTACCACAGCACCAGAGGCGGCCCTCTAACCCCAGCCACCTCCCTCCCGTAGCATTGGTTGAGCTCGTGCTGAGGCGCTCCGGGCGCGCTGCTCCACGCCCGTCCCTCCCGTCCCCACTCCAGGCAGCGGCTGTCCCTCCCAGGCACAGCATCCTTCCCTCCGGAGCCGGTGGAGAAAGGGGGCCACCAGCCCTCTCCCACAGCATTTCCTGGAGATGCGAAGGGAGGACAGGAGAGTGTCTGCTCTGGGAAGGGAGAAATAAAAGTGTTGAACAGCAGAGCTCTGCGGTCCCTTGTGGTAAGGAACAGGGGCACAGCTTTTTGGGCACTGGCTGCGTTGCTGGTTCTAAGGAGGCCAGGTGTGCCAGCGTTTGCTAGGAGACCCCTGTCCCCTCATCACTGACTACACTTTGGCACAGGGGCCAAGGAACTGCCCATCTCCATCCTCCCTGCATTCCAGGTCACGTCCCGAGAAAGGACCCCCAATTCTTAGTTAGCTGCTCTAACCAGGGAAGAGAAAACAGATGCAAACAAAAACCCAACCAGGGGCCCAGGTGGAGCTGTCTGTGCCTAATTCCTGCTCAGGTAGGCAGGGAAGACAACAGAAGCTGCAGTAGCCACTGAGACTAGATTGATTTCAATCCCAAAACAATTGAAAGACCAGCAGAATGTACCCTCCTAAATCCTTTAAAAGCCTCAGCACAGTTGTTTCTCCTAGCACTGCACTGTGAAAGGGAGCTCAGTCAGGGAAGCCCCACCAGAAGTCACCATGGACGGTAGAGGAGGGCACCTGGGCAGCAAACAAGCTGCACCTGGCACTAATTACACCTTGCTAACGGGGAATCAGCAGGACGTGGGTGGGGAGGAGGGAGGCAGGAGTAGCTGTCCCAGGCAAGGCAGTCTGTTCTGGTTCATGAAGCAGGCATCTCCTCCAAGAAGCCGACTGGACACCCTTTCCCAGACCACCTCCTCCCTTGGCCAGCAGCAGGGCTCAGAGAGGAGCAAGTTCCTGGTCTCCATCCAGGTTACCTTCTCCCTGAGCCTGGTCCCACAGTGTGTCCTGTCCCCCCTCCCAGCTCCACACGGGCCCCTTTTCATCAGCCAGATCAGCCCCCCACCTGAAGCTGGCCGAGGTGGAGGGTGATGACAAGAGCCACATTCATCAGGGCACTGGCTCGGGCTCAAACCAAACAGGACATCGGCTCCGAAGCCGCAGGGAGGATGGGGCCTGTCTGGGGTTAGATCTGTTTGCTCCAGCCCTCAGCAGCTTGGTGAGCCCATGCATGGCGAGTCCCCAAGCCTGAGGCTGTGCCAGCCTTGTGCAGGAATCCAGAGACAGAGCAAAAGGCACCTCTCTGCTTCCTTTGGCTCCTTTCTGCACCTGGAGCCATCCCAAGGAAACCACGAGGGACAACCCTGCAGCCATCGGGCCAGTGCAAACACAACAGCACAGCTTGCCTGGGAGACAGAGCAATTGCAGCTTGGGGAAACAGAAAAAGGGGAAAAAAACCACCATCCATGCCAGACAGGAGTATCACACTGCTGCCTCTGGGATTTGGACTGGGACAGTCACAGCTCTCAGGAGGCGCCCATAGCTGCTCACCGCTCCTGTGACAAATGGTCAGCCAGGAGCTTGCTTTGATGGGGAGACAGAGAACAGCACAGCAGAGCTGGGAGCTGAGTGACTGACCAAGGCAGGAAGGAGTTTTGAAGTGGATCTAACAGCTGATTCACAATGGCCAGTAAATTAGAAATGAAGCCCAGTGTCTCTCAGAGCACTCCCCATGACAGGGAAGAGCAGTGATGGTCTCTGGCCCAGCCCAGTCCAGCTGCCCCAGCAGGGCACCAGTCCCAGTTACCCTTCCACAACTCTCTCCCTTGGGCTGTAGATAATAAACCACACATTGGTGAGGTGTTGGGGTCAGGTGAGAAGTGCTTTTGGCAGGGCTTTTGTACGCCCCGGGCTCGAAGATGTCACTGTCCTGGGCCAGAGATGCTGGTTTGTGTTTCTTCTGCCAGCAGCTCAAAGATTAGGAAATCCACTTGCTCTCACATAGGGAAAAATAACAGATGTTCTATTCCACTGGCAAAAATAACTCTTTTTCAGTAGTTTCAGGGCAGGCATGTGTTTTTTTAAGCTGATGCTATGCCCATTCTCCACCAGAGTGGCATCAAAAACCTCATCTTGGCCAGGAGACAAAAAGCAACTAGGAAAGGCTTGAGCACCACGAGTGCTTGTATCACCTTCCCCCCCCAAGCCAGCTCCCCAAGCTGGGCCTCAGGGAAGAGTGGGAGCCTCTTCCAACATATGGAACTCCACACACAGTCAACTAGATGTAGCACTGACTTCAATAAGTCCTTTATTTTTAAATAAAGAAACCCCACTGAATCAAAGATAACAAAATTACATTTTGTTTTGCAATGACGTCCATTTTACACCACACAAGAACAAAAATTAAAGAAAAAAACCAAAGACAGTTTTATATATATTTATATATCATTTTAAAGGTAAACATCAGCAGATATAGAAAAATTGCATTGCTAGTTGCAAATCATCTCCCCTGCAGCTCTCAGCTCCAGAGAATCTGACTCAGAACATGGCAGCAGGGAGGGTGTCTCAGTATACAAGCTTCTTCAGGGCAGCGTTTAGAGAGAGTTACAGAACATAATTTTGCCAAATTGAAGATATTTTCATAGTCAACTGCTCACCAAGAACACTGGTTCTAACACAGCTGCATGAGGAAAACAAGGGCACAGGGCTCCTCTTCCCAAGCTCTTCACACACCTTTTTGGCTTGGAACTTTCAGAGAAAGAGGTCATGCTTTCTCAAGAACAACATCTAGAGCTCTGTCACTGGGAATTACAGTCAAGCTGTCGTGTAACACAATGAGAAAATATGCCCCTTTGGAAAGTTATTGACTTGGGCTAAGCAGTAGGATTTGGTTATATATCAAATAGAAATGGGTTTTATTTGGCTTTTTTTTTTTTTTAATTTTAAAGCCTTTCCAGTTGGCAGAAACCATGAGAAGGGTCAACATCCCAGTGGAACTATAGTGGAGATCCTAGAAGAAAGTTCTGTGTCTCTTCTCTGGTCATGCAAAAACTTTGATTACAATGGAAGCTTGTCAGTCAGACCAAGGCTAAGGGGCTTTGTGCCACCTTGTACAGATGTTCAGGATAACCCCAGAAACCCTTCCACCACAGCATGGAAAGCTGGCAGCTCTTTGACTCAGTGATGGCACTTGTGCCTAAGCTCCCCTAACAGCTGAGGAAGTCCAGACCAGTGTCACTCCCACTCCCAGTGAGAAGAGGGAACAGCAACAGGGCACCCTCCCTGGGGCTGGCGCTGCTCTGAGGCATTCTAAGCTTGGAGAAAAATCATGAAGCCCTCACACCATGAAGGGCTGTTTGCTTTCCACCTGGAAGCCATGAAGGAGACACTGCTTTTGAGTCACTGTGGCTCCAGCACCTTCCCAAATGAACGGACCCACATAAGGAATACGGACACATGGTGTATGACTCAAGCCAGGAACAAGATGCTCTTTACAACAAATGGCTTAACACAGGCAACACAAGACTCAAGCCTTCTCTGGTCTCACAAAAAAAAACTGCAAGAATTTCCATAAGCTCTAGACAAGCATAGTATTTCCAGAAAAACTTGGAAGCAATCCAGGTGACTAAACTGGCAATTAAGTCCTGAAGATGGTACTCTCTGCTCTTTCCTTTGAGATGTAGCCACTCGAGCAATCTACCTCCAGCCATGCTGCTGGAGCGTTAAGAGACACAAACTTTGGGATTGCAGGATTAACAAGTCACACATTAAGCAAAGCAAACCCTGCTTCTATGACTCAATTCCTACTGCTAGAGGAGCAGAGAGCTGAAAATGATCCACTGCTTATATACACTGTTATTTTAAGCCTTGAAATAGACTGTAGCCAGTTGTAGGCTGCTCACAAAGGTCCTTTAAGCCAGCACTCAGTTGTACAGTGTTCATCACCGGTGTGTCTCAGTAATAGTGCCTGAAAATTCATTTAACAAAAAGCAAAGCCCCAAAAGCTCTGACAGAGCTGTTACTGAAGTCTCTAGATATGCTGATGTCAAGGGAGGAGGAGGAAAAGGGCAAGGCACCACGTGTCAAAGGGCTGTGGTCTAGGAACTTGTGACAGACCCAGGACAGATGACACACAGGTAGCTTGGCTGAATTCAGTGCTGGAGTTAAATAGTTCCCAACATTTTTCTTAATGCCCTGTCTTTGTAACCCATATCTTCATAATCAGGAACTGCAGAAAAACACTCAGGAAAAAGAGACTGCAGGGAAGTTCAAGTGTTTGCCTTTACAGTGCAACTACAACACTGCCAGACCCATCCGAAAACACCTTGATTTAGAGGCTAACAAAGGGACAATTAAAAATACTGGCAGTGCTCTTGTAGTGGAAGCTGAAGTTCCTTGTGTTCAGTCAGAGTAAGTCTGAGCTGCTTATTTACCATCTTCAGAAAAATGGCAAAGGTGATGGTTGGACCAGCCTAACCATCAAAGAGTAATAGTTCTGCAGCTTGCTGTCTGATTGAGAGGGTCCTCAGGGTTTATGTTCAAGTGCTACTTATGTTCAGGGATGGGGAAGGTGTATTTACCATGAGACTACCCATGGAAGAGCTCTCCTAATGATTTTTCTAATCCCAGTTTGAAACTGAGCAGAGCACATGTCAGAATCACTGTGCTGTAATCTTGAATGGCTCTGTCAGACCACACTGCAATGATCTACAAGTGCACACTTCAGCAGCCTCGTGTGTCTCGACAAGAGATGAAAGACTTCACCTCTAAGACCGAAAAATTCAGATTGCATTTAAGGCTGGGTTTGCTGGGCAAATAAAGACCACCTGCCCACGTCACAAGACTAGTATTGCCTTATTTTGGGAGATAAGAGTATTTCAGATTAGGACTGCAGAAAGTCCCACGTGTTGCTAGGTATCAATTGTCAATCATTGTCAGTTGTAAGATTTAATACATAATTGTAAGGTCTTTAGGTAACATGAACTGCAGCTTAACTCTCTCCTCTCCAAGTTCCCCAAGACCTCTTTAAGTAATTGCTGCAAGTCTGATCACAAGTCTTGCTTTGAAAGAAGCATCAAATATGTTGAGATGGAGAGAATAGTTTTTTTTTTAACACTGCTTCCACCTACAGGCTTAATAAGCTGAACCTCAAGCTCCAGAAACCTTCCACAAAAAAGCCACAATGAAAGATGTCCTTCCCCAATGAATTCAGAATCAGTCAAGTTACAAGTGATCTGAACAGTTTTAGATTCAAGTGCAAAAACAGGGCAAAGGAGCAAGACAGAGACCCACGTTACCTCTGTAGTTGAGTTTCAGAAAGTCCACAGCATTGGCACTTCTGAAGTATGAAGGCTTGGGTTGTGGGGCAGGAAGGAGTATTCCTCAGAAAGGCTCTCCAAGTGTAAAGAAAAATCTCTACTTGATTGGACAAAGCTACAGCTCCTGCTGCTTTGAGAACTGCTCAGTTGCTCACCTCATTTCAGGAGACTTAGACACCTAAATTTATACTGTATCCATTTGATGTGTACAAGTGTTGTTTACACTCCACTTCTGCTGAAGCAAGAAGATATTTAAGTCATACCCAATGAATATTACATGAACACTACTTAAGCAAAAAAACTGAAATGTCTTTTATGACATACTTTAGTGATGCAGTATGAATAAGAGGATAACACAGAGACAAGATATCCATCAGCTAAGAATATCCTTGCTAACTGATGCCCTAAAATAGTTCTTAAGGAACAGCCACAGGCACAGCCAAATCTTGCTGTAGCTTTACTTAGTTTCATCTTCTCTTTGAAGAAAAAAAGAAGCCCAGATTTACTAACTAAGAGAATGTGCAGATATCCACAGTTCATTGTGGATCACAGGCCAAGGTGTTTGGCCTAAGGCAAATGAAAGGAATTTCCTGATATGACAACGCACCTTTGCTACAATAGTTAATTATTGCTTTATTAAAATGAAAACTCACCTACTCAACCTACTGAAGTTCAGGGACAGGGCAGTCCAGAAGGCTTGTTCCCCTGGTTTGTTGTTACCAGACTGAAGTCTTGCAGCTTGTTTCACCCTTAAGCTATAAATTAAAGTGCCTGGAACACAGACCAAGGCTGAAGCAATAAAGTGCTGATGAGGGAAGTGTGACAGGAAAAGAATTTCACTGACACTGTGATAAAGAAATCCTAAGGATGGATTAATGACACTACAATATTGACAGAACAAACAGTAAAGAAAAAAAAAAANNNAAAATAAAAAATTGAAAGAAAAAAAAAAAAAAAAAAAAAAAAAAAAAAAAAAGATTTTTACCACAAGTTTCAGTCTCCAGATTGTCATGGGACAACTTTCCTTTAACAACCATCTTGGCACAGACCATAGCTGCCACTTGAGGGAAAAGCACAGGTGAGTAGCCTGCTTTCCTGCAAACAGCTTTCACACTTCACTTTGCACATTAAAACTAGAAAGGGATGTCTGGGTGTGGAAAAGAAATTCTAGTGAGAAGGAGCCCAGTGTCTTACTGCAGCCAGTAATCCTACGGCATTACACAGATCTGGAAGTAGTCAGCCACGCAAAGATGTCATTTCAGTTGCACAGGACTGGAGACATCCAGTTCCACATCAACTGTAAGGCAAGTCACGTGTCTCAAACCCACTTGACACTCTCAAAGCTAATGGGAAGAATTTTGGTATTATTTACCCTGACATAAGGGGAGTAAATCTAAATAGGTACACCCTACCCCCCACCAATTAATCTCTAAGAGAGTACAATAGCTCTCCTTGAAGTATTCTTTCAAGCAGATTGAGCTTACAGAAAAATCCTGCAGATTCTTAATCATGGGTTTCCACTTGGAAGCCAGAGCCAGCTTTAAAAAGCCCCAGGTCAAACAAAGCATCCAGTACTGAAAAGATAACAGTGTTTAAAAAGAGGCAAAGGTGACAAGAAGGTGACTGATCAGGTCCTGGAGTTGGAACATGTTTACATAGAAACATTAACTGGCATTACCAGGCTGCAGATTTTCTCTACTTGGAGACCCAGCATAAAGCCACCCCAATCCACAGACAGCTCAAGCATAGAAAAGTTGAATATTTTTAAAGTGATTCACTTGTGCAAGTGCATTCCTAGGTACTAAAAGGTTTCCCTTGAGATGGTGCAAAGCTGACACTACACTTGCAGTCAAGCATCTGTGTTTCCAAGCCACACTGTAGTGGCTTACAGACTGAACCACTCACTGGCTTGTGGCTTGGTACAGGGATTTTCCAGCACCCAGACAGAGAACAGAGCCACAGTTATCCCATCATCTACACCTAAACAAATGCTGCAGATCAAGTTTTTGACCAGCAGGTAAAGAGATTTTGACATGTGAAACTTCTGCCATATTAAAGCAAGCAGTCTTTAGCTCAGTAGCCCTGTAACAAGCTACAGTCAGCAAAACCCAATTCTTCAAGCAGAGCAGTAAATTACAAATCCATGTGACTGGATATCCAAAGAGGCTCTGACCAGATGTTAACCTCTGCTTTAACTCCATTTTGGAAAAAAATATGGTGATCAAACCCCAGCCATAGGATATCAAGGAGAATGGAAACCTGAAGCAGCAGGTGAGGGAACAAGGTGTTCCCAAAGGGGGAGACATACTGAAGTGATCCAGAGTCTTTGGGTCGATTACTCCTGGCCAGACACAGCCTGCTCTGTGTCCGAGCAGTGAGGCTTCGTCTTCTCCCACTGGCAGATGGCATTGGCATACTGTACCACGAGCTTATCCATCCAGGTAAGAGGTTCTGGGAATAGCACTGACCCCTCAAAAAATCCCAGGTGGCCTCCATGAAGGGGCAGCACATGCATGACATTCTCTCTTTTCTCTGTAAAAGAAAAACAGGCAGAAAGTTCCAGAAGGTTAACATCTTCAAGCTGAGAATGAAACCACCTTGAGTTGCCAGGACAAGAAGTTGCCCAAGAGTTGCTGCTGGCTGGGCCCTTACAGCAATACCTGTATTGCTGTAAGAATGGTCATTCTTCAACAAATGAACACCTTTAACTCACATCCACTGGAACCAGGACTGTCTGCATCGTGTCAAGCTGCACTAAGCTCTGACAGTGTATCAGCCATCTTATTGCATGGACAGTGAAAAACTCTCTGTGCTTGCTTCTGTCTGAAAGCAGCTGTGGATAAATTCTCTGCTCACAGCCTCTGACCAGGACAAGAATGAACCCTGCTTCCCTCTCTGTGCACTCACTATTTGTGCGATGAAGCAGCAGCAGCAGCTCCCTCTTCTGAGCTTCTAAGGATAATTTACCTTTTTCCTTGTTTGAAGGCAGACAGCTCAACTCCTTTCGAGGGAGAGATCCCAGTTCAGTGCCAAGTGACACAGCCATGCATGCACTGTCCCCATTTCATCAGCAAAGGGGGGTGTTTATCTGTGCTTCATCCAGACTGCCACCACCACCACCCATCTTCATTTAAATCCCAGTGAGCAATGAAGATGTGAGGAAACCTTTTTTCACCCAAGAATGTAACCTGCTGGCTATCAACACAAGCCAGAGCAGCAACAGGACTCAAGGGACTCAAGCTCTTCCAGCTCAGGGTTAGCCTTGTTAGTTCTAGCAGCTGGTGACTTAAAGAGGCTTAGCACACCTCCTGCAGCATTACAGATGTAAGGAGGCAAGTCAAGCTGCTTGGAAATCAGGAATTGTGACATGATAAGCAAGCTGTAGGTACATACATGTACACAAAACACATAAAAAGCTGTAGCTACTGCTTCAGCATACCTGAAAGAGCTCTTGGAATTGATAGAAGACTCTCATGGACAAGAGGGTCATCAGCAGCATTAACCAACAGAAGGGGAACATAGATCTGCATCAGGAAACATGACATAAAAGGGAAAAAAAAAACAGAACAGAAAGGGGTTGGTATTTCAACATCAATCTACCAACTGTAAAAGTATCTTAGCTTAATTCAATTAAGATCTCTTATTTCAGAATTTTTTCGCCCAACCCAATTGTAAGAAAGAGGCAGGGATGCATCAGAGCAAACAGACTGAGTCCCCATTCTTAGAACTGAAATAGCTACACCCTTTTTTCGCTCTGCATTGCTTTGCACATCAGGCAGCTAGTGCCAGCTCTGTTATGGACACCTTGGTTACAGTCCAGGAAACTCCCTTGGAACATCTCCGTTCTCTGGCTCAGTAGAAAAAGGAGGAACTGATCTCAGTTCCACTTTGGCAAAACTTTGCTCAAGCATCTGCCTTGTCAGTGTCTTGAGTCTCTTCCGCAGTATCCAGTAAGCCTTTCTTCCTTGAAGGTGCATGCTCCATGCCACCACCCATTTCCCACTTTATCCTCGTACACTCAGAGCAGTTCAGCTGCATGTGTGGCTTTATCTCCATCTCTTGGGTGCAACCACCTGCCAGAGCTCTAAGCTTTCAAGAGCCCAGAGCATTCAGCCCCAGTGTTAGAGGCAGCAAGGACTCAAATCCCACTCCAATATACTGTGCCTGATTATCTCTGAAAATCCCAGCTAAGACATCTGCAGGTATCAACAGCAGAAACCACTGAGTGTTTTCTGTCCAGTGCAAGAGCAGTCTGCTGCAAGAGCTTACCCTGTGCAAGTACTGCAGGCAACTTTCCTCTTCATAGTACTCCTTCAGTGAGCTGTAGCCATGGAATTTCCTGAAACAGAGCAGATTGTCATTAAAATCTCATGCTTCAGCCACGTCACTATTACTTTCAAGCGAGGACACAGACGCAGAAACAGGAATGATGCCTCAATTTCCACAGACAATTTTTTAATACCCAGCATACTTGCAAAACCCTTTGGCAGCACATGCCTTGATGCTTTCTGTGCCTTCTCAAACATTCTGAGAGCATGGGCAAGTCAAACATGCAAACTGAAGACCAGCAGCCTTATGGGTGCTTCTTTTAAAATACCCCACTTCATTTAATTGTACACGTGGATGAAAGAAAGTCAGGGCCTTGGTCATCTTTCCCTAAAAGTCTTTTCAAATACAAACCCAGCACATCTTATAAACCTCAAACTTAGTGGACAAGTTCCCCAGAACTCACTGTGGTTCCACTTCTTTGCCAAATCCCTTCACACCACCCCAAACCAAGAATTCAGTAAGCCTACATTCAAGTGCCTTTTTTTAATATAAGGGACAACATAGCTGTTGGTCCAAACTAGAAAGGCCTCAGGGATGGGAGACAAGTAGGGAGATCTCCCTAGGAATGGCTTTTTTATAAGCAGCCAACAATACTCCCAGTTTGCCAGAAGTGTCACAGCTTTTCAGCTAACAGTTCACAGCTTTATTTTGGAAAGGGCTCAACGCCTGATACAGAACATGCCATGGCATGAACACTGCCACTTCAAGTGCTACGTTGATGTCAAGGGCACAGGCACTACAGGCTACTGCTTATTAAAGCAGAGCACTTAATTAGGTGTTAGTATGATAAAGAAGAAAGGTTGCATTATCTCAGCCAGCCCTATTGTGTATTGAGAAAGCAGCAGCGTTTTACAGGGAGATTTTTCAGAGCTAAGGAAATCCATGAGCAGTTCTGAGCTGCTTTCTGCATTCCCTTTTTTTGCTGCTAGAGCTTGGCAGCAGAGCTGGCCTCCTCCTACCTTAGTGAAGGCTGCAGGTTCAGGTGTTACCAATAAATAAATGCCTCCTGAATGATTTTAAAGAAGCTGTGACTGTAAATAGTAAGTTGTTTTTTGTTGTTTTTTTTTTTCCTCTGCTAAGTTTTCTTTAATGTAGAGGCAAGCAAGAATTTGAAGTTGTGTTCACTGATTTCAGCAGGCACAGCAAGGGCTTGCAAGAGCAACACTGGGAAGAGAAGGTACTTGGAGTGCTATAGAGGAGCAGAGAACTGCCCTTCATACCTCATAACATTATCATCGATCTGCATAAGTGATGTTGCTGTGTAGAGCTTGCCCAGATCAGCATCTGACAGGTTTTGTGTCTTCTTCATGTTGTTATCTCCAAAAAGAACTTGCCTGGAAAGAGTGACATCAAGAATTACATCCAAATAACATAAGGGCAGCAAAACCACGACCTGTTCAAGGACAACTGAGTTTACCAAATCTGACAAGATAAGATTAGAAGTGGGTTACATAAACATGAGGCTTTCTTAGGAGCAAGAACAGCTTATTTTTCCACTTACCTTTGCAGCAAGACATAACAAACCCTAGCAGCCTCCTTGCAGGAAAAAATGTTTTCCTTATACACTGAGAAACTGCGTGAGGGGGCTTCAAAATAAACTGCCCAGACCAGAGAGCACTAAGGCTAGCTGGAATAGAGGCTACATGTTAGAGGGAGGGTTCTTTGGCTTCAGACCAAACCTGTGGGTGGCTTGGGTGAGAGCACCAGCAATCCTGGGCATAGCATCTCCTGCACCATCTGGTTCTAAAGCCCCCTAGCACAGACTTCAGGCTACCTCACACACAGAAATTACCTTAGCAGAAAGCTATTTACCACGGACACTTGTCATAATTAGTTATTGCCCTCAGGGGAGGATGTGTTTCTTTACCAGAACAAACTTCTTCCCTAACAAACAGAACAAAAGCCACAAGTTGGAAAGGGATTTTTATTCCCTTTGAGAGGCAGCTGCAGGGCAGAGCAGGAGGGAGGCTAGGTTTGATGTGGGGGAGTTAGAGCACAAGTGATTATGGAAAAAGTTTACTTAACACAATTGGCCTTCAAGACAGCACTGGCTTTTTCTGGGTTAAGAATTTAAGTACCTTTTAATGGGAGCTTACCTAACTTCAAAATGTCAAATTTGATCAAGTTGTCTAAATATTTGTAAACCTGGAATGAATGATGTGGATCATCCTACACTGGCTACCCTCCTTCTCCAAGTGTTTCATACTGCAAAGGAGTGTAAACAAAGAACCAGAAGCCTGAAGGGACACATGCTCCTTCAGTGAAATAGGTCTTAGATATTCCCCTCCTTTCCCCTCAGTCAGGCAACTTCCAGTACACACAGATGAGGTACTTTCTTGCCTAGAAAGTACCACCCAGAGAATTTTTGGTGGGGGAAACGCCAACATTGAGCACATCACCTGTTTAGCACACAAATTTCTTTGTTATGCAAGAGGCACGGATCAGCAACAGCAGCACAGGGATCCTACAGTACACCTGCACTCCAGGAACAGCAAAGTTAAGTGTTTTGCTGGCTACATGCTCTTTCTAGAGGAACAGCTAGAAGCCAGAGCTACAGGTTTGACTATTTGCTTATTTGATAAGCAGCAACTCCATACAGCAGATCTTGAAGATTAGTCCTACCTCAGGTAGGTGGCAGAACAAGAGGCTCCTTCAATAGGGAATTCTTTGGCTAGAAGTGAAACAGATGCAGAATACTCCACTTTGAAGTCTAATTGCAATGTTTTCCTGTGCATGTCTTGTTTATTCATTAAGCAAGTTTCCACAGAATACAAAAAGACAACAATGTCTTTCTTCTAACAAGATGAACAAAGCTTATCTGTCTGTTTTACAGTATAATGAGATTGACATGGGCTCACCTTCTCTGTTGGTTCACCTAAAGACCCACCAAGGAACTTGTGCATAACCTTTCAGGAGTCCTATTTTAAAGGACCAGGCAGACAAATCCAATATAGCAACTGACCCAATCAATACTGTCAGTGTAAGTGATGTACTGCAGTACCTGTGAGAAAGGATGATCTTCTTCATGTTGTCTGCCATGAGGAAGTTATAAAATCTTCTACAATGATCCCACTGCATGAAGGTTTCCTGGGCCCTAGAAAAAGCAGTGCAGAACAAACAAAGCTGTTAATGGAGCTCTTGAAAGATCAGATTAATACACTGTAAACATCTTATGGCAGCCTGAGGGCTGTGTAAACAAACATCCAAGCCTTCCCTGCCACAGCTTAACCTTTTCCAGGAAATTACTTCCACTTTGATGAAGTTTGTTAGTATCAGAAAACAGATCTGCAGTCTCATCTTGCACAATGCAATTAGCGGTTTTGATCAGAGCATTTATAAGCCATCAATCAAGATCCACAACACTGACAAGAGGATTTTAGTGTCCCTTTGCAGAAGTTGAATGTGGTTTACATAATGGGACTTTCAAGGAAAGGGCTAAAACCTGTTGCTCAACAGTGTAGTCTATTGTGCAATATAGCTCTGCAGAGGAAATAATTTGTGCAGATGTTCCCAATATGTACAGATACTATTATTGTTTCACTTCACTGGCAGGAATTGTAGGAATAAATACTAGCTGCAGCTGCAAGTGACATCTGAGTTGAAGCCTTTACATATTCTCAAAGCAGAAGAGCACTTCACAGCTTATCTGTTGTTAAAACAGAGTTTAAGCCATCCAGAGTTGTGTGAGTTCTGCCAGATACCAGCCCTCCTTTGCTATGCAGGGTCATGGGCAGGTTAGAGTTTTACTCCTAGCAGGGTTTGCTGTTACTGAGGGAACACACTATCATTTACTGAGAGACTGAAGAATGCTGGGAGCAGTTTCAGCTACTGAGGCTCTCCTACCACTTAAACATTAACATACCATGAGAACTACTGTAGATTTAGCATGACCTTCCAAGCTATAGCCTGCAAGTCCCCTGCCAAGCAAGAGCAAGCTGTTTTCTTGTAATTAGCCATGCTGGAGTATGGTTTAAAAAAACCCCAACATTATCTTTTTGTCTAGCCAGGTTATACCTACCACATTTATGCCAGGGCAGGGGAACGAAGGAAGATAGGAAAACGCACGTTTCTTTCTTCACAAAAGGTTTTCCAGGCAAACCTATTAAGTTATTACAAGATGTCTGAAGTGAAAGCTACTACAGTTCCCTGCAGTTCCTGTGGTGTACAGCAGTACTCCTAATATGAAGAGCTGCAAGCGTTAAAAAAAAAAAACCAACCACAGGCAGCTTCCAGTATTTTGAGGGCTGCCCAGGTTTCAGAGCTGAGGTCTCTCCCCACAGCCTGTAGCTATGGTGAAGATGCATTCCACAAGATCAAGAAGCAGAATCAAGCCCATGCAGGCAGAGATTAAGGAATAAGGAGACCTGTCCCTGTTTAGCCTCAGGGAACGCATTCCCAAGACTCTGTGTTAATTCATTAAACTAAGAGTCTCATTCTTCTGGCAGATCCTAGTATTTCTGCTGCTCTGGAAAGGCTTTCCTGTTTGAGATCCTTGGTTCACCTTGCTCACTAAAACCTTTTTCCTTCACTTATGAAAGTTATTTGGGGAATAAATGCTGGACAAGCCAATATAATAATAATAATAAAAAAAAGGAATTGTAAACTAACTGGTCATGTCTACCAGGGTAATCCACTTCCATGTAGCCCTGGAAGGCTGAAGCCAGCTATTTTAACCTACTAGACCAAGCCTGGGAAGGCAGTGGCTTCATGATTCCACCTGGAGGGGCTTTCTACCTCCTCCCTCCCACTTCTATAACCAGGGCACAAGGCCCTCCCTCCTCCTGTCTTTTGCTCAGTAGATGTTGTTTTCTCCTAGCTCTTCAGCTAATTAGCACTTACAGCAGATGTAGATATCAGGAAGGAAGAGAAGGCCTGAAAAGCCTTCCTGCTGCCTGTCCAATAACACAGAGCAGATGTTTTGTGGCAGGAGGTTTGCTAGGAGATGTTTACCCAGCAGGTGGAGGCAAGAGCTCAATAATCCACACAACCCACACGGTGGGGTGCATTAAACTCAGGGGAAAAAAAACCCCAACCCCAGCCAGTTGTTTTTCCACACAAATATCCAAGTGGAGAACTGTTAATCAGGTTGTCCCTGCCATGCAAGCATAACAGCATTACTCACAACATCATTTTGGAGATCAGGAATACAATATTGCATAATTGTAGAAGATGGAACCAAGTGGACCTCAGCCAGATATTATAACTGCAAGCCATGTCTGATGGTTGCAATTAAGGAGCTGGCTTCAAAAGGATGCTCTGTGCTCTATGCCAGAACCCCAGGACAGCTAAGAACATTTCACTTGAAACAAAACAGAACAGCTGTTCCTGTAGCATCTGTTCAGATTTTAAGGGTGTGAACTAGCAGCAGATTATACACTTTTTTAGCAGTAGTCACATCTGACCTCAAAAGGGATGAGACAGCTGAAACATTACATGCACATCAAGCTTTTACTCACATCTTAATGCTTCCAGAAAAGCTTTCTGCTTTTACCTGTAAGAGCCTGATTCATAAAAGGTGCCTTCAGACTGCTGAATAACAAACTGGTCCCTGCACAGGCAGAGCATCATCAGCATAGAGAGTTCCAGCTACCTTGACCAGGGTGTGAGGCCAAATTCCATAGCAAGCCCCTCACAGACCTGCCAGTTTCACCAATTATATCAGCCCAAAGGATCCTGACCCAAATACCTGAATCTCAACAGCCCCTTTTGCCTTGTAAATAGTCTCACGGCTCAAAACTGCAGGTAAATTACTGCAGAGTCAGCTGTACCTTAGTAATTGTCAGCATGTACAGACAGTAAGAACTGAAAAGAGCAGCTTAGCCAGTTACAGCATTTGAGTCTTCACTAGCTGTGCATACATGGAAAGGTTAAAGTACATTAGTTGAGGCACCAGTTTTCAAGCAGCAGTGCTGTGCCTGGACCTTCCATCAGTACACACAAGTGGAGCCATCCCAGCTCCTAAAGTGCCACAGCCTTGGCTTCCAGGTGGGGAGATAGGTTAATATTTTTAAAGTTTAGGGCTGTAATACTTTTCCTCCCCACCTTCCCCACTCCTGTAACACAGCTGCAAGCACCTCTCCATGCCCTGATCAGCCCACAGCACTGTTTCAGTGACACACACTAAGAGGGGATGTGCTGTGTCTTTCCAGTGTCCTCAGGTACGAGCTGCCAGATGAAACTGCACACTGAAACCAAACAAGCTATTATGAACCACGGGATATTTCTCAGAGTGATGAGACAGTGTAAACTATTGCTTGCAAACCTGGCATCAGCTCAGCAGCTGGTCACACTGCCCAGCCTGCCTGGTTAATTACACCAGGACTGCACAGGGAATGCCTCCTCTTAGGACACTGCAGCCGTGAGACAGCATCACAGGCACAGTCCAGAAGCTGCCAGCACATACCTGGCCAGGTACAGAAACCTGTTTGCATTGCTGACAAAGTTTACTTGTGCTTGCAAATCAACAAAGCTTCAGGTATTCCTTCAGGAGGCTGCCATCCTACACACTCAGTCTGTTAGACCAGTTCAGTGCAAGAGAAACACCCATCTTCACCTTGCCCTTCCAAAGATCTGCCCACTGCTGCACTCCCAGAAGAGACTCCAGACCCACCTCAGTGCACTGTACCCCTGGCACACGCTGACACAGCACAGGACTCGCTCCTGGTTGGCCTGGCTCTCTCCCAGGTATTTGCACACTATGTTTCCACCCAGGCTGAAGCCCACAACAACCAGCTGGGTCTGAGGGTAGGTCTTCTTGATGTAACTCACCATGGCACCAAATTCCCAGGTGCATCCTAAAAGAAGAACAAAGTTAAAAAACCATCTTCTAATATATTTAAATTCTCACTTGAATCTTCAGCTGTGTGCTTTGAATTCAGCTTCTTACCCTTTCTGACTTTTCAATAGCCTTAAGGTTGTAACAGCTCTGATTCACATGTGTTCATACATCTGTGAGTCCCATGGAGCTTAGCTCATGCTTAGTTCTGACAGAGTGCCACAGCAAGATGAAATTTAAAAATCATGGTGATAGTTAACATGACAATCAAAACTCTTCCTTTCTAAAACAGCTTAAGAAGCAGAGTCCAGCAGCTCTGGGCTTGACATTACTATGCAAGAGCAGCACACATCATTAGTTTCCTGAGGCAGTTTGCCACTTCTGAAGTGAAGTGAGGTATCTGGAATGCAGTTTTAGCAGGACCATCCCTAAATCTGTGCTGCTATGGGGAGAAAAAAGGAGTGGCTTTTCACCAGCAGACTGCTGCAGAGCCTGACTGAGCAGGTGATCTCTGGAATCAGGGAGAAGGGTTTAAGCAGAGACATTCAGCCCTTTGTAAACAGTGAAGGGGTAAAGATACTGCAGCTCCCTAAAAGATACGTGGGTATCCCCACATCAAGAGAATAGTTAAGTGCCTCTATACAGATCTGCTCTGCTGTCAGCAAACACCCACTTGCATCCCACAGGCTGCAGGCACTGAGGGATCCAGTTTCTGGCAGTACTGGCATCCTCCAATTGTTTGACAGACTTGAGGGCCTCTACACAGGCAACAATCTGAGTACCTACAAATATTTCTTCTGCTTGTGAGTATGGGAAGAGGAAATATGGAGAAGCAGCTCTGGCATCAACTGTCCATGCAGCTCGTTGACCTTCCCTTTGGATTTAAGGCTGCAAACCACACAAGGTATCACATGAACAACAGAAATAGAAATCCAGATGTTTCTTCCTGCCCAGAGTCAGAAACTCAGCTCTATCCTGTGGAACTTGTCCAGGGAGATAAATCCTAGCATTCCAGGATTCCACCCTGTGCTAACCTAACACTGCTCCACTGTGCCCCCCACATCCTCAGTAGACATCAGATTCCAACTTCATCCAGCTCTGGAGTAAACTCTGAGCACCAGGGTTTGTTTGCTTCAGTGGAACAGCAAGCTCCTGGCTGAGTGTTTCAGCAGGGTTTGGGTGCTTGTGAACATTCTTAATGAATAATCTTTAAGACAACAAATGCTGTGCTGCTCTGGTTTCCTCTGGAAGAAGCCAGTGATCAGAACACTTCAGTGTTTGACCTCTGTGATTTCAGGGCGGCTCAGAAATCCAAAATTAGAATATCAACAGGTCAAACTTGATATAGAGGCTGGGATTCAGCAAATCCCAAATTTAGGCTACTTGCTCCTCAACAAGTATGCCTGGAATACAGCAAAGCTGAAAGGGCACTGAGTTATTTGGGTAGGAGGCAGAGTAAAGTCTGCTCCTGGTCTTGCTGGCACTTTACTTAACATGCAACTCTGCCAAGTGATTTACTGTCTTGCTCAAAGGAAGTGCTAGGCATTCTTTGCCCTTTCCTAGGCTATAAAAGACTCAGAAGGGTATGTCTCAAGAGATGCACTACAGAATAACACCCTAAGGCCTACAGCAAAGCTCAGTGAAGGCAAACTCTTAACTTTCATCAAAACAGCAAATGCTTTAACAAGGACAAATTTAGTTTTCAAGACATGGTAGTCTTGCAGCCATTAACAGCCTAGGGCCTCACTACAAATGAAGGTACTTGGTATTCCTGAAGTGTTTCCCAAAGAGCAGTATATTTAATAATTCTAAAGCAAGCAACAAAGCATTACAGCCTATTTGCCTGCCAGACTTGGCACCTCAAAGCACAACATTTCTATTTTGACAATTTACCTGTTCAAGATAACTATTCTGTTAATCCAAATTCTAAGCAGTAGATTAGCTAACTTTAGAAAAATAAAACCTAACACAAGTCTGCTAAACACACAATTGACAGGGTACCTATAGCTATTTACAGTAAAGAGGGAGAGGAGGGCTCAAGAGAGCTCAGGAAGAAGCAGATTAGGTCACAGGCAAAGAGGTCCCATTCTACAAAGATCACATTACTCACTAAAAGGGCAATTAAGACTAGCTGGAGTCACCCTTCACACAGTTTCACATCATTTATTTCTTTTAATTTCTAGGTTAAGAATGACTTCCTTATACTCAAGGTGACAGCCCACAATCCTGGCAGTTGAGCATTACCACTTCTGCAGCTTTACTGTCATGCTCTAGAAGTGCTGCTGTTGTTGACTTGTGTTACATCCAGGGCAAATCCTCACGTGCCCCTCCTAAGATACAAATGTACTTTCTGCACAGGCTGGTACAAACTCCTCTCAGGTTGAATTTTACAAAGCCTCAGAAGAGGCATCTATCCTTCAGGGACAGGTTTGTTCCACATGCCATGAAACTGGCAATTTCAGTATCTCTAAAATAATTTGAACGTGCTCTTGATAGTCACAAGAGGGTTGTTTTTTTTTCCCCAAAAAAGTTTTCTTACAAAAAACCACCTCCTTGATGAGAATACATGTGTAAGAGCTGGCAGAAGAGACAGAAGTGAATGCAGTATTAGCCTCCCCTCTAAGTTCAGTTTAGCTCCTAAGAAAACAGTCCAAAACTGTTACCCCCACTGGGGTACAGCAGTTGTGTTATCCTGAAGGAGGCTGATCAATCCCTAGAAATTCCATGAGCTTGAAAATAAGTCCCCCAAGCGCCACAAAGTACATACCGTATGTGAACATCCGTGGTGAAGTGAGCTCAATGTTTGGCAGGGCTCCCAAGTGATTCAGGACAGCACATCTGTAGCCATTTTTCTGGGCATAGTCAACAAAGGTGCGGATGTACTGCTTCTCACTGTGGTTGGCAATCCCCGGGCAGATCACCATCGTGACATCCTCTGTGCTCAGAGAGGGAAGTTAAGTAAATGTCACTTCATGTAAATTAAGAGAGTCAGAAGGTTTCCATTTCGGATCCGTGGGAAACCACCTACCACAAGCAAGCTAGAATTCCTACTAGTCTGCCAAAAATCCTGTATGGGACAGGAGACCAGCAGCTCTAGTGCTGCTAGATGTGAAAAAGTAATTCAAGCTAAGAGAGATGAACAGTTTTTAACTTCAGGGAAAGCTGTGCAAACAGTTCTACAGGCACTGCCTAGAGACCAAGAGTACATTCTTCCCTCTGAAGGACATTTTTGATGTTACACATGTTCTGCCTTCTGACAGCCTGTTGTGACTGTGACGTGTGTGGAAGCTGTGGAGTCCAGCATTCCAAGCAGACTAGTTATGCTATTTCCCCCTCATTTCCCTTCTAGAGCTGGGTGCAATACAGATATTCCAAATGAAGCTTTGCTAAGCACAGACATTCTGATCAGCTGACATTAGCCATCATCTACTTTGTGGCTAATCTAATGATATTTGATCTGCTGACACTGTTCACTAGTTTAACAAGATATCATTTCATCAACCAAGAAAGTAATTGCTGTAATTCAAGTAAGCACAGTAAATTACATTCAGGATTATCATATGCACTTCAAATTAACTGTAACTCTCATGTGCAAAGCTCCAACATTACCAGCTCTAGCCACTGAATTTTTATCTCATTAGAAAAGCACTGCTCAGATTCTCTTCAGCAATAAAGATAACAGTAACTATTCTGGTGCAGCGTTGTACCATGAAGAGCTCAACTCTGACAGCTAAAAAAAAGAAATCTGCTTTTTCTGAGGGCCAAATGGGAGCCATGGGCTCTATCCTCATCTTTCCCCCAGAGCACAGAAGCAAGGTTAGCAGCCAGCAGCTGTTTGACTGACCTCCAGTGCAGTGCTCAGAGCGCGGCTCAAAGAGATCAAAGGTGGCTGTCGCTCCATCTGGCATCGTGAGGTACTTGCGAAGTCCATATGGATGTGGTGATCTCACTCTCCCCATTTTTCCATAAAGAGCTGTCTGGATGTGTCCACTCTTTCCCCAGATGAGGGGTGGAATGTACCTGAAAGGCAATAATTCAACTGCTTACCCCTGCTGTGTTAACAAGCCTTTGAGAACAGATATGCACTCCCATAACAGATCTCTCACCAGCTCCCAAATATAGTAACAAATATGGAATTGTTTTTGCTCTGACTGAACTGGCAGCAGTGATCTTTGCAGCCTTACACAAGAGCAGAGACCAAAATGCTCTCAAAGCTGAAAAATCAGCACTGATAGCAGCAGCTGAAGCCAAACCCCAGACATCCCCTACACTGAGATGTCAGAGGAACAAATGCTTCTCACTAAATACACAGAGGCCTTGTGCCTCGGTGAGACTGGGACTGCATGCTGGCAACCAACCAAAGTGACCTCCAGAACTGTACAGTGCTGTAAATCTGTTCGAATTGAAACACTGAAGCCTCCTGGGTTGAGCCACATGAACTTGTGTAAGCACTTGACTGTACAAGCCAGTGGCAGAAACAGCAGGATTCACACCAAGTTCCAGAAAATTGAAAGCCCCAAGACTGGTTAGCTGGGACCACTTCACACAGAACTGCTTTACTAAGTTAAGCAAAGAGCACAGTACAGGTTGATTTTGCTGTTCAGAATTAGGTAAAAGTTGGGATAGTGTCAAGAGAACCAGTCAGAACTGGCCAAACTCCACTGAATAACAAATCCCTTCCAGTAAGAGGGGTGAGTCTACCAATTATTTATACTTATCAAGGGTATATTAAAGCTGTGTGACAAAGCAGATTGTCTCTCTTTTCCTGGCTTACAGGCCCTGAAAAAAGATACATGAGAAACACAGCTATGAGCTGGAAAGCATTAAAGGCTTAGTTATCAGATTTTTTTAGCACAAGCAGAGCTGCAAGTGGTTTAACGGGAAACATACTGTGCCCT
The DNA here is from genome assembly GCA_013400235.1 of Oriolus oriolus. Classification (NCBI taxonomy): domain Eukaryota; kingdom Metazoa; phylum Chordata; class Aves; order Passeriformes; family Corvidae; genus Oriolus; species Oriolus oriolus. The sequence continues at coordinate 115,494 of VXBT01002995.1, forward strand.
ACCACCACCAGCATGTGGGCAAGTCCCCTGGTCACTCGGCAAAGGAGGCTGAGCCAATGCCTTGAAAAAGAGAGTGACATCAGCTCTGAACAGGAAAGCATGAATGATTTATTGCTGAGGAGAACAGCAGTCCCAGGGGACACACTTCCAATTAAAGAACTGTTGTCTCTGGTGCACAGACCAGGCTATCCAGAAGAAGCTTGAGAGCTTCTGACAACACCTTGGAACCTGAGGGATTAGCAGCTCCCTCCCTATTGTGTTTAGGGCTTCCTGCAATTATTCCTTCTGCCTTCTTGAGAGCACATGAAGCAGAGATCATGTTCTTCCCTCTTCACAGAAAACTAGGCAGCTCAGGACTCAAATTTACTACTTAAGCCCATAATCCACCAGAATGTGACAGAAACCCTGCCTTTGTGCTTTGACACTACCTACTCATACAGCTGGATCTTTCCCCATGCCAGCTCTTATGTGTCATATCCACAACTCCCTCCTCCCCCAGCACACTCCTTAAAAAGACAAATAAAAACTACTTAGGGTTGTTTAGCAAGACAAGAGCATCAGCACAGCTCTCTTTCTCCCCATTCTTCTCCTTCATGATGAGGGAGACTTCTTACAGTCAAAGCAACACAACAGCGTGCTGTAGTTTCACTCATTTTTGCAAGTGCACTTCCCAAAGAGATCCAAGACAGATTTCTGGAGAAGCAGATATTGCTTCAATAAAGGCTGCAAAAGCTGCCAGCTGATGCTCACAACCTTGTAAGTTAGCCCTCAGTGCATTCTGGATTTGATCACTCAACTATAAAGCTTTTCAAAGGATCCAGGTAAGGCCTGAAGCACCACACCCCTCTTCTGCCAGCCCAGTACCTCTACACTGGGTCTTGCCAGGCACAATGTACAACCGTGCAGATTCCCAGCAGTGACAGAGGCTGGACAAGCTCATCCTCTGCAATAGCTGCTAGAGATGGAAAGCAGTCTGTGGGTCCATTCTCATAATTCAGAGTAGATATCCACTGAGATAGGGCAGTCAAACTAAACCAGGCTGCCAACAACTACACATGGTTCTGCTCAAGTCACATACAGAGCACTGCAGAGGGTTTTGAACCCAACTATTATGCCAGATAGAGACACTGCTCTCCTAACATAAGGAAAACCAGCTGCCTTCACCCCAGTCATTTACTGTACCACCAGTTCATACCAGTAGCCATACTCCACACTAGACAGTGCTTGACTGGCTTTTTGTCTTTTTTTTTTTCCACAGACATCCTTTACAGATCGGGTTTGCTAGCACCTTCTGAGGGGAGCTGACAAATACAACCTATAATAAGAATTTGCAGATCTTTTAGGAGAGACTCAGACGTCAACATTGCTTCATGGTTTCTAATCTTGGGTGAAAATATGCACTGGAAAGTTTTGGTGATTCTGCTTCCATAACAGTGCTTCTCAAATCAAAGACTATCCCAAAATCTTACCCTATAGGGCTAACAGGAAAGCAATTTGTCCAGCTACAGCAACGAAGTTATACAGCTATTACTGATTACTACTACCACAAAAAAAACCAAAACAAACCAAAAATCAAGGATCTCTGCAAGCACCAATCCTATTCTCATGTTTAATCTACAGCTCAGTTCCCAGCTATAAGTCACAGCCATCCACTGGAGCAAATGCAGCAGCACATACCACAGGATGTTGTTAGAGATTAAATTAGAATAGTCTTCAAAGCCTCACCACTACTGCCAGAGTTTAAATGAAGGCAAATGGTTTCAAGCACACTGCTTCCCAAGAGTGCACTGCTTCCCACAGTCTGCCTTGTCGGGTCACTGATGGTTTCTCTCCCCAGACCTGTCTTTGCATAACCCTGCTGGAGGTCACCTAAGTACTGATCTGCAATAAATCAAACCTTCATAGTGCTTTTACAGGCAAACAGCACATGCAGTTTCCCTGACGTGTTATTTAAGGCAGGAATCCCTTTCACTCCATCAATAATGATTGGTCAAGTGGCAACTACAGTTTCCACGTTTCCCTCAAAGGCAAAACTGTGAAGCCCTACGGACAAGGGAGCATTCACTGCTGCTCCCTGCAGAATGCACAAGTGTTTGAGCATCCTATGGACCAAGTAAAATGCTCATCTTATCTTTTACGATGCTAACTCCAGTCAGCTGCTTAAGCATTGCTGCCTGCAGCAAAGATGGCTGTGTTAGTCATTCTGCATGTAACTGCACTCTTTTAGATAAATATTCAAAGGCCAAGCTTCAGCATGAGTAATGTGCATAGTACTCTGATGCAGAGATTTGTAACTTCTACATTAAGTATATTTCTAGTTTGCACATACGTTTTAAGGCAGTTGAAGCTCTGAAATACACACAAGTGTTCAAGAAGAAGCTTGTTATCTCACCAATCTTTTTGTTTAGGCCCATCAGCCTTTAAGCAACAGACTTGTGAGGCAAAACACATCCCTTAAGTATCCAGGCTCAGGAGACTGAGCAGCCAAACATTTTAACAGGGAAAGGGAAGAAAGCTGCCCAGATAGTACAGATCTCGTATTATCAGTGAAAAACAAAGACAGATTAGAACTTACCTTATGAGACTGATGCAAAACCAAGCAGCTAATAAAAATATTACCTCTGTTTACCAAGACAAGTTGCCCATCTAACCTACTACAAAACCCTGTAAAGCCTTTACTGCAGAAGTGATTTCTATCAGTGAATTCAGGTAAAATCTGTTCTCAGCTGAGGACAAGGTATCCTTAGAATCTATAGCAGAATCAGACATATGATCTGCCTGTCACACTATTTCTGTTGACTCTCCCTTCTGCTAATGGACAAATCTATTTTTGAAATCTTCTTGTGACTTTTATGTCTTTCAATGAGACAAAGTCTACAAGAACTTCCAAGAGCAAGTACTGAGCCTAATAGTGCAAGACTGCACAAGCCTGAAGGATGGGACATCCTTTTATACAGGGTTGGTGAGGACTTTCAGCTTGCTTTTACTAAAACCATTCAAAGAAGAGAGCACAGAAAGAACTCTTCAGTCCTGAAGGTGCATGATACCACACTGGTGAGGGAGAAAGCTTGCCAGGAATGTGCAAAAGCCTTTACCCTCTGAAAGGACAGATCAGATTAGATAAATTTTATTTAAGCCTATTATGTGAAAAGCAGTTTCAGAGACATTTCTATCCTCAACCCAGCTGAAAAAACCTAACTACTCAGTGCTGAGAGCAAGAGCTAGAACAGATTGTTTTGTAGTGAAGTCAACATTCCTCATGCCAAACAGCTGAAAAAAGATGCTTCTCCAAAACAATTGTCCTGCAGGCAGAAGAGCATGTACTCAGGGCATTCTTCTTGTGGTTTACCTTAAGAAAACAAGCTCAGCAGGATGCAGCACAGGGAAACACAACCATGCAGACCGAACAATTAAGCAGTATTCAGTCTAAGGAGCATTTGAGTATTGCCCTTCAGACTTTATGCTAAAACTATAATCACCACTAAATTTAACCATGTCTTTCAAACAAGGGTCCTTCACTCAAAAGCAGGTGGATTGCCTCCAGCCTTGATAACACATAGAAACAAGGAAACTAGTTCAAGGACACAAAAAGATTTTCAACTCCTTCCTCTGTCTGCTATGAACTGAAGTGGTTCTGAAAAGCAGTGTACTGCAGAGGTTGCTCCAGCACAGCATGGAGATGGTTCAGTATGTGTTGCTCAGTGTCCTGTTCCAGAGAAGCTGCTCCCAGATGTACAAAAGCCCAGGAATGTCTATAAGCAGCATTTCTGCTGTTATGGAATAGTGGCTTACAGTGACAGGAGCTGAGCAGTGAACACCAGCCAGGAGGACCTCTTGCCAAGGCCTCCACACAAGGACAAGGACAACATAACACAGCAACCCAGACAACCATGTGCTGATAAAAAAAAAAATCCAAAGGAAAAGTTGTGTTGTACCAGAAATGGAGATTTTTATTTCTGTGAAACAAAAATGGCTTCCAAGTTTGCTCCAGACCCAAAGGCTTTTAACTGACTCATTTCCCTGTTTTGTTCAGTTGCAGTAGATAGTAGGCACCCTGAATAAAGATAAATATTTGAAGCAGTTATGTCTCCCAGTAACAGGCGGCAGACAGGAGAACAAGCCTGGGGAGGGTAGTTACTTATTATGTATGGAAGCTGACTTACATGACCCAGCAAGTACAGAGTTCATCACTCTTAGGTGGCTAAGGGAACTCACAGCCATTTACATAAAGCTGCTCACCAGTGTTGGTGTTTGAGCTCCAAATTTGCATTTCAGCTGTGCAGCACAGCCTCACATCTTGATAGGTGGCTGCCCACAGTGCTTGAGAACAGTGCAATTCCTAGGTGTTTCCCAAAAATCTCTCCTAGTGTTTTAATATTTAAAACAATTCCAGCATGTGATTGTAGATTAAGTTTAGTGGCTCTCAGGCAGTAGATTATCATTTTAGAGCATGTACATCATCCAGTATGCAGGAATTTAGGAAAGCAGCAGCTGTATAAGCAGCTCACACAAAGCACATAAAAACTCTGTGCTATTTTTATTAGCATGCATCAGCATTCAGGTCCTCAAAGATCTGAAGTGGAACTTCAGCAACAGGGCTTATTTCTGCAGCATTGCTTCATTCCATCCGAGGAGATTAACACTTTAAACATTAACTCTTACATGGCCTTTATGTGCTACAGCACACTGGATACTGACTGTGAGAAAACAGAGCCTACAACTTGTCACTGCCAGGACATTCTAAGAACTTTCGCCTGCATTACAACAGGAAAGATTATTTTTTTCCCCTTTACAGAGCAGTTTGGAGGTATTTAAAGAATGCTTTACAAAAATCAAGCTTTGTTTGAGCCCTGTCCTTTATTTGATGCTAGGGAATGCAATTTAAATTCTAATCAAGAAAATTCATATAAAAAAAGTCTGCAAGGTTCAATCCCCAGCCCCAAATATGTAGAAATCAGCTTTTTCTCCATCAGCTCAGCTAGACTGCTCAATGTGATGAGGACACAGCAGATATACAACAAAAAACTTTAAGCAAGTTATGGAACTTCTACATTCCCTGAGCCTCAAAAAAGAAACAGACGGAGTAGAAGTGCTTGTTTGCTGCCCACAGTACCTGTATGAAGTCAGAACTATTTAAAAGTACAGACTGGCCTCCTTGGCTAAACCACCTCCTTCACCATTTAAGAAGCTTTTATTTAGTAAAGTGCCCATCACACCCCTCCTCCGCCACCAGTGACTACATGAAGTATTTTAGTCAAAACAAGGTATGAGGATTTACAGCACTTAGAATCATCCTTGCTGATAAGAGCTGGAGAACACAAGGCTGCTGCCAATGTCACAGCACCCAGCAAAAACTCAGACCCCCGAGGGTGCTTCTCTGCAAGGTCAATGCTTCAACTTACCAACAGGGAGCTGCCACTCTTCTCTACCTCTCAGCATGTTCACCTGCCAAAGCTTCAGGGGTAACACTGTTCTTCTAGTTTATTATTCTCCTGGAAGTGTTCCTCCCAGAGTAAAACACTAAGGAGTTGACAGGGATCAAACACTGCTTGCTATTAGGGGGAAGAAAAGAACACTGAAGAGCTTGAAGACAGCTTTTCTGACTACTCGTCTCCTTGCATCTAAGAGAAAAGCAGTGACAGCGTAAAAGAGCCTCCTGGTACCAGGCAGCCTGCTCACCTAGCATAGGTTGGTGTGCAAACAAAGGATAAGAAGGATCCAGGCTGGATCTTTGACAGTGTTTACTAACAGGCTTGACAGTCATTTGCCTCAATCTTTGAGGAGCTTGCCTTTACTGATAATAAAAAGTGTGCAGACAGCAAGGATAATTATTTTCTATACTGATGACACGTGCCACATCTCTACAGAAATAAAGATACACACAGTTTGTTAGAATAAACTGTAAACAGCCAAAAAAAGTCTAGCCCATTACAGCAAGCACTGGCCAAATTTATCCTCATGAATCAAAGAGCCAGCATTGCATTTCTACAGGAATAACGGCAGATGAAGGACTTTCTGTACCCGTCTGAAAGACAGGAAAAGGACACAGCTGCCACCAGCAGCTAGGCCCAAGTGCTCGAGGGCACCAATAGCTGTGCTGAATTGCAAGAGCTTCCACACAAGAAGCAGCAGTTTGAATGGAAAAGGGTCTGATTATGCTACTCCACTTGGTAAGCCAAAGCACAGAGCTGGACAGGGTCAGAGGAATGGAAGGGGTAAGAGAACACGAGCTCTAGGAAGACAGATCCTCTTGCTTCCCAATGTTTGCTAGCTATGTAGAAAGTTTTGGGCAGTTTACAGCACTGTAAAAAGCAGTCCTAACATCTACAAGTACAAAGTACCTGGCACAAAGCCATCTCAGGCAGTTTTACAATTCAAAGTTCTTCAATTATTCATCCACCACCACTTGGCTCACTGAATGTCACCACAGCTACAATGCACTGAACTGGACCAGAGGTGAGGATTGTGCCATAAAGGGAAAATAAAGTCCAAAAGTGTTCACTCTAAGAATTTTTGAACACCTGCACAGACAGAATAACTTTGCTTGTTTCTGCTTTCTCCCTGCCAGCCTGTTTTTCACAGCAGTGCCCTCACCCCTTCCTTCCCTAAGCAGGAGCTGAACAAACCAGGTCTGAAAGCCAGTTCACAGCTGTGAACATTCCTCTGTAGAGAAGAATTGGTCTTACAACAGATCTGACAACAAACCCAGTACTGATATAACAGAAGGGATTGCTGGGCTACTTACTTTGCTTTCATGGTAGAATTTGAAAAGAGCTGCTTAATCAGCTTTCCTAACACTCTGAATAATTAGCAAGTAATCAAAGCCTTGCAAGATTTTTCGGTGGAGTATGGCACAAGCTGTTTTCACACAGCTTTTTCCTAATTATCCTACAAACTGTTTCATGCATAATTGCAGGAATTTAAATATATTTGTTCCCCTTTAGTCTCCAGGTGACTTTCATGCCTAAAGACAGGATTTCTTTGATTTTTTTTTAAATTTCTAGATTGAAAAAAAGTCTGTGATAACATCACTAGAATAGTAAAAAGAAATAATCACATATACGTCTTAAAAGTTGTCTGTACTGTAAACTCTTTCAATTCCCCACAGCAATTATATTCCCAAGTCCTGTCTTCCTTCACAGAGATACAGAGGTAGGAGGACTGAACAGCTACCTATTGACACATTTTGTTCTAGTTTATTCTTTCTGTAATGGAAGCCATTCAGACAATATTTTGCCCAAGAACCAGGTTTCAGAGAAGCCAGCAAGCCTGAGCTCAGGTGATCCAGAGAAAGCAAACAAATCCACAACTGCAAGCTATTAACACAACACCAGGGTTCTGCAAGCAGCTCATCGCTCCTGCAATTACTGCACAACAGATGTCTAAATATTGCTGGACATGTTCTGCATTTTCACCCTTTTGGGAATGCTTTGTTCTCCAACTGAAAGTCAAAAGACATGGCCCTAATACAGCAGTGCTAGGAGCCTGTACTGTGAGAACAGAGCTGAAATAGCAGGAAAATGGACTCTGAATTAGCTGACAATCCATTTCCAAAGACTAGCGTGACACTAATGTGCCCTCAAGGCTGGTAATCAGCACAGCTTCATGGTTGCTCCTTCAGTGACTAGGGATATGTCATTCTGGAGTGCAACACTGGGATGGCAAGTGTCTAAAGTACCAAGTAACTCAAACCTCCTCAATGTATTTTTTAGGAAAGCGATTGCTCTGCAGTTAGGGCAGTAGACATAATCAAGAATCCAAACACACTTATGTTACCACCAACCTGGAGTGCATCACAGAACCCTCTCTGGGTTCCAATTTCAACAGATAATGCTTTGTTTCCTCTATAAGTTTACAGACCACATAGCCTAACATCTTATACCTTACGTAATCAAGGCACCTAACACAGCACTGCTAAAAGCCTCTCATCTCCCCTAAAATGACTATCCTTAAGTCAGCTTGACTTTTGAGATCCAAAAGGAAAGTTCATGCAGCTGCACTCAGCACTTACTATATAATTGATGTATTTAGAGCTTCTAAATAGGACTTGCAAGTTTTCGAAGTGATTGCAGAAGAGAAATACTGTAATCAAAGTCCTTGTCCCTCCAAAGCCTCACAAAATTGTACTAAATGCTTCCTATTATTGTTGAAGGTTCTTGGTGAAGCTAAGGGCAGCTGCACTGATTCTGGAGGTCTTGGAATAGAAGATCAGGGATCAGCCTGCACAAACACACAGCTGACATAAGGTCAGTTTGAAAGTGTATTCAACAGGCTTAGAGCTGGCCTCTGTGCCATTACTTTATTAAACTAGTTAGGATGTGCTCTACCAGTAATAAATTTCATTAGTTTTCAATCGCCTTAACATACTTCAGGTAAGAGCAGGCACTTTAAAACTAATAGCCAACCCTGTCTTCATTACAAGGGCACTGACACACCATGAAAATGTCTCCTTCCTGCAAGCCCCAGCAGATTCCTTCCCTAATAGAAAGGAGTACAAGAATATGAACAAGTGATGACTGCATCCATCCCTCCCCCATTTCCAGAGACAGTGGGCTATATAGTGCTGGTATAGAACAATATCAGCATACAACTTCTATAAAGATGGACTTTCTATGCATCCATGGAAAATGCCACATAACAAGGCTTGGTCATAAATCCAGGTACCTGAGACAAAAAAAGAAATGCTTGACTTGGAAGAGATTTACTTTAGCAAGAGTATACCCTGACATTCATTTGAACCCAGGTTTAAGAAATACATTCTTCCTTCTGCCAGAGGAAGGATGGGTAAGTGCAGCTCTTCTACCTATAATGCAGGTCAACATGGAACAAATACACTACTTACTCTTTGGTCAAAAGTGGGCAGGATTTCAGTAGAAAGCGAGCCAAAGCAGAGTCTTGGTAAATGAGTTCAGGAGGGGCAGTTGGGCTTTTCAGATTCAAGCAGCGAACAATAACATACAGAACAGCAGCAACTGCAGCTAGCTTCACCCCATCAAACACTGCTGGCAGCTCAGAAGTTTCCAATATTGCACTCATTTTCAGCCTGGAGATGAAAAAACAACATTAAAGCTTTTAGAAATATAGTGCTGGATATGAATATCAACTGTCATGTTAAATATACAATTGTGATAACCAACTAAATTTGTTAAGTCAACACTCCAGGAAATCCTAGCATATCGACTCAGACTAGCAACTTTTAAGTAGAAAGAAAATTTAGTTGGTATTGTTCTAAACATCCTGACCAACAGAAGAAAAACTGGATGATCAGCTGTAAAGGAGATTTACTACTAATCAGTGCTGCCCTAGAACTGCACCAGTGTCTCAGGTGTCAAGCCCTGGTCTGCAGCCAGTCAACACATGCAGGATCTTGGCCAAGACTACTCAGGTCAAGCAGAAGCTGGACAAAAAGCCAGGCTATAAAGGCACCTTGGCAGCTCTGGACATTGTTCCTTCACAGGTGTACAAGCCAGACTTGAAAAGGAGCACCTGAAAGAACTACTGTCTTCGTTCCTCAGCCTGAGTCTTGCAGTTCCACAAGAACACTGGTACTCAATCCTGCCTACACTTAAGATGGTCACTTTATGTAATGGCATTTGCAGCATTTCTTTTAATTCACCGCAGTTTTGCAGCCGAAGGACTAGATTAATACCTAGTCTTTCAAGGGCTTCAGAGTAAAGTAACAGAAGCAAAGAAGTATATATAAAAAAAAATCCTTCCAGCTTGAAATCAAATTTTTAAATTGATCCAGCTTATTTTGAACATACAGTTCAAACAGCTGGTTACACTTATTGCTGAAGGGACAGGTTTTTCCCTGGGTCTTTCCTAAGTGTTTCCCTTCCTAACCCAAGTAAGATAATGACAAGGCAAGTCTTACCAACTTCAATTTTCTTCAAGCTAGAAAAAATTGCCAGTCCTCAGTAGACCCGTCACCAATCCACGTGCTGCCAGAGCTACCCTGTGAGGGGAGGAAAACCAAATTGATTATTACTGATAAAGCTGCATTTCTCAGCTGGAAAGGATGAGCTCAAATTTATACAAAGGTCCCATCGCAGACATGGCAAGTTATTTGTGTAGTCAGTCATAACCAGCTCTGATCCATCTGCATCAGAAATCTGCTGCCAGTGGACAGATTCCAGACTAGATCACTTGCCTACAGCGTATTAACTTCATGAGTTAATGCAACTTCATGAGCAGAGAGACTTCATCTCTGCAAGACAGTGAGACACTGTAGTCAGAAAACCTACCCAAATCTCTTCCTATTTAAGCAACTAGGATTAGCAGGACACTCTTCTCAACTCTGTACAGTATCTACACTGTTACTGAAGTGTGAAGCCATTCTGAAAGAAGTTTCCTGCTACTTTTATTCAGGCTTAGCAAGGCAGCTCACTCCTACAGATGGAAGCTTGTAAACAGTCTCTGCTTGTTCCCACACTTGCTTTTCGAGATGTTACAACATATCACACTTCAACACGGTGGGAGCCACAGGAAGCTCAGACACAGCCACCTAATTAATGATAGTGCACATGCAAGAAGACTTGTTACAAGAACATGATGATGCCAATAAAAGAGAAAGCTTTCAGCCTGTGACCATAAAAGTGTAAGCAATACTTGCAATTAGAACTGCCTTACCACAGGCACGACAAATCGATGGGGAATCAGAGCTTCCGGGAAAAGCTCCAGAACTGCCTGCCCTCTACCACAGCTGCTGCTTCCAAATGGAAAACACACCATCAGGACAGACCATACCAAAGCCTTACTCTTCTTTATAGCAGGAGTAAAGAGCCTCAGAAGTACTTTATGTACTCACTGTAGCTACACCAAAACCCTTTGGAAGAAAACACGTGTGACATCAGCTATTGACTAACAGCGTGCTGGAAAGCTGCAAGTTCCTGCCACCACAACCATCTGCATGGCAGAACAGAGTGAGGGAAGCAGAGATGTTTAATCTTGGACAACTTTTCAGCTCGTATTTTCCAGGTCTGAGCTTCACAGTAGAAGGGAGAGGATGGGCCACAAAAAGCCATTTATTCTTCTACTCAGAAGACTGCATTGGCATCATGAGAAGAGTTCAAGTGCCACATTCAGCTGCACTATGTTACCTCAATACCTCTCTACTTGGTAAACTTTCACCAATACCACCATCAGTTCTGTAGGAGACAACAGGCAAAGTACAGCAATGGCTTCACCACGGAAGGTACAAACAGGCAGAAGAGCAGACCAAGTTCCTGAACTCAAGGACCACCAGGTGCTCAAGCAAATCTTCCCAAGATCAAACTCCCAGAAGTTCTGTTGACATCCTCCTATCATTGTTTTATTCAGAAAATTAGGAGAAACTAACACCTGAGACCATCCTGGATTTGAAGCTAGGTTGCTGTTTACAGTGTTCACCTTAATGAATTTGTTAAAAATAAATCTGGGCACAATTAGTCATTAGGATTTTGTACTAGTGACTCAGTGTAACTGATCCAACTAAACCCTATCTCCCTGAGAATGTTCTCTCCCATATAATCTTCAGGTTACAAACAAACCACATCTTTTCTGATACTTTTAGATCTCATGTTAGCCTGTCACTCCTTTAAAACAGCATACCAGCTTGGCATTACTTTCAGAAAAATCAGCTGTTGGTAGGCAGGGTTATGCTTTGACACTTATGAACTAGTATTTTCCATTTTAGACAGCCTAAACACGCATTCACTGAACTTACGCACCTCGAACATGTGCTAGAGGTTCATGTATTTATCAAAATCTGCACCCAAAAGCTCAGATCAGTCTGTAGATGTAACACAAAGCTGGCACTGCTTCAATTGCACAGCTTTCTGCAGTGATTATTTAAGCAATGAAGCAGTCCATGAAGACTCCATGCCCTGTGGATTCAGCTGTGTCACTTGAGGTACCTCCCTCTAAAGTTTGTTATTTCTGAAGACCTAAACAGACCTGTCTCAGCCAGGGCAGATTTGCAAGGGCTGAGGCAAGGCACTCTGCTCTAAAATTTTAAGGGTTTAGCTTACTAAAATGGATTTGAGCTCTGCCTCTAATCACATAGGACAAATGTCTCCCTCTTTAACCAGCTGGGATGAGGTCACCTTGCTTCTGTTTTGTTAAACCCTTTTTGCATTAACAAAATAAATTTGTCTGTTTAAAAAAAAAAAAAAAAAGATAGATAACCACAGGGTTGAGCCAGACAAACTTTAATCCAGAATCTCCTCTAACTGGGTCAGCATTAATCTAAATGGACAAACATTTGGCTTTTTCCATACACAAAACGCCGGATTCACTTCTGGCAGGCTAGGCAAAATTACCAAAAAGCATACCACTGGAGGTAATCAAGCCTTTTCATCACAGCATTTGAGATCCACGTTGAAGAACCCAAAAGTTGAAGCTCCTAGCCCCAAGGATGTTATTTTGAAACATCTTTTTTTTTTTTTTTTTAAATAAAATTGTGCAATTAAATCTCTTATAGGCATGACAGCCCCAAAGACCAGCAGCCCTCTCAAGCAATGTTCGTAAGTCTCAATTGTAACTGAGGGATAACTTGAAAATCAATCACTGGAAAGCAAGTGCTGGATTTGTGGTCTTTCCATTTGCCCTTTCATCACAAAAAGCTGAAAATCATGTTACAGGAAAAATTTCAGCATCACTGTTAACAGAGTGCACTTCATAAGTATAATGAGAAAAATCCCAAGTCTCACCCTTTCCAGACAGGAACAGACACAAGCACAACAAAAGCCAGTAGAGCTACAGCAAATTCTTTGTGTATCCTTTCAAAAACATTGGGGTTTTGGGAAAGACATCATCAAAACATTTACTTGTGCAGTAAGTGAATTCACAACTGTCAACAAATCCAAGACCTGTATGCATTTCAGTTCCAGGCTTCCTGTGGAGAGGAAACTCTTCCAGGGACAGAAGTCACTTCGCTGTGACTCAACAAGCCACGCACAGGATTTGGTAGCTACCAAGCTTTACAGCTCCTCCACCCATGGAAGCAGAGTCTGACTCTTCATACTGGAAAGCCAACATTAAAAAAAGCAGAGATATTAGAGGAAGCCATTCCCACAGGACACTCCCCCCTCGGGCCTTTTAACAAGCCACTGAAAGCCTGGCAGACTCATTTATTTCACTGAAGCATTAGAAACGCTGTGGGCTAATGCAAAGATGCAGCTATATGGAACACAAAGAGCAAAGACCTCTTTGAAAGGGGCTCCACTAACAAGACATTCTATTCTCCATTACATGGACTGAAGAAATCTTGAAGGAATGCCATTTCCAGGAAGGGCAGCTTGGTACAAAAGCCTCATGCATGCCTCCCCACCCCTCAGCGTTCTGGCTCACCGATGCTCTCAGAGCTCAGCTGGACACCAAAACACTGGAACACGCCTGGCCAGCAGTGAGAGTCTTTAAAAGTTCCCTTTCCTATTCTGTTACAGCTTACCAAGTAGTGTAATACTCTTACCCACCAGGACTTAGAAGAGCCAGAGGCCATTTCTGACAGACTTAAGCAAGCAGACTTTGTTAACTAACATATCAGACATTTCTTGGACTGGTTTCATATATTTCAGTGTCTGCTTGGGAATAAAACTCTGAAAGCAAGTATATCAGACAAGAGGAAAGCAAAATCACCCTGCTTTAAAGAGTTGTGCCTAGGCAGTCTGGGATCAGAAATAAGGTGGGGTTTTTTTCCCCACCTCTTTGAAGGAGGAAGGCTGAAGTTAGTTCTTTATGGGATGTTTCCAGGAAATTAATCATCTTTAATATCAGCCAAAGCTAATGACTTTTCTGAAAGATAGACTGCAAAACCAGAAGGCACAGCGCTGTCACTACCAGGTAAGATATTTAGAACCACGTTATAGAGAAAGGAACTTCATTAAGGAGAGAGCAAAATGTCAGAGCACTGCATAACTTTTTTAAACAAAGACAAGTTTTATGCCAGAATATTACTCAAATCTCACTCCAGGAAGCGCACGTAAGCGTCACACTGCTGAGCTTTCAATGGTTTAAGTGCAGAGGATGATGTTTAGAGACCATCCAGATGAAGATGAATACACTTGGGAAAGGCTCTGAAGCATGTGTCCTGATGGGAAAGGCTACCAGACTAAGCACTGGAGGACAAGCTACACAAGTACAGAACCTGTGCAAGAGGAATCACAAAGAAAGCCTCAAGCTTTATTGCGCAGTTCCATATCCTGTCTTTTACCCAGCACTTGTATAAAAAAATGCCTTTGTTTTTGCGGCAAAGTGTTAAGTCTAAACTTCTTTGTTCCTTGAAAATGACATAGACATGAGTATTCTAGGGCCACACCAATACTATGCCTCATCAGCTTAAGCACAAAAGTCATAAAACCACTTATCTTGAGACTGGCATCTACCCAGCCCAAGCTCACCCCGAGCAGAACCTCCCATTACCTTCAGTGTGGCTCAGAGGACACGTCAGAAGCAAATGCTGAGGTCTTGATGCATCACTCGGTACTTCTGGCCATTTAAAAGAGCCAGCTAAGTCTCAGACCTCAAAGCACAGAGGGTATAATTAAGAATTAGCTGAGCACTTAAGGCACTTAAGTTTAGGGTTAGATGTGGCCATGAGAGATAAAGTGCAGTCCTCAGGAGTCTGGCAAAGCCACCATGGGTTTGTTGTCCAACATGTGACAGATTTTATCTCCCAGTGAAGAGGGCACACTGACATGCCCCATCACCAGGATGATTAAAAGAACACTATTTGGACAGCATATCTAAGTCCTCAGTGCAAATCCCTCCCTGTGCCAGGGCCATACCCAGGCCAGGATTTGGCTGGTTGGCAAGTACAGAAACCAGCAAGTATTGTTTATACCCTGTTCCAAAAAAATTTCTTGGCTGGTGCCTTCACTGGAATTTGACCTTTTCATCAGTTACAATACTTGGCTCATACTAAATTTAGAGGTACTGTGAGGTTACAGGGATAAAGTTCATAGCACAAGGAACCACCAGCACAGTCAGAAAGACAGGTGCCTTGAAGTAGAGCTTTTTACTTTGCCCTTGAAGAGTTCTACACCTTCAGAGCAGAAATCAAGCACCTCAGAGGGCTGGGTGTACATCCCAAGGCAGGTTGCTTAAAAAAAGCACCCAAGAATAAAACTATAGCCAATAGGGCCAAAGGCTCTTTAGCACTCTCACTTCTCCAAAAAGGTTCATTTACAGTCAAATGAGCCTTGAATTTCACTTTCTTCCAGCTCCAGGAACTGCCTTTGTTTCCTCACAATAACATTTTAAATTATCAGAAATAGTTCTACTGCAGGAGAGGCAGCTTTTACACACAACCTAAGCCTGCTATGTAAACTCCTTGTTATGCCACCTTATCTGGTTCCTGTTTGTCTCAGATGGATTGAAAACCCCAGCATTAGCTTTTATTGCACACACCTGCATGCATGCAATGATTAAACTAAGACAGGGCCAGACTCTGACTTCGCAGAAATCAATTAATTGCAGTAATCAAATAATTATGTTTGCTTAAATAATATAAGCCTTTCCTTTAAGATAAGGTGCAGGGACTTGGGACTGTGTCCCTAACCATTACGTAACCACAGGGCAAAGCTTCAGGTCCTTGTAGAAGAGATCAAGCTAACTTTTAGGTAGAAAAAGAAATATTGGGTAACACCTTTCCACAGTCCTACAGCATTAGCAGGTGTCCCTTGCCTACCACATAACTGTGCCAGGGAGCAGCATAAAGCTCAAGGGAAGAAATGGAGTAAACAGAGTGTAGAGAACCCAACAAACCGTGCTCAGTAGATGAGGAAATGCTATTGGAATCAAGCCACAGAGAGCTAAGTGAGCTAATAAAAACTGCATTATAGACCAACCCTCCTCAAGGAAGCCAGCTCTATTCCTTCATTATATTTTGAAGCATCATATTGTTAAAGCCTCATTTATCCTCTGACTCCAACCCCTCCATTCCCACACTGGCACAGAGCTCAGCTGAACATACTGGAGGAACAGCTCAAAAGTCCAAGCACATCACAGCTGTTTGCTCAGCTACAGGGTTGAGCAAGTGGGGAACGTGCTCCACACCAGGCGAGCTGCACAGCGGGGAAAGACCACCTATAACAAGGCACAACACAAGTAAGACCTTTATTCAAGAATGGTCCAGTTCAAGCAGTCTGAAAACACCTATACTTGAAGAGGATGAAAAGCTGAGGTCTTTAAACACCTTGCTCACTTTGTTCCCCTGATGAGCAGCTCCTCTCCACAGGGGAGCAGCAGATTTGCAGAGTCATTCCCTCCCAGCCTGTCCACGACAGATAGAAGGCTCGCACTAGAGAAGGAGTAACGTAGTTCATGCAAATACATTGAATATGAAGCAAAAACGTTTCAGGACAGAAGAACTACACAAAAAAAAAAAAAAAAGAGAGAGAGGGGCTGACTAACACACTGCTACTACCACTGATGAATACTCAGGTTCTCCCAGAATGCAACTACAAGAGGTTTTGGAGCACTACAGCAGTCACCAGCAACTCAGTGTCTTAAAGGCTACATTGCCCTCTCTGCTGCTCAATCAGTGACAGGCTAGGGGCACTACAGGCACATGTTTTAGGACATTTTGTCCTTACCTCTCACAAGGAGGTTCACTGTAAATGACTGTGCATGTGCTTATTTCACTTAGTACAGCCTTTCACATTCACATATGCTCAACCAACACTTCACAGAACTGGGTGTTCCAGATAAGGGAGAGCCAGGCTTGAACCCTCTCTGCGCAAGTTTTCTGGAACCTGCACCTCTATACAAAAGCATCTTTGAGGATGCTTTGAGATAAGTTTAGAAGCAGGACAAGCTACTCAACAGTGAGCATCCCAGTAGTCAGTCACTTGCCCCTTCCTATGAGGAGCCTGTACTATATTTTTTGTGTACTCAATGACCTGAATAGGGCTGTAGCTTAGTTACTAGCAAATAACGCATGAGACATTTCAGAAAAGTTTGGTGTTTGTGGGGGCTGAACCCATATTAGCAGAGGAAGTTACCAATGTCATTTATTTCAGTCAGACTGAACCCACAATAAGGAGAAATGAAAGCATTTCTCAGCAGAGAGAGGGATAGGCAAACTGCACTTCTTGGCCATTCTAGAGATACAGATAAAAATCTGTTCTCTGCCAAGTCTGGCACTGCCTTCCACTGCCATTACCTCTAACAGAGCACAGGCACAATGACGTTTCAAGCACCTGGTTTGTACTGAACTGCTTTGCAAAGCATTTTCAATTACTGCTGCCTGATACTGGCAGAGTAAGGCTGCCAGTCAGAGACAATCTTTATTATTAAGTCATATAATTGAGAGAACTGAAAGAAAAATAAGCCTTTGGGTGTAGAAGCCTTCTTAGAGCCAGGAAAAGCTTAGATAGTTGCCCCACAGGGCAACCACATATGCTGGGCAAGTGGGACTTTGCTTCCCCACAAGAAGGACAGTGTGCCCTTGCACACTGAAATTAAATCAGTTGAAATGAAATCAATCAGCTGAGTTTGATCAGATGCTTAACTGCATATAAGCTTAAACTCTGCAAGATATAAGACAGAAAATCAACTGATCTTTTGAACCACTGATCTACAGCATGTTAAGAACGGCAATTCAGAGCTGTCACATATTCTGAAACACACTCTTCCAGAGAAACTCAGAGGTGCAGATGAAGACTCCAAAGTACTAGCAAACGACAATTGTCTAGGCTTTTGCTGAAAAGTTCAAGTGACCAGTTTCAGGCTGGTCTTAGCATCTTTCAGTACAAATTACAAGCACCCAAGAACCCAGCACTTGCACTCTTACCAGAGACTGAAAAATCCTGTTCTTGGTTAGCTTAATCCAACCTTGGTTAGCTTTCTGGTACTGCCAGAGCTGGCAGTGTGAAAGTAGGGACGAAGAGGCAAGAGATATGGAAGAAGAAAGGTGAGTAACAGGGCAATGTGAATCCAGTGGCACCCAGGCATTTCACTGCTCTAAAGCCACCGTTTCCTATCCTACACCAAATCCCATCTGGAGTATAGTTGGAACTTAGTAGACTCCGATAATGTCTTCATACGCCTGTGTCAAGGTCAAAGGGTGTTATTTTGCCATCTTTCCTTCCCAGTGCCACATCCCAGAACAACCATTTCAATGTGTTAATCTCTGAGTTTTCACATGACAAGTTTAATAAAGCAGCTTTATGAAACACTAAGAATTTAAGCCGCTATTCACTCCCTGAATAGAAAAATACAGCTTTTACAGGAAGAGTGGAACAAGTTAATTTTTAAGTTTAACTTCTGCAGAAACAGTTCTGCAAGACAGAAGGTTTTATCCACAACCTCCACATCTTCTCCACACCTAAAAAAGACAGTCTGGCACAATCTCAGGTCAGCCTCATATTTTGTGCAGCTAATTCACTCAGTAACAGAGGACCTCCCATGCAAAAGCAGCTATTTTAAGAATAAGACAGGAGAATAGAAGAACTCAAACATTAGCTTTTATTTCTCTTCTCATATCCTTCCTGTTCTTACTCTTGACTTTGAGACCAAAATAAGTGACGTCTAGAATAAGAGGAATGGATGCCTGTCCACTGATCTAAGAAGAGACAAGAGAAGCTATCGAAACTTCTCTTGTGTATGAGAACTAAACAAGCACCTCAGAGGGGTGACACAGGGAAGATAAGAGAGCAACCAAAGAGTAGTATTCAATAACAGAACTCCCTGCAGAGGAAATACACATTATCAAAGAAAGTCTAAAAATGAGATACCACAAATGCAAACAACTGAACTGAGTGTTCTACCATATCAGCAGGGACTAGAACATGCCAACCTAAGCAATATTATGAACATGGCTGAGCATGATAATAATTGATAAATAAGGCACGTAAGATGAATACCCTGTACCAGTTAGCTGACTAATAAGCCAGGAACATTTGTTACAGAAGGAGGCACCAATGCTGTGAAAGTCAAACAGCAATCTAAGAGGCAGACAGGAATCTTTAATACTTGCCAGACCAGTGACAATTGTTCATCAACAATAAGAGGAAGCTGTTGTGAATTCTCCGAGGGAACCTACATGAGAATGCAAGTCCAGAATGCAACCCCTCCAGTCATAACTGCATGAATAAAGCTGCTCCTGACACACCTCTGCAAGCAAGTTAGCATCAGGCAAGAGATCTCAGCAGCCGTAACTCATCAATTGTGATTGATACATCTACACATCCTGTGCTGGAGGAGATCACAAGTTACACCTGAATGTGCAGGATGGGGCAGAGTAGCATCATACAGGGTAACAAGCAGGTACACAGCACACAGCAAAAGGGAATCTGAACCTGATGCAAGATGCTCATAGCAGGCTCAGGACCTTGCAGCGTGAGAAAGACAGACGGGAGAGCCTCGTTTAGCAGAAGCAGTGTGACCTGACAGCGGGCACAATCCCCCTGGCTCGAACTCACGCAAGGACCATCCTCTGGTCCGCACTCAGCTCTCGATCGCATCCCACGGCAGCCTTCCCTCCCTGCGAGCGCAGGGACGCGCTGCTCCCACCCCTGCTCCTGCCCTGCACAGCCTCGCACCCCCAGGGAGCGAAGGTGGAGGCTGTCACCGCACCACCTCCCACAGCTTCCAACCTTGAGGAGAACAGTGAGGGGACCGAACGCTGACCGCCACAGCCCCACCGAGGGACACCCCCATCTCCCCCCCGGGCAACAAACACGCGGGGGCCGGGCGTACAGGCAGTGCACGGCAGGACGGCGGCTGGGCATGGGCAGACGCGGCCGCGGGGCAGCCCCGCAGGCATGCCGAGAGGAATGGGAAGGAGGCCCGGCCGTCCCCTGAGCCCTGCGGGAAGAGGCTCCCGGGCACCCCCACCTCACCTGCAGCCCCAGCCGGGCACGAGGCCCCCGACAGCTCCGGCCGCCGCTCCCGCCCGTCTGCCGCGGCCCCGCCGCCCGCTGCCCTTTAGCAGCCGCCCTCGCCCTCCCATTGGCCCCCGCCGCGCCGCTTCCGCCCAGGCCCGCCCGTCGATTGGCCAGCAGGCGAGCCGGGGACGGGGCGCTCCGTCAGGAATGGGCCGGTGCCATTGGCTGGAGGAGGAGAGGGGGCGGGACGCCTCGGTTCCGGCGGTTCNCGGGGCCATGAGCGCCGGCGGGGAGCGCGGTGCCGCGGCCATGACAGAGCGGGGCCTGAGGGAGCGGCGGGGTGCCGAGGGGTGGGGGCAGCCGCGGCTTCAGCCTCCGCCTCAGTCTCATTTTCCGTCCGCCGCACGAGCCACCACCCGTGACGTGGGGGAGGTAGCCTGGGGAGCGGCTCCAGCTGAAGGACACGGTTACTCATCAGTGACACGGAGCTCGGTGGTACTGAGGGGTAAAGACCGCTCCAGGCTGCCCATAAGCCATGTAGTGTACCCGGTGCTGGATGCTGGTTACATAATACTGCGTCGTTTAGAAACAGTACCTTAAAAATGGTGACTGGGCCTTCAGCACGCTGGGTTTGTTTATCGTGGGCCCACAGGCCACCTCCGTGTGGCAAACACTGGGAGCACCCTTGGGCTGTGCCAGCAGCAGTGAAAGGTCTTTTCCTGGTCCCTCAGAGTGCTCTGCATCGTCCCACCGAGTGGGGTGTGTGATGGGGACAGCGAAATCCACTCAGAAGTAGATGGACCCTGCCGCATCTGGAAGGCGTTGGAGGAAAATAAATGACAAGATGAAAAAACTGTCCACAATGCAATGTTTATAAACCATTTATTTTGTATTCTTCCAAAAGAGCCACGCATTATGCTGCTGGTAACATCAACCGTTCTGAGCTGTGTTAATGGTTGCTTTATATAACTGGATGGAAAAATCCTTCCTCTCATTTCAGATATTTTGTTTCCTCTGTTTACTGGGTGTTGGAGCTTCCTATGTGGAGAAAGCTCTCAAGGAGCAAGTCACATTTTCCAGGGAGCTGTGTACTTGGAGAGATGAGTAACTGCTGTAGCCTGAGTCACAGGGGAGAAGGGAGTTCTGGGTAAGGGCACAGAGGGAAATTCTGGAATGAAGGTGGCAGAACAAACAGCATCTTCCTCTCCTCCACGCTTGCTACAGGTGCGATCCCACACCACTCAGTCAAACAGAGTTGCATTCCTTATCTTTTAATTAACCTTGTGAAAATACCCACGGTTTACGGTTGCTAAACGTGTCAGCGGCTCAGCTGGGCTGAGGTTTGGTGTGTCTCAAGGCAGCTGAGTTATGCTTATGACCAAGTTAACAGATAGGTTCAGCAGATAAACATCCGGTATCAGACTCAACTAAGTATTTGAGGAATGTGTTTGAGCTTGATCACAGAAAATTGCAGTCCAATTGATTCCAGGTGTACCTTAGCTCCTTCACCATCTGATCCAGGCAGGAAAAAACAGATCTGGGCAGGAAAACGCCTCAAACTGGAGCTGAGCCTCTAGGCAAGGCTTTTATTTTAAGTCCTTGAGACTGTTGGGGATTTCTCTGACCTTAGAGAAGCTCAGCTATTAGAAGAGAGCTTTGTTACAGACCTGTCACAAAATAGAGCAAACCAAGCTTGTTGCTCACTTCTTGCTGAGGAGAGGTGAACACTGAAGAGGTAGCAGCACAAATTTACAGGGGGCTGTGGCAGTGGGAGCCAAAATCCTGAGCTGTGTATATTGCAAGAAGGGAAGTGATGGAAAAGGTGCTGTGTCTCCAGAAAGGGAGAGAAGAACCAGTGCAAGTCATTGGTGTTTTACCCTGGGCAGTGCTGAGGGGTTCCAGCTGCAACTTGTGGTATGGAGCAGGGATGTCTGGGAGGGAGGAAGCGCATTTTGGGAATACAAATCCGACTTTGGGCTGTTAAAACAGCTGGCAAGCCGTGTCCTGTGAAGGAAGCTGCCCTCCCTCTGAGTGTGTGGGGAGTTGCTCGGGCCGATGTGCAGGGGGGCTCTGCAGGGTTGGTGCTGGGAGCACCCCTGTGTGCCTGTGCTGTGGGGGGAGCGCTCTGGCCGGGAGCCAGGAGCAAGGCTGTGCCACTCACACTAAACAGGTCACGCTCAGAAAATGCCATCTGAGCAGGAGCCTGAACCATCCCCAAAGGAAGAGTGCTGGGAAGAGCTGAGCTTCATTTCCAGCCTTGTAGGGGAGGGATTTAGCTGCTTCAGCCCAGCAGATATTTCTGCCTGTTATTATTGCTGAGAGGTGGGATGGGAGTGTCCAGGAACACCTTAATGCTTTGGAGACAGGAGGAACCCTCTCTGAGAAGTGTGGCTACTGCAAAAGGGGACAAATGTATGTGCTGGAAACTGCAAGCACAGGAAGAACGCAGCTTTGCCTTGTGCTTCGGGCAGGCAATTACCTCTGTACAGAGAGGCCAAAAAAAGACTGATGAAAATTCCACTTTTTTAAATGCAGCAATTGGAAAGGTACCAGGCAGAGAGAACTCCAAGTGCTGCTGAACCAGCCCGAGACACCCCCGTGCAGCACTGTGGTGACAATCACCTTTTGTTCTTCACACCCCTCTCTCTTTTGGCTGTTGCTGCCACCAGGAACTCTGAACTCTTTTTCTACTTCATTTCCCCTGGCCCAGCTTTTCTCCTGCTCAGCAAATGTGCCGTGTGCTGAACGACTCCTGCGGACTTTGCACCCCTGAGGAAACCTTTTTTGCCAGAGGAAACATCAGGGTGTTCATCTCTGGCAGTGTGTAGCAGGAGCAAAAAGGAAAACACCTCTTAGGCAGGGTTTGATTGCCAGCTGAAAATAAGCAAAGTGCCTGTCAGTGACATGTGAGCACAAAAAAGCTTTGCAGATGGAAATAAAGGCAATGCTTTTTCCTCTTCTCCTGCTCTGCCTTCCCTGCTGTGCCAGTGAGGCTTTGGCTGGTGGGCTGCAGAGCCGTGCTGTTCCGGAGCCTGTTGGATCTGGAGGCACAGTGCTTTTTGGACTCTTACATATTTTCTGAAAATGGTGTCTAAAAGAGTAATGGGCACTTTGCAGAGCTCTAAATAGACCAGCCTCTGTCCTGAGGTGCTGGCAGTGTACTGAGGCAAGTGCCAGGGATGGGAGAAGGGCTGCATCATACAAACCAGCTGGGGAGGTGGCACGTGGCCCACCTGATCAGTATTTTTCCATCACATTCTCATTCAGCTGCTCCTTGCCAACTTCCAGCTCTGTCACGCTCCTCAAAAGCTTCTACTCTGGATTTATTTAGCACGCTATTTATTTCCTAATTATAGAACTGAAGTGACTGACCTCAGCCCTGCTGGGTACTGCTGTCCACCTTTTTGTCCCCTCCAGACCACAGGCTCTGGTCTCCTCTAATGGCTGAAGGCCATTGCTAGAGACTTTCTGACTCACTTTTTTTGTTTTTCTCCCAAACCCAAGAGGGCTCAGACTGCTTATACAGAGCTTCACTGATCATTTCAGAGCAGATGGGCTATTGCATTCCCGAATTCTTTAGGCCAAAAGAGAAATGCCGCTGAGCTGAGCACTTCACCAGGCTGTGTTCTGCTGCTTCTGTCCACAAATTCCCAGCAGCCAGCTCACTGCTTTTATCCCACATCCAGCCACAGCTGCTGGCTGGAGGAAGAGGTTTTGAAAACCACTCCCTGGCATCAGCAGTGCTGCGGGTCCTGCTTTTGGTTGCTCCATGGCACTTGAACCCTGCCTGGCTCCACAAGCAGACTCAGTGGTCTAGGAAAAGGATCCATCTCTATCTCCCTGAAAGGAATCTGTGCCACAACACTACTGAATTTTCCAGGGAATCTCGTTAGGTGAAATTCCTACCTTCAGAATACCTTCTGCACCAAAAGCTGCCAGGCTGAGCAGACCTGTTCCCTACAGCCACCTCTAATGCCACCTCTTACTCACTTAGAGCTGTTTCTGCCCCTTTCACACATTTTGGTAACTCAAGATACAGCTGCAGGAGCCAGGCGGTGCTTTGGTGTGGCACCTGTCCCTAGAGCCACCTGCAGAAGCAGAGGGGTTCTGTGCAGTGGAGGTGGCATCAGAGCAGCAGGTGTCTGGCAGGCAGTGAGAGCAGAGAGAGGAGGCATCTCTGAGGGAAAACAGCATGAATTCAGAAAAATTAATGTACTAGAGCCAGAAGGATGTACGAGTTTCTCCTGGAGAGTTTCCAAGATGTCATACTGAATAAAGGAAACCACTGGTCTTCTGTTTAATCCCAAGTGGTCTGTCTGACATTTGCCACTATAGTGTGTCCCTGAGGTTGGAGTCTGGAAAGACTGTGATTGTCCCACCTCAGAAAGCTGGCAGGGAGTCTGCTAAGGCCACAGTTTTATGTTTTCTTTCAGTGGCTGCTTGTGAAATGCTTTCTGTGGAAAAGTTTCCATAGAAGTAGTGGTGCTTGAGGAGAATGCAGGGTTGCAATCCTGGAAACTGAAATGCTCAGTGAAGTGAACAATGGGATTAGCAGCCTCTTGTAAAAATCCAAATTTTAGTATTGCCTGAGGAATGGGGAAGGGCCTTTTCCTAGAGAGCAATATTTATGGAAATAAATTGAGTGGAGGTGGAAGCTACTGCCTTGTGCCAAAGTAGTGGGAACTGGGATAGATCTGGGAGGGAGGGAGAACACAATGGTGTTTGGATAATGGTGAGTACAAAAGAAATGGTTACAGTTGTGATTTGGGAGAATGACTGATGGTATTCAGGAGCAGAGAGCCAGAGCTCTATTTCCTGGAGGTGTAGAAGGAAAGCAGGGGTGAGAGGAAACAGGCTTGATGCTGGTGCAGGGAGGTGGTGCAGGGTGAGGCTGTGGGTGAACCATGGGAGCGGTGTTTGGGGGCGTGGGTCGGTGGGGAGGAAGCTGCAAGGAGCAGTGGGATGGCTGGGATAAAAGGCTAATCCAGAGCATCTCCATGTGCCTGATGGTTTCCTGGAGATGCACTGGCAGTCACAGCCAGGCGGGGAAGGTCTGCCACCATGGCCAGAGGTGAGCTGGGGGTGACCACCCTTTTCCGTGCACAGGCACCTGGGACGCTGCAGATCAGCATCCCAGGAAAAATGCTACTGCATTCCACTCCGGCTGACCTTACCTGGCTTTGCAGGAGCAGCACTTCCCTTTGTACCACCTCTGAGTTAAAGTATTGCACGGGCTGGAGGAAAAAACAGTGCTGCTGATGCTGTGTAATGACCCCTTCTCCAGGCTGACTCCACCTTGGCGCATTGCAGGCTCCACCTTGCAAAACTGATGTCTCACCTTTTGGGAAATGACGTCTGATTTGCCACACGTCTCCTCAGAGCAGACCAGCTTTAAGATCCTGACCTCCGGAGTTCCCATGAAATCCATCCTGGGATTTGGCAGTAATGCTGCAGGAGGATTTTGCTGGAGTAACGCGGGGCTGAACGTGTTGGGAATGTTGCAGGGTGAGAGGATACGTGGCTAAGTGATGATGGTGAAGGTCCTTCCTCCTTCTAGCTCAGGAAAGAGCTACCACCCCGGTGGAGGCTAGAGGGTGCTGTGCTGCAGGGAATGGGTGTCCTCCTCCTTCCCTGCTCAGCATCCCTTCAGAGCCAGGTAAAAATTTGCAGGAAACACTGCCTCTGAGCTGAGATGAAGACCAAGGTGCTGGCTGCAGTTACAAACAACCCCCAGGGCTTTTCTCAGACTAGAATAGTTCATTAGTTCATTATTTAGCACCCAGAAGGTGACATACAGAAAGGAAGAGTGGCTTTTCTCAGATGTGTGTAAAAGCAAAAAGAAGGGGACAGACAGGAGTGGGGAAAAGGAGCAAGAAAATGAGGAATGGATCAGAGGGTGGGGAAGCTGAGTGGAACAAAAGCAGAGAATAGAAAGATAAAGAAAGAAAATAAAAGGATAAAGAAAGAAAGAAAATAGAAGATGAAACCAGTGCAGAGGATCACATCCACTGCTATGTCCAATTAGGGGCTTCAGATCTGCTGAATGATGAAAGGGAGATTCACTTTGGAGAAAAATAAAGGAGCACTTCTTGCTTGCGGCAGCTGAGGCTGCAAAGCCCCCGGCTGATGGGGCAGGATCAGCTCCTGTTTACCCAGCTGAGGTGTGGCTAATCCTGAGCACCGTGAAGAGCAGAGCTGAGGAGTGAGAAGAGGCCGGGGGGAGCACGGGAGACAGGGCTGTGTTTGTACAGCAGCTGACAGGCAGCTGCAAGACCAGGCAAAAACACGACACGCTCCCGAACAAGCAGCTCTGTGAGCCGAGGGCTGCTCCCTGGAAAGCCTGCCAGGAACCACAGGCAGCAGGAGCGAACGTGCCTCCTGCGTGGGGCTGCACGTGCTCCGCACAACACGGCCCTGCCGCCCCGCTGCTGCGGTTGGGGGGTCACTGTCCTCACAGCTGGCAGAGCTGCTCTCCCCGCCTGCCTGCAGCAGGTGGGGCAGATGTGCAGGCGTAGCTGGAGCAGGAGGAAGCACAGGTAGAAATGTTCTTGTATTCTCAGGTCTTGCGGAAGACAACCTACCAAAAGTGAGAAGATGCAGGCATACGACGGAGGAGGAAGACTGCAAATGAGCCCCATTCGCAGCTAAAGGGACTGCACCTCCCTCTGGGCCATGGGGAGGTTCTGGGGTTCTTTCAGGTGAGCAGTGTGTACAGCACAGTGTCCATGAAATCAGCCGCATCAGGTCCTGATGCAGGTGACCCCCCCGCTCTGTCCTCTACCTCAGTCCTGAGATGGGTTAGCAAGGACTGAAAGAGAGCTTCCTAAACTGGGCAGAGGTTACCACACAAGCCCCTAATAACTGCCCGGGCCCCACCACACGTGCCAGAGGATGTGCTGGGGCTGCATCCGTAGGTCCCTGGGGGACATCTCCGAGAGGTACAAACAAACCTGGCCCAGAACATGGACCAAAGGGAATGCTCTGGTAGGATGCAAAGCCCTGTTAGGAGCTAAGAGGGGCTGTTGAACCCACATGTTTTCACTCTGTGTCTGCTCTGGATGTCTGCAGTGAGAGCCACTGCTGGGGCTGCCAGGGCAGCAGTTCACTGCCGGCTCAGCACTGGAGCTGCAGCTGCTTAACTCTCCAAGAACATCGGGAAAATGCAGAATAGGTGGGATCTGCTATTATTAACTGAGCTGTGGGGCAGGACAAGGAGGTGAGAGGGAACAGTGAAATGTGAAAATGCCTGGAGGGGGAGTTGATGGCAGGAGGCAAATGGGTTCATGCTCTAATAAAGGCTCTGTTGGAGGCTGGGCAAAGTAGTTGGTGTGATGGGAGATCCCACTGAGAAGGAGAGGTGATTGCAGAGGACATGTGGAGTATGACTGACTGAATGCATGTTCTAAAAACATGTTAGCATAAACTTCCTGGCAGGGAGGGAGAAACACTTGGGAGACTTTACAAGGGTCACACAACTAAGCGCTAGGAAATATCCCTTGGAGGAAATTTGTGGAGCACGTAGGGGAGATGGGTGGATACCCCTGCCCATCAGCCCACTCCTGCTTCTTCTCAGGAGGTCTTCACCACTCCAAACTGTGTGATGGAAACTGCATGGAGACATCTGTGGCTGTGCAAGGCTATCAGCTGGCTCCTTGCCTGGAAGTTGTTGTCGCTGCTGAGAAAGGAGGTAGCACAGCCCCAGGCAGAGCGCTCGGGGAGGACACAGCTGCCCCGGCTGTCCCGTGGTACCCCCTGCTCCAGCCTCGTGTCCCCTTGGGTGCGTGCTGCCCCTGGGCCTGGCTACGTGCGCTTCTCCATGGCGAGGCTGCGTTCCCCGAGCAGGCAACAGCCCGGTGAGAGCGTGGCGATGGCTCTGACAGATGGGTTTCATTGAGGACACATGTCTGGCTTGGAGCTTGTTTTCATTTCCTTTTGAGGGAAGGAGGAGCCATGGGAGAGGACGAACCGAGTGGCTGAGCCGGCTCTCCTGGACACAGACCGCGGTGCCAAATGAGCTCTTGCTGCGGTTTCCACTGCGGCTCTGGAGGCTGCAGCCCAAGGGGCAGGAAGTGGTGGAGAAGGAGCTTCAGCTGGTGTGCCAGCAGTGCAGGATCGATCCAGGATGCGAGAGGGACTGAGTCATAAGGGGAAGGCTTTGATGGGTCACGGGATGAAGGGGATGTATGGCTCTTAGCCAGCACAGGAGCTCCTGCAGCAGCTCCAGCAGAAGGCACCAGTCACCAGGAACTTCCTTCCAGAGCAGAGGTCCTACAGGAGCCAACATCCTGCATCAGTGGTCACCAGCCTCTCCACCTAGGAGCACAAGTAGCTCCAGGTGGCCTCTGAGAGCTGCTTTGGCCTGTGTGAACCAAGGGGATAAGGAGCTGCTTTCGAGGTGTGATCACCCTGGCTTCCCCCACTGAGTCTGTGTGAGAGAGAGGAAGGTGTGCAGGGCTGGTGCTTTCCTGCTACATCAGCCATGGCTGTGGCTACTGAAGTGTGTTTTAGAAGACCACAAATATGTTTCTCTCCAGGAAGAAGTGAATCCTAGAGCTGTGGCAGTTCTCCCCTTGCCTGCCAGGTTCTGGGGGATCAGAGCAAGTGGGAGGTACGGAGAGGGTGGGACGGGCAGAGTTCAAACCTTCTCATTATGCTTCGAGATACAGAGATCAAAAGACAGCTTTACAAATTAATAAGGCCTCCACCTGGGCAGAGCCTCTCCTGGCATGGATGGGCGGGAGGGGAGCGTGCGGTAATGAGCAAACTGCCTCTTCTCCACCAGCCGGTAGGACTGGTTCTGGGCTCTTGCAAGCAAACCCTGTGGCCTAGCTCGTTAGAGTTCATTAGTGTTGTTCCATATTCATATAGCATTAGCGCCATCAGGCCCTGTGCTTAATCAGACTGTGAGCTTGCCTTAAACCCTGCAGGCATTCGAGGACCTTCCACCAAGCATATGCCAGAAGCACACGCACCGAATCGGTGGCTTGAGTAAGGAAGGGTCTTGTGAGCGTGATAACAGGGTGAGGATCAGAAACCTGCCACAGAAACCTGGGTTATCAGAGGGAGCTGGATAATAAAGCTATCAAGTACACAATTTAGTGCTTTGTGTCAAGGCAAGAGCTTTCGAAGAGCTTCCTGAAAAAGAACAAAAGAGCCATGGCTTATCTTCCTGTGGCATCTGCTTGGTGCTCAGGCATGGTCAGGCTGCTCGAAGCTTCTAATCCATCAGCGGTTTCGATTGTGCACCATGGTGTACCACGGAGTGTGGGCTGCTGTTACAGCTTGGTGCTCCCAAGCAACAACTACAGAGGGCAAGGCAAGCCTGGGATGTGGAGCACTGTGCCCCATCTGTCCTGGGCAGTGCTCTGAGATGAACACCACAGGGAACCACTGCCACACAGGGGTTTAATCCTGGCCTGAGGTCGGTGCTAATCCATCATCACTGAGGAGACAGGTATTTCCCAGGGTAATTCCTGCTGTAGCATTTACAAATGACCTTTGGAAGTGGTGCTGTTACCACTGGCTGATGAGGCAGTGTGTGTAAGAGGCCAAGCCTGCATGTCTACCTTTTGGATGGACAAAATAAAGGGAGATATGTCCTTCCCTCAAGCCCCACCAGCCCCTGGTTTCCCATCTGCCAAATGAAGATGAAGGCAACACCTTTTCTGCTGGAGATAAGCATGGATAAATCCTTAAAGACTGCAAAGGCTTCAGAGAGGAGGGTTATATAAAGGTGCTTATATTAAGTACCTTACACAGACACACCAGCTCTAAGCTGGGTATAATCTTGTTTATTTAGGTTAGAGCGAAGGACTTGAAGTTAAACTGGCTGGAATCTCATCTGAGCTCCGACAGGATCAGCCGTGGGCAGTGGAGCAAAACCAGGGGATGGTGCTGCCCTTTGCCTTCTTCCTTTTAAATCAGAAAGTTTTAGATATCCTGAAAGGCACTCAGTAGCCTTATGGAGCTTTCCATGCCCCAAGGATATTCAGTATCCAGGTTTTTTCATTAGTCCTGAAGTTCCTGGTTCCCAAACATTAGCATCCCTAAGTGTACAGCCTGTGTTTAAAGAAACTCTTGCCCTTTTGGTGGAAAGGGCAGAGAGTGTGGAAGCCTTTTGTTCCTCAAGAAACTAAACAGAGAGGTCTGGCTACACGCAAGGATTGTCCCAGCCAGTGGATGTCTTCTGCAGCTATTGGAAACCACGTGCTGGTAGGCCAGCGGGCAGTGACGCTGGCTGGGGCTGCAGGAGGTTACAGATGCTGGCACAAACCCTTGGTTATCCTGTTAGAGGGATTAAGAGCAGACTGGGGCTTAATCCACTGCTTTGGTGCCACAGATCATTTCTTCTTCCCACTTGGAGTGGCTAACACGTGTGGCAGGATGGGAGGCTTGATCCCACAGGGCAAGAAACTTTCCCAGGGCTGTGCTGTGGCTTGAACCGCAACTTTGAACTCTAAAAAAGAGTTGTGCCTGTGAAGGATGGGGCTGGCTACCTCTGCCAGGGATTTTTTTTGGGCTCTCAAAACTGGGGTGAGAGAGGAAAACCATGTTGCAAGGAGTGTTGTGGGAGCGTTTTGGGTGGGGAATCCCTCTGGGGTGTAACTGCTGACTTTTGAGATAGACTTAAGCCAGTGAACTCCTTTACAGAACAGATAGTTGAAACAATAGGAGCTGCTACCCAAAAAAGTTCCATGCAAGGGCTGAGCAGGACTTTGTTGGGGGTGGGGGGCATCTTTGCTACCTGATGGTGGCAGGGAGAGGTCCTGTGAGCATCTAAGAGGGAGTGGAAGGAAAGAACATGAAACGGTGCTGATACCAAAGCTGTCACTGCACATTGATCAGCCATGAGACGCACCCTGGCCAGTTTTATGGCAGATGGGGGCTTTATGCTTGGGCAAGGGATCAGCTGTGTATTGTTCGCCTCTCTTGTTCACAGGAAAACACCTTGTATGAGCTGGAAAATAAATAGGATTGCATCAGAGAAATGCATGGCCCCATCATCACCTATTTTCCTCTTTATCACCCCAGCTACGGGAACCAGGCTATCTGCTATCAGCACAGCTTGGAAAGGGTTACACAAAGCAGAATCTGGCAGATCTCTGTGCAGAAGAAACCAAACCCAGTGGTAAATACTGCTATAGCAAGGCCTAAGTAGTCCCTGCAGAAGGGAGTGAAATTACGCCTGACCTTCGACCTACCCAACTCTTTCAAGTAGAGCCATCCCTTGCAAAAACTTGGCAGCTGTAGGAGCCCGGGCGTGGTGTTTGCCTGTGGGAGCTGTCTCTGTTCCTTGTTTCTTCCTTGTCCTTGACAGGTTGTTACTCTCTCTTCTCTGCCTCCCATGTCCAGAGCTCCTCTGCCAGCTGGGACAGCAAGAGATGCTTCCCAACTGTGGGATGCCCCTCTCCATCGCAGGTCTCCATTCAAAGAGCCACTGGTACTTGCAAGAAGCACTGTCCCTGTAGAAAGCACTGCTCCATCTGGCCTCCACAACTCGCTTTTTAATATCCTTTCCCATGCACGTTCCTCAGGACATTGGCATTCATGCCTCTGGGGACAGAAGGAAAACAGTTTGCTTTCTGTTTTTAGAGAGGCTGATGCTTTTTCTGCAGCTCCCTCTGGGTCTTGCATTCTCTCCGAGACTAATCCAGGCAGTAGCCCCTCAAAAGGCCAAACAAACACCCTTGTCCTAGTTGCTTGTGCACAGCCCTGGGAATCTTGCCCTGCGCTTTCCTCCTCCTGACCTTGTTTTCCTCGGAACACCGCAGCAGTAATTACCCTGAGGTTGAAGGGTTATTCGAAAGCAAGTGCTGTGTCTTGTGTGCTCCCTCCATTCCAGCTGTTGCTTCTCCCTACGCTGGAGTTAGACTCTACCTGGAGTTTTCTTTGTGTTGCTACTAATTTAAGGAAACACCAGCAGCGAGGGTGGTGAGTGTGGGTGGGAATACGTGTCCAGTTCCACGTGTTTCTCATTCTCTGGTGCTCTGAGAAGTCACCAGCACGCCGGGGCAGCTGGACCTGCCACTGGGTCTCTCCCTGGGGTGTCGTTCATAGTCTGAGTGCTCTCATGGGCTCTGGTTGACCGTGCCTGACAAAAGCATTAGCTGGACACTGGAGTGGAGGTGGGAAGACTGGTCAAAGTGCATGGCATGCAGCTGGACTGCCCAGCTCACGGACGGCTGCCAAAGGCAGCAATGTAGCAACACTCGGACAGACTCAGCACATAAACATGAGCAGCCCAAGTGTCTGAGGTGGGTTAGTTAATGCTGAAAGAAGGGTTTTGCAAGAAGAGATAAAATCAGGTTCACGTTTAGGAGGAGGAGGGTTTGGAGTGGATTTCCATTACAGGGTCAAATGATCCAGCATTCCTGTGCTGTGCAGTGCTCTTTTCCAAAGAATTTGCTGCTGAATATGGATTTAGCCTGAATATGCTTTAGCCTTCCAGGGCTAAATATGTTTCTGCCTTCCAGGGCAGAGCTCCCCACAGGGCACCAGTTCCTCTCAAGATCGTGGCTGGGCTTTTCCAACTCGTGGTGTTTGGGCACAGCTTGAAAAGGAGCTACTTTGTGGCCAAACCAGTGGAGCTGTGGTGCAGTGCTTTGGGCAGAAAGCTGCTATGTCACTCCCAATCCCTCTCACATATTCGCCCGACCTGGCTGCAAGCTGTTTTCCTTGATGCTAGTTAGGAGGGACTTGGGAAAACCCCATGCCACTGGCACACGGGATGACAAGGATGGCACAGGGCACTTGTGTTCCCTGTCCATCGGAGGGGAAGCCCTCTCCAGCTTTCATCCCACCCATGGAGAGAAAAGTGGGGTTTGTGCTGCAAAGCAGCTCTGCCTTCTGCCAAGTGCTGGCAACCCCCAGTACATTCCGGTCCAACTCTGCACCCTCTGCCTGCCAGCCAGGGCTGGGAGCCATGGGCACTGCCAGGCTCAGGAAGTCCCTACCGGCCACCCGAGGGCCAAGATCTGGTGTGGGGTGAGCCAGCGGTCCCCTTCACTGCAGCATCATCAGCGTGCCCGCGGTGGCTCTCACTTCCAGAGACACCTTCGCTGCCTTGTTCGCCGTACCCCCCGCGCTGCCTGCACTCCGGGGGCGCGGACCCTCGGCCGGGCTGTGCCCCGCCGGCGGGGCCGGTCCCGCCCCGGGGGCGGGCGGCGGAGCACGTGGGGCCGCG